>CM075440.1:479000-937000 GCA_037832385.1 Rhizophora apiculata
CAGTTTGCTGTGTGGGCACGGTGGCCCCTCCGGGTTTCCTGTGCGCAAGGGCAACGGATCAAAAACCTGCAGATGAATGGCACTGGGAGAAGCTCCTATGGATTTTCGGCATTACAAGTGACGAATGCAATCATACTAGCACTAATGCACCGGATCCCATCAAAAGTCTGAAGTTAAACGCGCTTGGGTGACAGTAGTACTAAGTGGGAAGTCCTCGTGTTGCATTCATCCTTTTTTTTTCCTTTCTCTGTGATCGGATTCCTGAGCTGGCTGAAGTTTGCTGTGGGGGCAGGGCAGCCCCTCCGGGTTTCCTGTGCGCAAGTGCAATGGATCAAAAACCTGCGGGCAAATGGCACTGGGAGAAGCTCCTATGGATTTTCGGCGTTACAATTGAAGAATGCGATCATACGAGCACTAATGCACCCTCTGCGATCAGATTCCTGAGTGGGCTGCAGTTTGCTGTGTGGGCACGGCGGCCCCTCCGGGTTTCCTGTGCGCAAGGGCAACGGATCAAAAACCTGCAGACGAATGGCACTGGGAGAAGCTCCTATGGATTTTCGGCATTACAAGTGATGAATGCAATCATACTAGCACTAATGCACCAGATCCCATCAGAAGTCTGAAGTTAAACGCGCTTGGGTGACAGTAGTACTAAGTGGGAAGTCCTCGTGTTGCATTCATCTTTTTTTTTTCCTTTCTCTGTGATCGGATTCCTGAGTTGGCTGAAGTTTGCTGCGGGGGCAGGGCAGCCCCTCCGGGTTTCCTGTGCGCAAGTGCAACGGATCCCATCAGTTAAATGTGCAGTAGTGGGATCCGGGAAGTCCTCATCACACAGCCTTCTCCAAAATTCCAGGCACAAAACTCGGAACAGACTAATTTTGACCTTAATGCCAAAAGTAAATGTCGACGGAGCCGAAAACATGCGGGCGAATGGCACTGGAAGAAGCTCTTATGGATTTTCGGCGCTCTAAGTGACAGATGTGATCATACCAGCTCTAATGCACCCGGATCCCATCAGAACTCTAAAGTTAAACATGCTTGGGCGAGAGTAGTACTAGGATGGGTGACCTCATGGGAAGTCCTCGTGTTGCATTCAACTTTTTTTTTTCCTTTCTCTGCAATCGGATTCCTGAGTGGGCTGCAGTTTGCTGTGGGGGCAGGGCAGCCCCTCCGGGTTTCTTGTGCGCAAGTGCAACGGATCGAAAACCTGCGGGCGAATGGCACTGGGAGAAGCTCCTATGGATTTTCGGCGCTACAAGTGACGAATGAGATCATGACAGCACTAATGTACCGGATCCCATCAGAACTCTGAAGTTAAATGTGCTTCAGCGAGAGTAGTACTTGGTGGGAATGTCGACCGAGCTGAAAACCTGCTGAAGTGGGAGAGAGACGAAAGAATAGGTGAGTTTTCGCAAGCAATGATGAACGGCAATCTTGGGGAAGCCTCGGAGGCACTAAAACAGCTGAATTTTGACCGGAGTGACAGGGCTAATGGAGAGCAGCTTGACTAGCAGCCCGATGGAGCTCAGATCGAGCGGTGATGGGACTTTTCGGTCCACGCACGTCAACAGTTGCAACGGTTTACATTCTTGGGGGGCCTGTGCACCACTCCTTCTTGGCTCCTTCTTCTGCCCGCGGGGAAATTCGATAGTTCCTGGTATGGCGGAACCGCGGGTGGAGCATCCTGGCCGTCTCGGTGTCTGTGAAGGAAATCTGCTGCGGGCGGACAGCACCGGGAGATGCTCCTGAGGATTTCCAGCGCTGCGGGTGGCGGGTGTGATCATACCATCAATAATGCACCGGATCTCATCAGAACTTCGAAATTAAACGTGCTTGCGTGAGAGTTGTACTAGGATGTGGGACCACCTGGGAAGTCGTCATGTTGCATCCATCCTTCTTTTTACTTTCTTTGCATTGGGATTCCCGGGTCGGCTACAGTTTGCTGTGGGGGGAGGGTAACCCCTCGAGGTTTCCTACGTGCAAGTGCAAGGGATCCCATCAGTTAAACGCGCAGTACTGGGATCGGGGAAGTCCTTGTCTCGGACCCTTCACCAAATTCTGGGCACGGAACTTGGAATGGATGAATTTTCACATGAATGCCGAATGACAATGTCGACAGAGCCCAAAACCTGCTGAAGCAGGAGAGTGATGAAAGAACAGGCCAGATTTCGCAAGGAATGCTTAATGGCAATCTTGGGGAAGCCTCGGAGGCACTGAAACAGCCAAATTTTGACCCCAGCGATGGGGCCAGTGGAGAGCAGCTCGACTGGCAGCCCAATGGAGCTTGGATCGAGTGGTGACGGGACTCTTCGGTCCACGCGCGTCAAAAGTTGTGACAGTTCACGTTCTCGGAGGGCTGTGCGCCACTCCTTCTCGTCTCCTTCTTCCGCCCACGGGGAAATTCGACCGTTCCTGGGACGGCGGAATCGAGGCAGGATCTTCCAGGCCATCCTGGGCTCCGCAACGGAAATCCGCTGTGGGCAAATGGCACCGGGAAAAGTTCCTATGGATTTTTGGCGCTTCAACTGACGGATGCGATCATACCAACACTAATGCACCGGAACCCATCAAAACTCCGAAGTTAAAAGTGCTTGGGCAAGAGTAGTATTAGGATGGGTGACCTCCTGGGAAGTCTTCGTGTTGCATTCATCCTTTGTTTTTACCTTTTTCTGCAATCGGATTCCTGAGTTGGCTGCAGCTTGCCGACGGGGTGGGGCAGCCCCTCTGGGTTTCCTGTGCGCAAGTGCAACGGATCCCATCTAGGTAGTCTTCGTGTTGCATTCATCTTTTTTTTTTTTCCTTTTTCTGCGATCGGATTCTTGAGTTGGCTGCAGTTTGCTGCGGGGGCAGGGCAGCCCCTCCGGGTTTCCGGTGCGCAAGTGCAACAGATCCCATCAGTTAAATGTGCAGTAGTGGGATCCAGGAAGTCCTCATCACACACCCTTCTCCAAAATTCCGGGAACAAAACTCGGAACAGACTAATGTTGACCTTAATGCCAAAAGACAATGTCGACGGAGCCGAAAACCTGCTGAAGTGGGACAGAGATGAAAGAATGGGCGAGTTTTTGCAAGCAAGCAATGCTGAACGGCAATCTTGGGGAAGCCTCAGAGGCACTAAAACAGCCAAATTTTGACCCGAGTGACAGGGCCAATGGAGAGCAGCTCAACTGGCAGCCCGTTGGAGCTTGGATCGAGCAGGGACGGGACTCTTCGGTCCACGCGTGTCAAAAGTTGCAAAGGTTTATGTTCTCAGGGGGCTGTGCGCCACTCCTTCTCGGCTCCTTCTTCTGCCCATGGGGAAATTCGACCGTTCTTGGGACGGCAGAACCGAGGGAGGATCTTCCAGGCCGTCCTGGGCTCCGTGAAGGAAATCTGCTGCAGGCGAATGGCACAGGGAGAAGCTCCTATGGATTTTCGGCACCTCATGTGATGGATACGATCATACCAGCACTAATGCACCGGATCCCATTAGAACTCCAAAGTTAAACGTGCTTGGGTGAGAGTAGTACTAGGATGGATGACCTCCTGGGAAGTCCTCATGTTGCATCTATCATTTCTTTTCCTTTCTCTGCGCACGGATGCCCGGGTCGGCTGCAGTTTTCTGCGGGGGGGAGGGGAGCCCCTTGGGGTTTCCTGCATGCAAGTGCAACGGATCCCATCAGTTAAATGCGTAGTACTGGGATCCAGGAAGTCCTCATCACACACCCATCTCCAAAATTCCAGGCATGGAACTCAAAATGGACTAATTTTGACCAAAATGACAAGCGACAATGTCAACGGAGCCGAAAACCTACTGAAGTGGGAGAGAGATGAAAGAACGGTTGAGTTTGCGCAAGCAATGCTGAACGACAATCTTGGGGAAGCCTTGGAGGCACTAAAACAGCCAAATTTTGACCCAAGTGACAGGGCCAATGGAGAGCAGCTCGACTGGCAGCCCAATGGAGCTCGGATCAAGCGGTGATGGGACTCTTTGGTCCACGTGCGTCAAAAGTTGTGACGGTTTACGTTCTCGGGGGGCTGTGCACCTCTCCTTCTTGGCTCCTTCTTCCACCCATAAGGAAATTCGATAGTTCCTGGGACAGCGGAACCTGGGTAGGAGCTTCGAGGCCATCTCGGGCACAACAAAGGAAATCTGCTGCAGGCGGACGGCGCTAGGAAAAGCTCCTGAGGATTTCCAGTGCTGTGGGTGGCGGGTGCAATCGTACCATCAGTAATGCACCGGATCCCATCAGAACTCCAAAGTTAAATGTGCTTGGGTGATAATAGTACTAGGATGGGTGACCACCTGGGAAGTTCTTATTTTGCATCTATCCTTCTTTTTCCTTTCTTTGCTTTTGGATTCCCGGGTCGGCTGCAGTTTGCTGCCGGGGCAGGGCAGCCCCTCGCGGTTTCCTGCACGCAAGTGCAATGGATCCCATCAGTTAAATGCGTAGTACTGGGATCCGGGAAGTCCTCGTCTCGCACCCTTCTCCAAAATTCCAGGCATGGAACTTGGAACGGACGAATTTTGCAGCCCGATGGAGCTCGGAACGAGCTTTCTATCAAGTGGTGATGGCACTCGTGAGTCCACACGCTTTGAAAGTTACGACGTTGAAAGTTCTCGGGTGGCTGTGTGCCTCTCCTTCTTGGCTCCTCCTTCCGCCTGCAGGGAAATTTGATAGCTCCTGGGATGATGGAACCACGGGAGGAGCTTCCAGGCCGTCTCAGGCTCCGCGAAGGAAATCTGCTGCGGGCGAATGGCACTGGGAGAAGCTCCTGGGGATTTCCAGTGCTATGTGTGTCGGGTGAGATCATACTAGCACTAATGCACTAGATCCTGTCAGACCTTTGAAGTTAATCATGCTTGGGTGACAGTACAACTAGGATGGGTGACCTCCTAGGAAGTCCTCGTGTTGCACCCCTCCTTTTTTTTCCATTCTCTATGCTCTGATTCTTGGTTCGATGGCAATTTGCTGTGGGGGGAGGGCAGCTCCTCAGGGTTTCTTGCACATAAGTGCAACAGATCCCATCAGTTAAATGTGCAGTACAGGGATCTAGGAAGTCCCCGTCTCACACCCTTCTCCTAAATTCTAGGCACAGATTTTGGAACGGACAAATTTTGACCAGAATGTTGAACGACAAAGTTGACAAAGCCCAAAACCTGCTGAAGTAGTAGAGAAACGAAAGAACGGGCGAGTTTTCACAAACAATTCTGAACAGCAATCTTGGGGAAGCCTCGGAAGCACTGAAACAGCCGAATTTTGACCCAAGCGATGGGCCAATGGAGCCTGCTCAAGCGGGAGAGAGATGAAAGAACGGGGAGTTTTCACAAACAATGCTGAACGGCAATTTTGGGGAAGCCTCAAAAGCACCGAAACAGCCCAATTTGGACCCAAGCGACAGGGCCAATAGAGTACAGCTCAATTGGCAGCCCAATGGAGCTCGGAACGAGCTTTCCATCGAGCGGTAACGGGGCTCGTGGGTCCACCAGCATGAAAAGTTACGACGGTTTACGTTCTCAGGGGGCTGTGGACCTCTCCTTCTCAGCTACTTCTTCCACCCGCGGGGAAATTCGACCGTTCCCAGGATGGCAAAACCACGGGAGGAGCTTTCAGGCCATCTTGGGCTCCGCAAAGGAAATCAGGGTGACCTCTAGGGAAGTCCTCATGTTCCACCCCTCCTTCTTTTTCCTTTTTCTGCATTCGGATTCCCGGGTCAGCGGCAGTTTTTTGCGGGGGGACGGCAGCCCCTGGGGGTTTCCTGCACGTAAGTGCAATGGATCCCATCAGTTAAACGTGCAGTACTTTGATCCAGGAAGTCCTCGTCTTGCACCCTTCTCCTAAATTCCTGGCAAGGAACTCGGAATGGATGAATTTTGATGAGAATGCCGAACAAAAATGTCAATGGAGCCCAAAACCTGCTGAAGCAGGAGAGAGACAAAAGAACAGGCGAGTTTTCGCAAACAATGCTGAACGGCAATCTTGGGGAAGCATTGGTGGCACTAAAACAGCCCAATTTTGACCCAAGTGACAGGGCCAATGGAGAGCAGCTCGACTGGCAGCCCGATGGAGCTTGGATCAAGCGGTGACAGGACTCTTCGGTCCACATGCGTCAAAAGTTGCAACAGTTTACGTTCTTGGGGGGCTGTGCGCCTCTCCTTCTTGGCTCCTTCTTCCACCCGTGAGGAAATTAGATAGTTCCTGGGACGGTGGAACCGGGGGAGGAGCTTCCGGGCCGTCTTGGGCACAACAAAGGAAATCTGCTGCGGGCGGACGGTGCTAGGAAAAGCTCCCAAGGATTTCCAGTGCTGTGGGTGGCGGGTGCGATCATACCATTAGTAATGCACCGGATCCCATAAGAACTCCAAAGTTAAATGTGCTTGGGCGATAATAGTACTAGGATGGGTGACCACCTGGGAAGTCCTTATTTTGCAACTATCCTTCTTTTTCCTTTCTTTGCATTTGGATTCCTGGGTCGGCTGCAGTTTGCTGCAGGGGCAGGGCAGCCCCTCAGGGTTTCCTGCACGCAAATGCAATGGATCCCATCGGTTAAATGTGCAGTACTGGGATCCGGGAAGTCTTCGTCTCACACCTTTCTCCTAAATTCTGGGCACGGAACTCGGGACAGATGAATTTTGACCAGAATGCCGAGCGACAAAGTCAACAGAGCCCAAAACCTGCTGAAACGGGAGAGAGATGAAAGAACAGGGGAGTTTTTGCAAGCAATGCCGAATGGCAATCTTGGGGAAGTATCGAAAGCACTAAAACAGCCAAATTTTGACCCAAGCAACAGGGCCAATGGAGCTAGGAACGAGCCTTCCATCGAGTGGTGATGGGACTCGCGCGTCCACGCGTGTCAAAAGTTACGACAGTTTACATCCTAAGGGAGCTGTGCGCCTCTCCTTCTCATCTCCTTCTTCCACCCACAGGGAAATTCGATTGTTCCTGGGATGGTGCAACAGTGGGAGGAGCTTCCCGGCCATCCCGGGCTCCACAAAGGAAATCTGCTGGGGGTGAATGTCACCAAGAGAAGCTCCTGTGGATTTTCGGTGCTACGGGTGGCGGATGCAATCATACCAGCACTAATCCACCAGATTCCTGAGTTGGCTGCAGTTTGCTGCAGGGGCAGGGCAGCCCCTCTGGGTTTCCTGGGTGCAAGTGCAACAGATCCCATCAGTTAAATGCGCAGTACTGGGATCCAGGAAGTCCTCGTCACACACCCTTTTCCATAATTCCAGGCACAGAACTCGGAACAGACTAATTTTGACCTTAATGCCAAAAGACAATGTCGACGGAGCCGAAAACCTGCTGAAGTGGGAGAGAGACGAAAGAATGGGCGAGTTTTCGCAAGCAATGCTGAACGGCAATCTTGGAAGCCTCGAAGGCACTAAAACAGCCAAATTTTTACCCGAGTGACAGGGCCAATGGAGAGCAGCTCGACTGGCAGCCCGATGGAGCTTGGATCGAGCGGTGATGGGACTCTTCGGTCCACGTGTGTCAAAAGTTGCAAAGGTTTATCTTCTCAGGGGGCTGTGCGCCACTCCTTCTTGTCTCCTTTTTCCGCCCACAGGGATATTTGACTGTTCTTGGGACGGCAGAACCGAGGGAGGATCTTCCTGGCCGTCCTGGGCTACGCGAAGGAAATCTGCTGCAGGCGAATGGCACTGGGAGAAGCTCCTATGGATTTTCGGCACTACGAGTGATGGAAGTCCTCGTGTTCTCTCGATCGGATTCCTGAGTTGGCTGCAGTTTGCTTTTTTTCCTGCGCAAGTTCCCATCAGTTAAATGTGCCGTAGTGGGATCCGGGAAGTCCTCATCACACACCCTTCTCCAAAATTCCGGGCACAAAACTCAGAACAGACTAATTTTGACCTTAATGCCAAAAGGCAATGTCGACGGAGCCGAAAACCTGCGGGTGAATGGCACTGGGAGAAGCTCCTATGGATTTTCGGCGCTATAGGTGATGGATGTGATCATACCAGCACTAATGCACCGGATTCCATCAGAACTTCGAATTTAAATATGCTTGGGCGAAAGTAATACTAGGATGGCTGACCTCCTGGGAAGTCCTCGTGTTGCATTCATCTTTTTTTTTTTTCTTTTCTCAGCGATCGGAATCCTGAGTTGGCTGCAGTTTGCTGCGGGGGCAGGGCAGCCCCTCCAGGTTTCCTGTGCGCAAGAGCAACGGATCCCATCAGTTAAATGTGCAGTAGTGGGATCCGGGAAGTCCTCATCACACATCCTTCTCCAAAATTCCGGGCACAAAACTGGGAACAGACTAATTTTGACCTTAATGCCAAAAGGCAATGTCGACGGAGCCGAAAACCTGCGGGCGAATGGCACTGGGAGAAGCTCCTATGGATTTTTGGCGCTACAAGTGAAGGACGCGATCATACCAGCACTAATGCACCGGATCCCATCAGAACTTTGAAGTTAAACGTGCTTGGACGAGAATCGTACTAGGATGGGTGACATGCTTGGACAAGAATACTACTAGGATGGGTGACCTCCTGGGAAGTCTTCGTGTTGTACTCATCTTTTTTTTTTCCTTTCTCTGCAATCGGATTCCTGAGTTGGCTGCAGTTTGCTGCGGGGGCAGGGCAGCCCCTCCGGGTGTCCTGTGCACAAGTGCAACGGATCCCATCAGTTAAATGTGCAGTACTGGGATCCAGGAAGTCCTCATCACACACCCTTCTCCAAAATTTTGGGCACAAAACTCGGAACAGACTAATTTTGACCTTAATGCCAAAAGGCAATGTCGAGGGACCCAAAAATCTGCGGGTGAATGGCACTGGGAGAAGCTCCTATGGATTTTTGGCACTATAGGTGATGGATGTGATCACACCAGCACTAATGCACTGGATCCCATCAGAATTCTGAAGTCAAACGTACTTGGGCGAGAGTAGTACTAGGATGGGTGACCTCCTAGGAAGTCCTTGTTTTGCATTCATCTATTTTTTTTCCGTTCTCTGCGATCAGATTCCTGAGTTGGCTGCAGTTTGCTGCCGGGGCAGGGCAGCCCCTCCGGGTTTCCTGTGTGCAAGTGCAACGGATCCCATCAGTTAAATGTGCAGTAGTGGGATCCAGGAAGTCCTCATCACACACCCTTCTCCAAAATTCTAGGCACAATACTCAAAACAGACTAATTTTGACTTTAATGCCAAAAGGCAATGTGGATGGAGCCGAAAATCTGTGGGCGAATGGCACTGGGAGAAGCTCCTATGGATTTTCGGCGCTATAGGTGGTGGATGTGAACATACCATCACTGATGCACCGGATCCCATTAGAACTCTGAAGTTAAATGTGTTTGGGCGAGAGTAGTACTAGGATGGGTGACGTTTTGGGAAGTCCTTGTTTTGCATTCATCTTTTTTTTTCCCTTTCTCTGCGATCGGATTCCTGAGTTGGCTGCAGTTTGCTTCGGGGGCAGGGCAGCCCCTCTGGGTTTCCTGTGCACAAGTGCAACAGATCCCATCAGTTAAATGTGCAGTAGTGGGATCTGGGAAGTCCTCATCACACACCCTCCCCGAAAATTCCAGGCTCAAAACTCGGAACAGACTAATTTTGACCTTAATGCCAGGAGACAAAAGGCAATGTCGACAGAGCCGAAAATCTGCGGGCGAATGGCACTGGGAGAAGCTCCTATGGATTTTTGGCACTATAGGAGATGGATGTGATCATACCAGCATTAATGCACTGGATTCCATCAGAATTCTAAAGTCAAACGTACTTGGACGAGAATAGTACTAGGATGGGTGACCTCCTGGGATATCCTTGTTTTGCATTCATCTTTTCTTTTTTCCTTTCTCTGCGATCAGATTCCTGAGTTCGCTGCAGTTTGCTGCGGGGGCAGGGCAGCCCCTCTGGGTTTCCTGTGTGCAAGTGCAATGGATCCCATCAGTTAAATGTGCAGTACTGGGATCCGGGAAGTCCTTGTCACACACCCTTCTCCAATATTCTGGGCACAGAACTCAGACCAGACTAATTTTGACCTTAATGCCAAAAGTCAATGTCAATGGAGCTGAAAACCTGCTGAAGTGGGAGAGAGACGAAAGAATGGGTGAGTTTTCACAAGCAATGCTGAACGGCAATCTTGGGGGAGCCTCGGACGCACTAAAACAGCCGAATTTTGACCTGAGTGACAGGGCCAATGGAGAGCAGCACGACTGGCAGCCCGATGGAGCTTGGATCGAGCAGTGACGGGACTCTTCGGTCCACGCGTGTCAGAAGTTGCAAAGGTTTATGTTCTCAGGGGGCTGTGCGCCACTCCTTCTCATCTGCTTCTTCCGTCCACGGGGAAATTCAACCGTTCTTGGGACGGCGGAACTGAGGGAGGATCTTCCAGGCCGTCCTAGTCTCCACGAAGGAAATCTGCTGCAGGCGAATGGCACTGGGAGAAGCACGTATGGATTTTCGGCACTACAAGTGACAGATTTGATCATACCAGCACTAATGCACCAGATCCCATCAGAACTTTGAAGTTAAACGTGCTTGGGCAAGAGTAGTACTAGGATGGGGTGGGGCAGTTTGCCGCTGGGGCCCATTCATCCTTTTTTTTTTTCCTTTTTCTGCAATCGGATTCCTGAGTTGGCTGCAGTTTGCTGCCGGGGTGGGGCAGCGCCTCCGGGTTTCCTGTGCGCAAGTGCAACAGATCCCATCTAGGTAGTCTTCGTGTTGCATTCATCTTTTTTTTATCCTTTTTCTGCGATCGGATTCCTGAGTTGGCTGCAGTTTGCTGCGGGAGGCAGGGCAGCCCCTCCTGGGTTTCCTGTGCACCAGTGCAACAGATCCCATCAGTTAAATGTGCAGCAGTGGGATCCGGGAAGTCCTCATCACACACCCTTCTCCAAAATTCCGGGCACAAAACTCAGAACAGACTAATGTTGACCTTAATGCCAAAAGACAATGTCGACAGAGCCAAAAACCTGCTGAAGTGGGACAGAGACAAAAGAATGGGCGAGTTTTTGCAAGCAAGCAATGCTGAACGGCAATCTTGGGGAAGCCTCAGAGGCACTAAAACAGCCAAAATTTGACCCGAGTGACAGGGCCAATGGAGAGCAGCTCAACTGGCAGCCCGTTGGAGCTTGGATTGAGCGGTGACGGGACTCTTCAGTCCACGCGTGTCAAAAGTTGCAAAGGTTTATGTTCTCAGGGGGCTGTGCACCACTCCTTCTCGGCTCCTTCTTCTGCCCACGGGGAAATTCAACCGTTCTTGGGACGGCAGAACCGAGGGAGGATCTTCCAGGCCATCCTGGGCTCCGCGAAGGAAATCTGCTGCGGGCGAATGGCACTGGGAGAAGCTCCTGTGGATTTTTGGCGCAACAAGTGGCAGATGCAATCATACAAGCACTAATCCACCGGATCTCATTTAAAACTCCAAAGTTAAACGTGCTTGGGCAAGAGTAGTACTAGGATGGGTGACCTCTTGGGAAGTCCTTGTGTTGCATTCATCTTTTTTTTATTTCTTTCTCTGTGATCGGATTCTTGGGTTGGCTGCAGTTTGCTGCAGGGGCAAGGCTGCTCCTCAGGGTTTCCTGTGCGCAAGTGCAACAGATCCCATCAGTTAAATGTTTAGTACTGGGATCTGGGAAGTGCTCGTCACGCACCCTTCTCCAAAATTCAGAGCACAGAACTTGGAACAGATTAATTTTGACCTGAATGCCAAATGACAATGTCGACGGAGCTGAAAACCTGCTGAAGTGGGAGAGAGACAAAAGAACAGGCGAGTTTTCGCCAGCAATGCTGAACGGCAATCTTGGGGAAGCCTCGGTGGCACTAAAACAGCCGAATTTTGACCCGAGTGACTGGGCCAATGGTGGGCAGCTCGACTGGCAGCCCGATGGAACTTGGATCAAGTGGTGATGGGACTTTTCGGTCCACGCGTGTCAAAAGTTGCGACGGTTTATGTTCTTGGGGGGCTGTGCACCACTCCCTCTTGGCTCCTTCTTCCGCCCGCAAGGAAATTCCATAGTTCCTGGGATGGCGGAACTGCAGGTGGAGCATCCGGGCCATCTCGGGGTCGGCAAAGGAAATCTGCTGCGGGCAGACAGCACCGGGAGAAGCTCCTGAGGATTTCCAGTGCTGCAGGTGGTGGGTGCAATCGTACCATCAATAATGCACAGGATCTCATCAGAACTCTGAAGTTAAACGTGCTTGTGCAAGAGTAGTACTACGATGTGTGACCACCTGGGAAGTCCTCATGTTGCATCCATCCTTCTTTTTACTTTCATTGCATTCGGATTCTCGGCTCAGCTGCAGTTTGCTGCAGGGGGAGGGCAGCCCTTTGTGGTTTCCTGCATGCAAGTGCAACCGATCCCATCAATTAAACACGTAGTATTGGGTTCTGGAAAGTCCTCGTCACGCACCCTTCTCCAAAATTCTGGGCACAGAACTCAAAACGGACGAATTATGACCAGAATGCCGAATGACAATGTCAACGGAGCCGAAAACCTGCTGAAGCGGGAGAGAGACGAATGAACAGGCGAGTTTTCGCAAGCAATGCTGAACTGGCAATCTTCGGGGAGCCTTGGAAGCACCCAAACAGCCGAATTTTGACCCGAGCGAAGGGGCCAATGGAGTAGGAACGAGCTTTCCATCGGTGACGGGATTCATGGGTCCACGCGTGTGAAAAGTTGCGACAGTTTATGTTCTCAGGGGGCTGTGTGCCACTCCCTCTTGGCTCCTTCTTCCGCCCGCAAGGAAATTCGATAGTTCCTGGGACAGTGGAACCGAGGGAGGATCTTCTAGGTCGTCTCAGGCTCCAAGAAGGAAATGTTTGGGTGAATGGCACTGGGAGAAGCTCCTATGGATTTTCGGCGCTACAAGTGACGGATGCGATCATATCAGCACTAATGCACTGGATCCCATCGGAACTACAAAGTTAAACATGTTTGTGCGAGACTAGTACTAGGATGGGTGACCTCCTAGGAAGTCCTCGTGTTGCATTCAACTTTTTTATTCTTCATTTCTCTGTGCTCGGATTCCCGGGTCGGCAGCAGTTTGCTGTGGGGACATGGCAGCCCCTCGGGGCTTCCTGCAAACAAGTGCAATGGATCCCATGAGTCAAACATGCAGTACTGCATTTCTCTGTGCTTGGATTCCCAGGTCGGCGGCAGTTTGCTGCGGGGGCAGGGCAGCCCCTCGAGGCTTCCTGCATGCAAGTGCAATGGATCCCATCAGTCAAACATGCAGTATTGGGATCCAAGAAGTCCTCGTCTCACACCCTTCACCAAAATTCTGGGCAGGGAACTCAGAACGGAGCCCATAATGCTGAAGGACAATGTCGACGGAGCCCAAAACCTGTTGAAGCAGGAGAGAGACGAAAGAACAGGCGAGTTTCTACAAACAATGCTGAACGGCAATCTTGGGGAAGCCTTGGAAGCAGTGAAAAAGCCGAATTTTGTCCTGAGCGACGGGGCCAATGGGGCACAGCTTGACTGGCTGCCTGATGGAGCTTAGAACAAGCTTCCATCAAGCAGTGATGGGACTCTTGGGTCCACACACGTCAAAAGTTATGACAGTTTACGCGCTCGGGGGGCTGTGCGCCTCTCTTTCTCAGCACCTTCCTCTGCCCGCAGGGAAATTCGATCGTTCCTGGGACAGCAGAACCACGGGAGGAGCTTCCGGGCCATCTCGGGCTCTGCGAAGGAAATCTGCTGCATGTGGAGGGTGCCGAGTGAAGCTACAGTGGATTTCCGGCTATGCAGCTGGTGGGTGCAATCATACCAGCACTAATGCACAGGATCCCATCAGAACTCTGAAGTTAAACATGCTTGGGAAGGAGTAGTACTAGGATGGGTGACTTCCTGGGAAGTCCTGGTGTTGCATCTATCGTCTATCATTTCTTTTGCTTTCTTTGTGCTCGGATTCCCGAGTCAGCGGCAGTTTTGTGCAGGGGGGAGGGGAGCCCCTCGGGGTTTCCTGCACGCAAGTAAAACGGATCCCATCAGTTAAACACGCAGTACTGGGATCCGGGAAGTCCTCGTGTTGCACCCTTGTCCTAAATTCCAGGCACGGAACTTGGAACGGATGAATTTTGACCAGAATGCCGAACGACAATGTCGAGGGAGCCCAAAACCCGCTGAAGCGGGAGAGAGACGAAAGAACGGGCGAGTTTTCGCAAACAATGCTAAACAGCGATCTTGGGGAAGCCTCGGAATCACTGAAACAAGGTTTACATTCTCGGGGGGCTCTGCACCTCTCCTTCTCGGCTCCTTCTTCTGCCTGCGTGGAAATTCGACTGTTCCTAGGACGGCAGAACCGTGGGAGGAGATTCCAGGCCATCTCGGGCTTCGTGAAGGAAATTGGCTGCGGGCATATGGCGCTGGGAGAAGTTCCTGAGGATGTCCGGCTCAGCGGGTGGCAGGTGCAATCATACCAATACTAATGCATGGGATCAAATCAGAACTCTGAAGTTCAGCATGCTTGGGGGACAGTAGTACCAGGACGGGTGACCTCCTAGGAAGTCCTCGTGTTGCACCCTTTCTTCTTTTTCTTTTCTCTACATTCGGATTCCTGGGTCGGTGGCAGTTTGCTGCAGGGAGAGGGCAGCCCCTGGGGGTTTCCTGCGCGCAAGTGCAACGGATCCCATTGGTTAAATGCGCAGTACTGGGATCTGGGAAGTCCTCGTCTCACACCTTTCTCCTAAATTCTAGGCACGGAACTCGGGACGGATGAATTTTGACCAGAATGCCGAGCAACAAAGTCGACGGAGCCCAAAACCTGCTGAAACGGGAGAGATGAAAGAACGGGGGAATTTTTGCAAACAATGCCAAACGGCAATCTTGGGGAAGTCTCAAAAGCACTAAAACAGCCGAATTTTGACCCAAGCGACAGGGCCAATGGAGCTAGGAACAAGCCTTCCATCGAGTGGTGATGGGACTCATGGGTCTATGCACGTCAAAAGTTATGATGGTTTACATTCTAAGGGGGCTGTGCACCTTTCCTTCTCGTCTCCTTCTTCCGCCCACAGGGAAATTCAACCATTCCTGGGATGGCGGAACAGCGGGAGGAGCTTCCCGGCCGTCTTGGGCTCCGCGAAGGAAATCTGCTGCAGGCAAATGTCACCAGGTAAAGCTCCTGTGGATTTTCAGCGCTATGGGTGGCGGATGCAATCATACCAGCACTAATCCACTGGATCCCATTTAAAACTCCGAAGTTAAACGTGCTTGGGCAAGAGTACTGCTAGGATGGGTGACCTCCTGGGAAGTCCTCATGTTGCATCTCTCCTTCTTTTTCCTGCACGCAAGTGCAATGGATCCCATCAATTAAATGTGCAGTACTGGGATCCGAGAAGTCCTCGTCTCGCACCCTTCTCTTAAATTCCGGGCACGAAACTTGGAACGGACAAATTTTGACCAGAATGCCGAACGACAATGTTGACGGAGCCCAAAACCTGCTGAAGCGGGAGAGGGACGAAAGAACGGGCTAGCGCGCAAGTGCAATGGATCCCATCAGTTAAACGTGCAGTACTGGGATCCGGGAAGTCCTCGTCTCGCACCCCTCTCTTAAATTCCGGGCACAAAACTTGGAACGGATGAATTTTGACCAGAATGCCGAACGACAATGTTGATGGAGCCCAAAACCTGCTGAAGTGGGAGAGGGACGAAAGAATGGGCTAGTTTTCGCAAACAATGCTGAACAACAATCTTGAGGAAGCCTCGAAAGCATTGAAGCAGCCCAATTTTCACCTGAGCAATGGGGCCAATGGAGCTCAGAACGAGGTTTCCATTGAGCGGTGATGGGACTGGTGGGTCCACGCGCGTCAAAAGTTACAGCGGTTTATGTTCTCGGGGGGCTGTGCGCCTCTCCCTCTCGGCTCTTTCTTCTGTCTACGGGGAAATTCGACTGTTCCTGGGACGACAGAACTGAGGGAGGAGCTCCCGGGCTCTGCAAAGGAAATCTCCAGCAGACGAACAGCACCAGGAGAAGCTCCTGGGAATTTCCAACGCTGAGGGTGACGGGTGCAATCATACCAGCACTAATGCACCGGATCCTATAGGAACTTTGAAGTTATAAGTGCTTGGGCGAAGGTAGTGCTAGGATGGGTGACCTCGTTGGAAGTCCTCGTGTTGCACATCTCCATCTTTTTCCTTTCCTTGCGCTCGGATTCCCAGGTCTGCGGCAGTTTGCTACAGGGGGAGGGCAGCCCTTCGGGGTTTCCTGCGCGCAAGTGTAACGGATCCCATCAGTTAAACGTGCAGTACTGGGTTCTGGGAAGTCCTCATCACGCACCCTTCTCCAAAATTCCGGGCACGGAACTCGGAACGGACGAATTATGACCAGAATGGCGAACAACAATGTCGACGGAGACAAAAACCTGCTGAAGTGGGAGAGAGATGAAAGAACGGGCAAGTTTTCGCAAGCAATGCTGAATCGGCAATCTTTGGGAAAACTCAGAAGCACCGACACAGCCAAATTTTGACCGGAGTGACGGGGCCAATGGAGCTAGGAATGAGCTTTCCATCGGTGATGGGACTCATGGGTCCAGGCGCATCAAAAGTTATGATGGTTTACGTTCTCAAGGGGCTGTGCACCACTCCTTCTTGTCTCCTTCTTCCGCCCATGGGGAAATTTGACCATTCCTAGGATGGCCGAACCGAGGGAGGATCTTCCAGGCTGTCCCAGGCTCCGCGAAGGAAATCTGCTGTGTGCGAATGGCACCAGGAGAAGCTCCTATGGATTTTCGGCACTACAACAGATGGATGCGATCATAGCAGCACAAATGCACCAGATCAGATCATAACTCCAAAGTTAAACATGCTTGCGCGAGAGTAGTGCTAGGATGGGTGACCCTTGTGTTGCATTCTTTCTTTTTTTTCCTTTCTCTGTGATCGGATTCCTGGGTTGGCTGCAGTTTGCTTTGACAGCAGGGCAGCCCCTAAGGGTTTCTTGTGCGCAAGTGCAATGGATCCCATTAGTTAAATGTGCAGTACTGGGATCCGGGAAGTCCTCATCATGCACCTTTCTCCAAAATTCTGGGCACGGAACTCGGAACAGACTAATTTTGACCTGAAGGCCAAACGACAATGTCAACGGAGCCAAAAACCTGCTGAAGTGGGAGAGAGACGAAAGAACGGACGAGCTTTTTGCAAACAATGCTGAACAGCAATTTTGGGGAAGCCTTGGAGGCACTAAAACAGCCGAATTTTGACCCGAGTGACAGGGCCAATGGAGAGCGGCTCGACTGGTAGCCTGTTGAAGCTCGGATCGAGCGGTGACGGGACTTTTCGGTCCACGCGGATCAAGAGTTGCGACGGTTTACGTTCACGGGGGGCTGGGTGGAGCATCCCGGGCGTCTCGGGCTCTGTGAAGGAAATCTGCTGCGGGCGGACAGCACTGGGAGATGCTCCTGAGGATTTCCAGCACTGCGGGTGGCGGGTGCGATCGTACCATCAATAATGCACCGGATCTCATCAGAACTTTGAAATTAAATGTGCTTGCGTGAGAGTAGTACTAGGATGTGGGACCACCTGGGAAGTCGTCATGTTTCATCCATCCTTCTTTTTACTTTCTTTGCATTTGGATTCCCGGGTTGGCTACAATTTGCTATGGGGGGAGGGTAACCCCTCGAGGTTTCCTGTGCGCAAGTGCAAGGGATCCCATCAGTTAAACGCGCAGTACTGGGATCGGGGAAGTCCTCGTCTCAGACCCTTCACCAAAATTCCGGGCACGGAACTTGGAATGGATGAATTTTCACCTGAATGCCGAATGACAATGTCGACAGAGCCCAAAACCTGCTGAAGCGGGAGAGTGATGAAAGAACGGGCGAGATTTCGCAAGGAATGCTTAATGGCAATCTTGGGGAAGCCTCGGAGGCACTGAAACAGCCGAATTTTGACCCCAGCGATGGGGCCAATGGAGAGCAGCTCGACTGGCAGCCCAATGGAGCTTGGATCGAGTGGTGACGGGACTCTTCGGTCCACGTGCATCAGAAGTTGCGACGGTTTACGTTCTCGGAGGGCTGTGCGCCACTCCTTCTCATCTACTTCTTCTGCCCACGGGGAAATTCAACCATTCCTGGGACGGCGGAATCGAGGGAGGATCTTCCAGGCCATCCCGGGCTCCACGACGGAAATCTGCTGCGGGCGAATGGCACCGGGAAAAGTTCCTATGGATTTTCAGTGCTTCAACTGACAGATGCGATCATACTAGCACTAATACACCGGATTCCATCAGAACTCCAAAGTTAAAAGTGCTTGGGCGAGAGTAGTACCTAGGATGGGTGACCTCCTGGGAAGTCCTCCTGTTGCATTCACCTTTTTTTTATTTCTTTCTTTGTGATCAGATTCTTGGGTTGGCTGCAGTTTGCTGCGGGGGCAAGGCTGCCCCTCAGGGTTTCCTGTGCGCAAGTGCAACGGATCCCATCAGTTAAATGTGTAGTATTGGGATCCGGGAAGTACTCGTCACGCACCCTTCTCCAAAATTCAGAGCACAGAACTTGGAACAGACTAATTTTGACCTGAATGCCAAACGACAACGTCGAGGGAGCCGAAAACCTGCTGATGTGGGAGAGAGACAAAAGAACAGGCGAGTTTTCGCAAGCAATGCTGAACGGCAATCTTGGGGAAGCCTTGGTGGCACTAAAACAGCCGAATTTTTACCCGAGTGACTGGGCCAATGGTGAGCAGCTCTACTGGCACCCCGATGGAGCATGAATCGAGCGGTGACGGGACTTTTTGGTCCATGCGTGTCAAAAGTTGCAATGGTTTATGTTCTTGGGGGGCTGTGTGCCACTCCCTCTTGGCTTCTTCTTCCGTCCACAAGGAAATTCGATAGTTCCTGGGATGGCGGAACCGTGGGTGGAGCATCCGGGCCATCTCGGGGTCAGCGAAGGAAATCTGCTGCGGGCAGACGGCACGGGGAGAAGCTCCTTAGGATTTCCAGTGCTGCAGGTGGCGGGTGCGATCATAAGATCAATAATGCACCGGATCTCATCAGAACTCTGAAGTTAAACGTACTTGTGTGAGAGTAGTACTAGGATGTGTGACCACCTGGGAAGTCCTCATGTTGCATCCATCCTTCTTTTTACTTTCTTTGCGTTTGGATTCTCGGGTCAGCTGCAGTTTGCTGCGGGGGGAGGGCAGCCCCTCGGGGTTTCCTGCACGCAAGTGCAAGGGATCCCATCAGTTAAACGCGCAGTACTGGGATAGGGGAAGTCCTCATCTCGGACCCTTCACCAAAATTCCGGGCACGGAACTTGAAACGGACAAATTATGACCACAATGCTGAATGACAATGTCAACGGAGCTGAAAACCTGCTGAAGCGGGAGAGAGACGAATGAACGGGCGAGTTTTCGCAAGCAATGCTGAACCGACAATCTTCGGGAAGCCTTGGAAGCACCCAAACAGCCGAATTTTGACCCGAGCGAAGGGGCCAATGGAGTAGGAATGAGCTTTCCATCGGTGACGGGATTCATGGGTCCACGCGCGTCAAAAGTTACGATGGTTTACGTTCTTAGGGGGCTGTGCGCCACTCCTTCTCGTCTCCTTCTTCTGTCCACGGGGAAATTCGACCATTCCTGGGACAGTGGAACCGAGGGAGGATCTTCCAGGTCGTCTCGGGCTCCGCGAAGGAAATGTTTGGGTGAATGGCACCGGGAGAAGCTCCTACGGATATTCGGCGCTACAAGTGACGGATGCGATCAGACCAACACTAATGCACCGGATCCCATCAGAACTACAAAGTTAAACATGTTTGTGCGAGACTAGTACTAGGATGGGTGGCCTCCTAGGAAGTCCTCGTGTTGCACCCTTTGTTATTTTTCATTTCTCTGTGCTCGGATTCCCTGGTCGGCGGCAGTTTGCTGCGGGGGCATGGCAGCCCCTCGGGGCTTCCTGCATGCAAGTGCAATGGATCCCATGAGTCAAACGTGCAGTACTGCATTTCTCTGTGCTCGGATTCCCAGGTCGGCGGCAGTTTGCTGCGGGGGCAGGGCAGCCCCTCGAGGCTTCCTGCATGCAAGTGCAATGGATCCCATCAGTCAAACATGCAGTACTGGGATCGGAGAAGTCCTCGTCTCACACCCTTCACCAAAATTCTGGGCACGGAACTCGGAACGGGCATTAAAGGGCTGTTAAGTAAATGTGTGATAAAATTGATTACATCTTGGCATAAGCTTAGAGTGTAAACCAAGCTAAGGGTGCCTCATGCACCATGAAAATATTGAAGTATGAAGGTAGATTCTCTTTAAACCGTGGGGGCATGATCTGGTGGCTACAGTGGCAAGTAAGGAGAGCTTATTTGAGATGATGTGTTGGCAAGTCTTCATTCATTAAAGGGGAACATGGGCAACCAAGGAGATAAGCTGACCAAGTAAGCCCAATGAGGTGTCAAGTCCTTTTAGAATGGTGTTGCATGATCTTGTTAAGAAGTAAGGAGTGCTTCTAAAGAAAGGGGATCTAACTATGTATGATTTGCTTGGTAGTTAAGTCATGCATGTCTTTAGGTAATTGAAGGTGTTAACTACCATCAAAATAAATAGATATAGTATGACAGCTAAGGGCCATATAGAAAAGTGAGTGAAACACTTTTGTGTAAGGCTATAGAAATTCCTTTGTATATTGTGTAGAAGGTAATAAATGTTGGGAAGTAATTCTTGTAAGTGTGCTTGTGTCTCATGTGTATTAGATTGACTAAGACTAAGTGAGGTTAGTGCCATCACTTGGCTAGAATTTTAGTCAAAAAATTGGCCTAGTGATAACTAGTATTAGAGCACAATTTGATCTATACTAGGTGGATTGGGTCTTGATGTGGTGCAAGAGTAGTTGTCCAAAATATAAAAGGCTTTTGGTGTGGTCCATAAGGAGCAAGCCCTTTCAATTTTGGCAAGGCTCAAGGAGATGGAAAAGTTTACATCTTTTACAATCTAATTATGATAGTATTGATGTTGTTTAAATCTCTCACTTTAGTGATATAGAGAGTGATCTTACTATCCTCAAGAAGGCAATAGGTAGCCAACCAAGTATGGTTGCTAATTTATCTAGAAAGCTGAAGGTGCTTGACCTTATAGCCTTTGAGAGAGAATATGATGGCAATGAAATTGAGAATTTCTTGTGGAACATAGAGGAATACTTCATGGTTGTTTAAGTGCCAAACAAGGAGAAGGTGACGTTCATGAGCATGTATCTTTCTAAGGATGCCAAGCAATGGTGGCATACTTGGTTTGATGATGATCTTAGCATTGGCATACCCCAGATTGAGACATGGAAAAGTTTGAAGAAGGAGTTGAAGGATCAGTTTGTTCCTTGTAATACATCGTAGGTAATAAGGGAATCTTTGAAGAAACTCGAACAAAACAAAATAGTGTGGGATTATGTGAAAGAGTTCAGCTCCTTGATCCTTGACATCTACAACATGTCGGATGAAGACAAGCCCTTTAACTTTTTTCTTAGGCCTACAATTGTGGGCTCAAATCAAGCTTCAAAGGGAAAAAGTCAAAGACTTGTCTTTTTCCATGGTTATTGCCAATGGTTTGGTTAATTTCAAAATTAACAAGTCCCTTGATGGTGATGGGGGGAAATAGCTTAGGGACAAGGGCAAAAAGATGAAGGAGGGCAAGAAGAAGGGCAAATGCAATGATAAAGGCAAAGTTACAAATTGGGAGCAAGGTAAAAACAAGTCTAATTCTAGTTATTTCATATGTAATGACCCTCATTGTATAAGAGAATGCTTGACAAGGGAGAAATTAAGTGCCATGGTTGTGGCAGAGGGTGGCAAAATGGATGATGTTGGTCCCTCTTATGTTAATCCTTTATAGTTGGTGAATGTTGTCCAAGTTGAACGTGTAACACAATTTGGCCTAATGTACATGAACATTAGGCTCAACAATTGAGAGTTGATGGTGATGGTTGACATGGGTGCCACCCATAACTTTGTTGTTGAACGAGTAATGAAATCACTTAGGCTTAAGGCCATTAGAAGTGGTAGCTAAATGAGGGTAGTCAATTTGGCAACCTAAGAGGTGCTTGGCTTGATAATTGGTGTGAAGGTAACCTTTGGTAATTAGGTTGGAAATCTTAGGTTTATGATTATGCCATTAGATGACTTTGATATTATTTTAGGAGTTGAGTTCTTTATGCATGCAAAAGTTCCTTTATTGTCTCACTTAGGTGGGTTAATGATCATGCATAAGAACCATCCTTACGTTGTTATAAGCAAGAAAACTTTCTTAGCAGGTGCTAGTGGAAAATTGGGTAGTATGCCTTTTGTTATGTAGGTAGAACATGGTTTGAAAAAGGCGGAAGCTACTTACTTGGTTGCATTGATTGAAATGAAGGAGGGCCTATTCACTAAAGTTTCAAATGGTGTGGCAAAACTATTGGAAGATTTTATAGACATAATGCCTTCAGAGTTGCCAAAGTGCCTTTCTCCTAGGTGTGATATTAAGCATATAATTGATCTAATTTTAGGTTCCAAACCTTTAGCATAAGCCCTTTACCACATGTGTCTAATAAAGTTAGCCAAATTAAGGAAGCAAATGATGGAATTACTTGATGCATGCTTGATTCAACCGGCCAAAACTCTTTACAATGCATTGGTATTGTTCCAAAGAAAGCATGATGGCTTCTTATAGATGTGTGTGGTTTATGGGGCCTTGAACAAGGTCACAATGAAGAACAAGTGCTCTATTCCATTGATATTGGACTTGTTTGATTGGCTAATAAAGGCATCATACTTCATTAAGCTAGATTTGTAGTTGGGATATTGACAAGTGAGAATTATGGAAGGATATGAGGGGAAGGACCACATGCATCACTCGTTATGGCTCCTACAAATTTAGGGTGATGCCCTTCAGTTTGACTAATGCCCCTACTTCTTTTTGCAATTTGATAAAAGATATGTTTCATGACTTTCTTGATTAGTTTGTGGTAGTTTACGTTGATGACTTTTTTTATGTCTAGTGAATCCTTTGAGGATCACTTGATCCACTTATAAATAATGTCATCTTAGTTAAGGGAACACAAATTGTAATTTAAGGATCATTATTAAAAGCTTTGCCCAATAGAATGACTTGTGAACACATTTTACAACACAACGCTGAGTGATTAGTGGTCCATAAACCATCACATGCCTTATCTATTGTGGAGGCAATTGCCCATCAATCCTCCCATAGCACAAATAACTAGACCTAATGCAAGTTGTGCCAAGGAAATCAAAAAGTGAAAGGCAATGCCCTACCACCTTAGGAACAATGTGTGGGGATGTATTGTGTCTCCATGATGAGAATTTAAATGACTTTTAGTAGTGGATATCTTGGCTTTTGGATTAATGAAGACCATAGCAAAATGTGATAGTTGGTGTGAATTGCAAAATCTCACAAACCATGAAATCTTCGAACACAAGTTGTGCATATAGCCTTCTAGCTAAGGCCATGTCTACTTAGGTCACACAACATTGCTTACCCCACCTTTGAATCCTTAAGGGCACAATTGGTGGTGAAAGATGGCCTTTTATGAGCATAGCCTTGTAGTTGGCCCAAAAACCAAGTCCCCAATGATGTTTTCCATGACAATGGTGGTTAAGAGGCCTTTACATAGTGTCATGCAATGCATCATCACATTAAACCAAGAAGAACCTAACCCTTTCTCATAATGCAACCCTAGGTCAAGTGAGACTACTTACTGAGTTTAGGCATATTAATAAGTAAAGGAAAAGAAACTTATGAGGATTCCCCTAGTAATGGCAAGTAAGTTAGGAATAGCCTTGCTTAAGAATCAAACACCTTGGAATTAAAATTGTAGTCTGCAACAAACCTTACTTCTAGGAGGGATGCATTTGTTAGATAAAAGGTCAACATGGGCTTTTCCCATTCCTTCAATGATTCATGATAACTTAATGGATTGCATGACCAATGTACTGGTGATGCATCATTCAAATTTCTACCTTATCAACTTTTAATGGTGTGATAGAGGCCTACTATTAGCCCCTTGAGTCCCTAGGTATGAAAAATCAAGCATTTAGTAGCACCTTATACTAATGCTTGGCATGGAATTGACATACAGGGGTTACTTCAATGGAAACAAGGTGGATGTGTGAGGAAGTGTGTGTGGTAGCAAGCTAGGAGAGGCCATATGCAAGCTATGGCATTGGCAAACTTGGATCCAAGAGTGTGAGTGACATCATTATGGCATTGTAGTGAGTTGAGGCATTGGATTCAAGTGGTAAAGATGTTTGAGGCATTTATTAGTATGGTAGCAAGTGGCACCATACACTAGTGATGTTGGCACAAATTGTTGGAAAAGTGTGATTGCTTAAGCACATTGATGTCTCTTCCTAACAGCTGGTCAGATATCCTATGCATGACTCACTTGGGAGTAGGCCAATGTTGGGGCATGGCAAGGATTTAAACCAATTATACATGGGCAAAAGGCAAGTTGGCTAGCAAGTGGTTATGGAATTGGCTATGGATCATAAGAGTTGGTGCACAATTTAGGGTCTAAGCCAATAACATGTAGTCCCTTCAACATAAATGAGATAGGCATGCATCAAAGGGTTAGGTGTTGCAAATGGAATCAAAGGTCTAGATGTTGCTAACAATATCACAGGTTGATGACACATAAGCTTGGGCTTAGGTCGATGTGCAACACATTTAGTTGTGGCATGGCATGGGCTTAGAGTATAGGCCAATCCAAGGGTGCCCTTTTCATCACAAAAATAGGAGAGCTAAAGGCAAATTCTTTTCAAAATATAGGGCTTGATCTGGTGGCTAAAGTGGCAAGTAAGGAGTGCTTATTTGAGGCAATGTGTTGTCACATCCTCCTTTAGGAAAGGTGAACATAGGCTACCAAGGAGGTAAGTTGACCAATTAAAATGATGAAGTATCAATCTTTCCTTGAATAGTGGACACATGCTATGCGTGTAGTAACTAGTATCATGAAGGAATGCTACTTGGGTTGATCCTACTAATAGTCATATGCTTATCTCCAAGATAAGCAATCAATGTGTAAGTATGAACTAATTCAAACTGTGAAATTGCTAAAGGCTCATTTAATTAGTTATAGTTTTTTCGATGGTACTTACTACTTAATAACCATAGTAATTCTAGAGCTAATACATGCAACAAACCTTGATTTCTAAAATAAATGCATTTATTAGATAAAAGGTTGATGTAGGTTGTACTTATTGCTTTGATGATTCATGATAACTCAACAAATTGCATGGCCAATGTGCTAGTAATGCAGAATTCAAATTTCTACCCTAACTTTTGATGGTAAGATAGAGTCTTAATATTAGTTCCCTAAGTCCCTAAATATGAAAAAATAAGCATCGGTAGTACCTTGTACCAATGCTTGGCATAACATTGGCATGTGAAGGTTGTGTCAGAGGAAACAAGATGGATGTGTGAGGTAATGTGTGTGGTGGCATGCCAGGAGAGGCTATTGTGGGCTATAACATTGGCAAAGACTTGAACTTAAGAGTGCAAGTGACATCATTGTGACATTGCAATGAGTGTTGGCATTGACTTCAAGTAGGGAAGGGTGTGGTTGCTCAAGCAAATCAATGTTTCCTCTTGCCAAATGGTTAGGTACCTTAATGCTCTTAAATGGGTGTATGCATAACTCACTTGAGAGTTGGCCAATGCTAGGGCATGGCAAGGGTCTAGACCAATGATATATGGGTAAAAGGCAAGTTAGCAAGGCTCCACAAGAGTTGGTATATGGGTTGGGGTTTGAGCCAACAACGTGTGGCCCCTCCAACATACATGAGCTAGGCATGCATCAAAGGGCTAAATGTTGTAAATGGCATAAAAGGGCTAGATGTTACAAATGACATTAACAAGTGTTGATGCATGAGCTTAAGCTCATGTTAATGCACAACGCAGTTGGTTGTAGCTTAGCATAAGCTTGGAGTGTAGACTAAGCCAAGGGTGCCTCATGCACCATGAAAATAAGAGAGCATAGAGGCAAATTCTCTTCAAAACATGCAGCATGATCTAGTGGTTAAAGTGGCAAGCAAGGAATGCTCATCTAAGGCAATGTGTTGTTGTGTCTTCGTTTAGGGAAGGTGAACATGGGCTACCAAGGAGGTGTGCTTACAAAGTAAGATGACAAGGTGTCAATCTCTCTTGAACAATGCTGAATGATACAACTAAGAAGTGGGGAGTGATCCTAAAAAAAGGGGATTTCACTATGCATGATTGGCTTAGCAACCAAGTTATGCAAGCCTACGTAGTTGGTGGTGTCAGCTATAACACTATAAGGAGGTGTGGGCAACCAAGAGTCCACAATAATTGTGTGCAAATGTGTGAAAACTTGCTTATGACCTTATGAGTGGATTAGGCTAAGGCTAAGAGACCATCTTGGTGGCATCATGTGGCTAAAAAATTTAGTGACGATATCGGTCGCATGACAATTGGATCAGAGCGTGACTTGACCTATGGCTGGTGGATTGGGTCTTGATGCAGTGTAAGAACATATGACCAAGATTGAAAAGGCTTATGGTGAGGTCAATAAGGCTTGATGAGTTGGAAAAATTAGCTCATTTTTTATAGTTCAATTATGATAGCCACAATTCTACTTGAGTTTGTTGTTTTGGTGAGATGGAACAAGATGTTGCTATCATCAAGAAGGCAATAAGCAATCTACTTAACAAAGGGGTAGAGGGTTCAAAAAAGATGAAAGTTCTTAAGCTCAAGGCATTTGAAGGTGATCACAAAGCAAATGTTATCCAAAACTTATTGTGGGATATGGAGCAATACTTCAAAGCTACCCATGTGCTGGATATGGAGAAGGTGACTCTCACCAGCATGTATCTTTCCAAGTTTTCCAAGCTATGGTGGAAAATAAGGCTTGATGACAATGCTGCATAGGTAGACCTCAAATTAAGATGTGACATGTATCAAAAAAGGAATTGAGGGATTAGTTCCTACCTTGTAATATGTCATTGGTTGTAAGAGAATCATTGAAGAGATTGAAGTATATTGGCATAGTGCACAACTATGTTAAGGAATCCAATTCATTGATGCTTAACATCTACAACATGTTAGATGAAGACATACTCTTTAACTTTCTTTTGGGCTAAGAATAGTGGGCTTCAATCTAGCTTTAAAGGTAAAGAGTCAAAGACTTACCTTTTTTTATGGCTATTTGCTGATGGTTTGGTTGATTCCCAAATCAACAAATCCTTTGATAGTGATGCAAGAAAGCAACCTAGGGACAAGAGCAAAATGAAGAGGGAGGGGAAGATGAAGGGAAAATGCCACGATAATAGCAAGGATAAAGGCAAAGTTGCTAATTGGGAGTAAGGCAAGAACAAGTCCAATTTTGGTTGTTTTATATGTAATGACCCTTATCACATAAGGGAATGCCCAAAAGCGGGGAAGTTAAGTGTTATGGTTATGGATGAGGGTGGCAAAATAGATAATGTTGGTCCCTCTCTTTTCAATCCTTTACATTTAATGAATGCCATCTAAGTAGAGCATGCCACACAATTTGGCTTAATGTACATAAAAATTAGGCTCAATGATTGGGAGTTGATGATGATGGCTGACACAAATGCCACCCATAACTTTTTTTCCAAACAAATGGTGGAATCATTTGGGCTTAAGTTCACTAGGAGTGGTAGCTGAATGAAGGTAGTCAATTCAATAGCTCAAGAGGTGCTTTGCATAATAATTGGTGTGAAGGTAACCTTTTGTAATGAGGTTTGAAATCTAAACTTTATGGTTTTTCCATTAAATGACTTTGATATTATTTTAGGAGTTAAGATCTTCATGCATCTGAAAGTTACTTTATTACCTCACTTAGGTGGGTTAATGATCATGCATAAGAACCATCCTTGCATTGTTACAAGTAAGATAACTCCCTTAATAGGTGTTAGTGTAAAATCAGGCAGTATACTTTTTGCTATACAAGTTGAGCATGGTTTGAAAAAGTGGGAGGCTACCTACTTGGCTGCATTGATCAAAATCAAAGTGGGTGTATTTGTAGAAGTTCCAGATGGGGTGGTGGAACTATTAAGAGTCTTTGTAAACATAATGCC
Source organism: Rhizophora apiculata (assembly GCA_037832385.1). NCBI lineage: Eukaryota > Viridiplantae > Streptophyta > Magnoliopsida > Malpighiales > Rhizophoraceae > Rhizophora > Rhizophora apiculata. The sequence continues at coordinate 506,960 of CM075440.1, forward strand.
TTTGCAACTACCAAAGTGTCTTCCTCCTAAGTATGCCATTAACTATAGAATTGATTTGATTTTGGGTTCCAAATCTCTAGCTTAAGCACCTTACCACATGAGTTTAATGGAGTTTGCTAAATTAAGGAAGTAGTTGACAGAAGCTCTTTATGATGCCTTAGTGCTTTTCCAAAGAAAGCATGATGGCTCCTTAAGGATGTGTATGGATTATTGAGCCTTGAACAAGTTCATGGTGAAGAATAAGTACTGTATTCCATTGATAGTAAGCTTGTTTGATTGGCTAACAGAGAATTGGAGTTGTAGAAATAAGAATGTTAGGCAACACAACCAATGAGGACATTGGCTTGCTACCTTCAGCTTGCTAGCAAGGCTAGTAATGTGTTGCCTTTAACCTATGAAGGAGGTTAGTAGCACATTGATACCTCTAGCCTATAAGAGAGGTTAATAGCATACCGATTCCTTTAGCTTGCATGCGATGTTAACACCACTTTAACACCTTCAACTTGCAAGAGAGGTTAGAGAAATCAAGTTTTTCAGTCCATTGACCAAGAGTCATTACAACTCCTTTTGTTGTACCAGTTATGTCATACGCATTTGAGTTGACAACCTTCATTTAATTGCCATTTCTGCTCAAATGAAGTCCAAATGACCCCCCTACCCACTTAGAAATGAAGTTAAGGAGTGGACTAAAATGCATCATCACTAACAACTCTTACTTTCCTATCGCAATTTTGACAAAAATTAGGCTAAGTTACAAGGCATGCTCTACATGCTAAAACTCTATTCTGATTGCTGGTAGAGCATATCTTGCCTATTTCCTTGGAGGCTTATCATTACTTACTTTATGAAATGTAACTAAGAAACTCATGTGAAAGGTTAGATGTACTTTTAACTGTTCCAATAGTTGTAATCGATAAGCAACATTTTAAACCTTCTATACCACAAAAGGACCATCATACTCAATGATCAACCCACAATGCACTATCTTGCTACTAACTTGGAACTCAAGACCTCATCTCCCCCTATTCTCATACTTTTCATGTGCTTTGCCACCTTCTTCAAGCTTTCTTGAGCTTCATCAAACATCTTTTGTTTCAAACAAGCATATTGATAGATGGTTGGACAATTTCCTTTAAAACCTATCCTTATAATTTTGTTAAGAGTAAGAGGCTGATGCCTTATAGCCAACTCTAACTAATTTCGTTGACTAGCATTCACATGGTGCTAAAGATACTCTTTCAACAAGCCATTGATCCTCTAAGTTTGGTTGTTGGTTTAAGGATGGTTGGTAGTGGAAAACTTCAATACAAAACCCATCATGTGGAATAAAGTTGTCCAAAATTTACCTGTGAAGTAAGGATCATGATCACTCACTATATCTTTGAGCAACCCAAATTATTTAATCACTTGCTTATAAAATAATTCAACACCTGCTTTTACATGACATGAGAAAAGGGCTGGCACAAACACTACATACTTTAAAAATTAATCAACCACTACCATGACAAAGAGCATACCATTCACTTTTGAAAACTCACCAATGAAGTCCAATGAAATTGACACCCATGGTTTTGTTAGAATAAGCAATGGTTGCACCTACCCTACTTCTTTATGTCTCTTAACTTTGTCTTATTGATAGATGACACGTGTCTTGACATATGCCTTAACATTATCTTCCATCTTTGGCCAATGATAGCTATAAGAGAGCAAGGCTATCACCATCTCCATGCCAAGATGACCTACCCATTGAGAGTTATGACACTCTTGTAAAATCTCCTTCCTAAGACCTACACCTCTTGGAATATACAAATGGTTACCCTCAACATGCAATAACCCATAATCAAGCCAATATCATCTTACTACACTAGTTTTTGATAATCTACATCATGTGGGACTTGCACCTTAATTTTGTCTAATAAGTCATTTTGCACCTAAGTGGGGGTAGTAACAATCTCTTGCACTTGTTAATGACTTAGGCATCTACTACTTGATTGTGCCTCCCAAGCTTGTGTTCCCATGAAAAATCATACTCTACTAAGAACTCGTGCCATTAAGCTTGCCTTATAGAGAGCTTTTTTTGGGTTTGTAGAAAGGTCTTGGCTATATTGTCTGTGTGAACCATGAACCTAGTACCTAGTAGATAAACTTGCTATATGTAAAGGCAATGCACCACAACAAGCATCTCCTTTTTGTGTATTGGGTACCATTGTTCTACCTCATTGAGTTTCTAACTTTTATAGGCAATAGGATGACCTTCTTGGATTAACATACCTCCAATGGCCTTGTCAAATGCCTTAGTAATCACATCAAAGGATGACTTAAAGTTGGGTAACCTCCATACTAGTTTTAATGACATTGCTACCTTCAACTTGTCAAAAGCTTCTTGGCACTACATGGTTTACCTCCTTGGTTAGTCTTTCTTGAGCAAGTTTATGAGAGGGGCCACCTTTTTAGAGTAACCTACACAAACTTCTTGTAGTAATTAGACAAGCCTAGAAAAGACCATAATTCTAACACTATGGTAAGGGCAACCATTTTATAATGACTTAAACCTTTCCCTCATCCATTCTCATATGTCCTTAGTTGATCCTATGCCTAAGGAACATTATGTCCTCGACTCATACAAGTGGTGTTCCCTTAACTTGGACAACACCATCCAAAGGTGGCTCAAGTGATCCTCTAAGGATTCATTATAAACAACAATATCATTAAGGTAAACTACCTTAAATTAATCAAGAAAGTCATGAAACACATCATTCATCAAATTGCAAAAAATAGCAAGGGAATTGGTCAAATCAAAAGGCATCACCTTGAATTTATAGGAGTCGTAGTGTGTGATACGTGTGGTCTTTCTTTCATATCCTTCCACAATTTTGACTTCCTATTATCCTGACCACAAATCCAGGTTGGTGAAATATGATGCCTTTGCTAATTGATCAAACAAGTCCACTATCAATTGAATAGGGTACTTGTTCTTCACCATGACCTTGTTTAAGGCCCAATAATCCATACATATTCATAGGGTACCATCATGCTATCTTTGAAATAGCATTGGGGCACCATAAGGAGCTTTGGAGGGTTGAATTAAGCTTACATCAAGCAATTCCATCAATTGCTTCCTCAATTCAACCAACTCCATTAGACTCATACTATAAGGTGCTTAAGCTAAAGGTTTAGAACCCAAAATTAGATCAATTTTATGGTTAGTGGCATGCCTAGGAGGAAGGCATTTTGGCATCTCCAAAGGTATTACATTTACAATATCTCTTAATAGTTCCACCACATTATTTATTTAGAACTTTAGTGGATATGCCTTACTTAATCTTAATCAATGTAGTAGTTAAGTGGTTAGCCTCTCCCTTTCTAGATCATGTTCAACCTACATAGCAAAAAGCATACCACTTGATTTCTTGCTAGCAACTATTAAGGAAGCTATCTTGCCTACAACAAAGCAAAGATGGTTCTCATGCATGATCATTAACTTAAGCTTTACAACCTAATGAGCAAGGGTTACCTTTACATCAATTATTGTGCCAAGCACCTCTTGGGTTGCTAAATTGATTGCCTTTATTTAGCTACCACTCTTGGTGACCTTAAGCCTAATTGATTCCACCATTTGTTCGACAACAAAGTCATGCGTGGCATTGGTGTCAACCTTCACCATTAACTCTTCATTGTTGAGCCTAATTTTCACATACACTAGGTTAGATTATGTGGCACGTTTAACTTGGACTGCATTCATTGGCTGTAGAGAATTGACACAAAAGGAACTAGCATCATTTGTTTGCCACCTTCTTTCACAACCATGACACTTAACTTCTCCCTCTTTGGGCATTCATTAGCATGATGAGGGTTATTACATATGAAACAACTAGAATTGGACTAAATTTTACCTTGCTCCTAATTTGTAGCTTTGCCTTTATCCTTGTTACTATTATTGCAATTTTCCTTCTTCTTTCCCTTATCCTTCTTTTTGCCTTTGTCATTGGGCCGTTTTCTTGCATCACCATCAGAGGACTTATTGATTTTGAAATCAACCAAACAATCAGTAATAGCTATCATATAAAGTAAGTCTTTGACTCCTTACCTTTAAAGCTTGATTTGAGCCCAAAGTTATTGGTTTGAAAGAAAGTTGAAGAGCTTGTCTTCATCTGATATGTTGCGAATGTCAAGTATCATTAAATTGAACTCTTTGATTTGAAATAGAAAAACCTCCTTTCCTTTTTATTGTTTTCTAGACCTTGTACGTTGAAATTCCATAAATTTTACAAGCAGGATTTTTCTTTGTGTCTTTTTTTTTTTTTTTTTTTTTTCCATAAAAGAAGCCAACTGAGCTTATATTAACTTTGGAGTCGAGAGAAGTGGCAACCATGTTTGCAGACTGAAACCGAGATACAGCGAAAGAAAAATCTCCCTCTCCCACTAGATGAATCCTTAGAAAATCAAGAGTTTGTGTCATACTTCCTATGAAATCAACATCAACCTTCATGCAATACATGTCGTGTAGCTTCCCTTGGCCAGAGTTTGATCTTTGCAGAGAAATTTCACTTGAGAGCAAGATATGAAGGCATTTTTTCTGCAACAAATCACACGGTAGCAGACTAAAGCTGGTCAAAATATGGATTCTATACACCTCTTCAAAGATATCGTACACTTGTTCCTGCTAAGAGTGTTAGACTACATGGCTTGGCAATCCAAGCTGTGTGAATATTGCATCAATCAAAAGGCTGCTTCACCATTACTATGGACAGTAAAAGGGGACAAAGGCACGAACTCTCATATTTGCAATGAAAAGAAGCATGTCTTTTCAAATCTACAGGAACCAAGATTCCGTTTCTCAAAACAAAATTTGGATCAAGCTCGAACTGGGAATCTGTTGAGGCATTTGTTTTTCCAGTTAGACATCCATCCTAGAGTGACAACTACACTTTATTGGCACAACCATACTATCTGAACTATTGCAATGACATTCGTGCAATTCTGGAGACAATATTTCAGGGGTTTGATGCCTTGAGCTTTTATCAAATAATTTGCTGATAGTGGCAGCATCAACTTTTCTAACTGCTGAAAGAAGATCCATGGATAGTAAAGAGACAACAGTGTGAGCATGCTCTGCTGTCCAGCTGCTCTTGTTCTTTTGCCATTCAGAAGTAAGGATTTTCAGAACTACAAAGTGGAGGGCATTGAGGCATCTGGAGCAACAGCCATAGAAACATGTAATCCCAGATTCAGCAGAAAGATAATTAGTTTTGCCTGCAGAGGAATGGGTATCTTCCATTCTGTCACTATGTTCTGGTGCAGCACCATAAGGTTTATTTCCACCCACCAATCCATTAACCTGGCAGTGAAATTTTCCAAGTCCAGAGAACCTAGAGGCAGCCGATTCACCTGAACTACAGAGACCATTCCCAAAAGGAATAACAGTTTCAGTGACCCTGCAGCCATTAGAATTCTGCAAGGACCTAGAATGGCCATCAGTAGCTAGAAGATCTATGGTAGGTTCTGCATCATGAGTTCCAAGAGTATTCCCTATCTGCTGATTTTTCATATTAATGGTAGCTTAATTATCAACCATTAAACTTTGAGCATGCTCATTCTTGTTATGTTCACAGAGCAAAATCCTTGAAATGTAACCATCCTCTGAAGGTGCAGTGCTCCTCTCAAGATCAGAATCACATAAATTATCTTCTCCTTGAAAAATAGCACCATCTCCTCCACTCAATTCAATGCCCTTAAGCTTTCCAGGAGTGATTCCTTGTGGCCATTCAGCTGCCTGGGAGTTTCCATTAAACATATTTTGACTGCAACCCTCGCTTTGGACAGAATTATCTAAGCATGTATCTTTATTGAGATATTCCACACTACTGAGCATAAGGTTTTCCATCTTCGGTTGAGTGTCAAGCTCTAAACTGAAATGAAAACATTGTTGTCAGACAAAAAACTGCGATGAAGAATTCTACCATCATACTAATGATAATTTGCCACCGTACCTCTGTAGTGCATACACCCAGTTGTTTACCACATCTTCCAGATAAGCAACTTGTGACAAAAGGTGAACATATTGATATCTGTCTTTCCCTGACTGAATTTGTCCATTGACTCGTGCCACTAGAAGCTCAAGAACCTTCCGCTCCTCAAACGGGACCTCTCTAAGTGACTTGTACACACCTTTGTATGCCAATAAACCAATGGCAATTAAACCTCTAACTAAACCAGATCTGTCTTTGCTTTTTATTATTGCTAGAACAAGCAATGGCCACATCATCTGATGAGTTACCAGGACGAAAAATGCAAGAAGCCAGCTCTTCCAAGGTCCACTAACATCAGCACAAGTACCCTCTTTCAGTTTTGATGTCACCCAACAAAGCTCAGCAAAATGAGGACAACAAAACATTTGATAGCCAAAGCAGCAATCTTGATCTTCTTTTTGAAATTCTACTATTCAGGGACAGGGAATTTTCTACAGAAGACCTACAAGGAATGTGTGCTCCACATTGAACCTCACCAACTGGACCCTGATTGCCATCGCGACATTTGCTGCCAGCACAACCTTGAACAGGATTGCATATTTTATTTCTGTTTAATGGATTTGTATGGTTGTTAGCTCTTTGATAAATTAACTGAACATATAATTGTATTACATCCCGTGATAACTTGGCTGCAGACAGACCGATCACTTCATCATGGTTGAAATTTCTATCAACATGAACATGAATTCTGGGAAATGTATGCTGCAATGGGGTTGAACAAGTGCCCTTTGAAGTTTGACTCTCAAAGAACTACCTTATACTATATGGTAGATCTGAAAATGGATGTTCTGAAGTAGCCTGTAGGGAAAAGAAAAGGGCATATTAAAAGAAAATATTGAAATTAAGTTATATTTCAAATGTGTCTTTGAGAGAGGTCAGTGATTATAGACAAATCATTGCTAGATGAATCAATAACATTACACAAGAAAGTGTATGGTTGATAGCATTAAGTTGATGTATCAGCTCGTCTCTTTAACCAAATCTTAAACCATTGGCCTACTTATTTGAAATAAAATAAAAATTGGGAAGATAGAAATTCTCCTAGGAAAAAGCTAGAAAATGAAAGCTTTGGTCATAAGAAGGTGCCAAATTCTAGCAGCTAAGCATAAATGTTTAGAAAAGGTGGGATCATCCCTATATCTTTTATGTCACCTATTCCACATGTAATGACATTGCAAAATAATGAGAAAAGGGCTTTAATCTTACCAGAATTATGAAAGATGTTGACACAGATATAGATTCCACCTGCTCGACAAATAAGCTCCATGCATGAGAAGCACTTTGGGCGGCACCTTGGGGCTCTGCCATTTCAGCTGCATCGTATTGATCCAAAGGGAAGTCCTTCAGTCCTTCTGGTGGATAACAAGCAAGGTGGATAACAGCCACAGAAAACAAGGAATGAGATGGTTTGGAAGTGGAGAGGATACCAAATCAAGGGCAGCAATTCCTGCTTCTCTATGAGAGCATGGAGGAGGGGCACATGCTAATGCCTCCAACCAATCCCTCTCATCCACTGCAAAAGTTGGAAGAGGAACACATTCAGAACCAGAAACTCTCTCTCCAGCAGCGGATAAAATTTCTTGCAAAGGGAAATTTCTCTTCAAGGCCATAATGGCAGCTTGAGTGCAAAGAGCCTGGAGATCAGCACCAGCAAAACCTACAGTTCTTCTAACTATCAATTTTAGCAAGGGACCAGTGATTGGTTTTGGCCATCTTTGTGTGTGAAGTGAGAGGATAGCAGTCCTGTCCTTGACTGATGGCAATGGAAAGTAAATTTTCCAGTCAAATCTCCCTGGCCTACGTAATGCAGGATCAACAGCCTCAGGACGATTTGTTGCACCTATCACTATCACAGAACCACGGGATTTTAAGCCATCCATAAGATCAAGCAAAGGGGAGACAACTGAACTGTGAGTCTGATCTTGCTGCCTTGTCCCACAAGGAGCCAAACCATCAATTTCATCCAGGAAAAAAAAATTATACAAGGCTGACATCTCTCAGCAACCAGAAACAAGAGCCTTAGCTGACGTTCAGCATCCCCGACATACTTTCCTAAGCAGTCAGCACCTTTCCAAGCAACATATGCAATCTGCCTATCACCATGGGCACATGAACCAATCAATGCTCGCACAACAAGAGTTTTACCTGTTCCAGGATACCCGTGCGAAAGAACACCCCTAGGAGGTGTGATCCCAAGATTAACAAAGAATTTGGGGTACAATAGTGGCAAAATTACAACTTCCTTCATACATTGGATAACATCCTGAAGCACAGCAACAGATTCCCAGCCCTCAAATAACTTATTACTTTCCAAGCCTGCACCTCCAATATACACAGGCTCAATTCTCAACAAATCTCTATGCAGCCTCTTGCTTTCCTATTTCAGAAATTCTTGATCCTCACCACAGTTCTGTAACGATTTCTCTTCAGCTTCAACATCCTTTCTCCAAGCATCCTTTGACTGTTTCCTCAATTTCAGCTTCATTTTCTTAGCTTTGAATTTCTTCATTTGCATTTAGTATTGACTCCCATGAGGCTGGAAGAAGCACTGGTGATCTGTGCATGCTATGAGAAACTTCTGATGATCAAAGATGCATCCACTAATACGTGCACAAGGCTGCAAGGCATAGAATGACATAAGGAAGTAGTCAAGCAAATGCAAACACAGTCTAGATGGCTGTTGTCATAGGGGCAATTTTTAATTTAGAAAAGATGAGACCTGAAAGATTATAGACATAAAAAGAAAAATGCTTCATATAACAATTATAAGAACCAACCAAATGATAAGTTTTAGAACAACGATCAATACAACATCCAATATTTGCCCCTGGCCTTCTGCAGTGGCTGCATTTTAATGCTCTTCCTCTGCAAAGTTCAGCCCTGACATTTTTTAAGCAACCCAAGTCAGCAAAGTAAACCTGCAGGGACAACTCACCACATGTGAAGGTTCACTGCTACAAAATAGATAAATACAAATAAAAGATGAGATCCAATGAAGAATTTTATATTATACAACAAATCTGTTAACCCGATAATGATACAACAGAGGACATATGCACTAATAACAAAATCAAAGACGTAGAAAATTAAGCAGCCAAACTCATTGCTCAATTCCTAAAAATATGTTCTCTCAGATGGTGAGACAAGAGATGCTATATGTTGAGCCAATAATCTTTGATACAGACAGAGAGAATAAAACCCATTGCAAAGAAGAAAATCACTGAGAACCTACAAAAAGTTAATCACATTTCACTGCAAAGAAAAAAAAAAACAGAAAAAAAGGCGAGAAAAAGCCATTGTTATCAAAAAGGTTCTGCAAAGATAATCTTAGAAAGGACAGAAACCAAGGAGCCAAAATATAGAGTGTATAAATGTAAGTTCTGCTTAAAAACGATGGAATAGATGGAGTCATTCTCATCATATGGAAAAAAGAGTACTGCTTATAGGCTTGCAGAATCTATTTCTTTGGGTGATCCAAATAGTAGCACGACCACAAGCTCATGAACCAACGAGTTTTTCCCCCTCTCCAGCAGGGCGAGATAGCAACAACCTAGCAGATCAAACAAGATGTAGTTCGGTTCCAAGAATCACAAACACAGTTACCATCAGTTTAGTTCAATAGATCCAAAAAAAAAAGAAGTGCACTGTGACAGCAGAAGAATAAGTGGCTTTTAAAAGGGCAGCAGCACTAATATTACAAGAAGTAATCAAATGCTGGGTGGTTAAAGATTGTTGTGTTAAGTGGATACCTCTGGACTCCACACGGCACATTGTTGATGAACCCAGATTGTAGGGATACCATATCGATCATTGATAGGGCCTAAGAGACGACCAAGCCAGCCTGGTTCATCACCAAATCCATTACATATATCATAAAAAGCAGGCTCTTCTTCTGAAGCTGATGAAGAGCCACCATATGCCACATTTTGGTTCTCGCCACCACCGGCATCATCATTGCCAAACCCACAGAAACCACACCTTCTTCCCTGCTGTATAATCCGAGGCGTGTCAAGCTTCGATTTGGGTTTGGACAGCTCTTCTCCTCCATCTTCCTTGGGTGGTTCAAAGTGGGGCATAGGCATTTCATCCACCTCCTTCTCCTCTTCCTCAGCAGAACTCAAACTAAAACTCACGTTCTTATCAATCCTTCCCCGCTTTTCCTTCTTAACTGGAGAAGGAGAAGGAGAAGGTCGTACATCTTGGAAAGCTGGCACTGCCCTCCGCACCCGTGAGCGGAGGTGAGCTCTGGAGGAACCAAAACAACCGCTTCCTCCTTCTTTATTATTCTCTTTGGATTCGTTATTATTATTATAAATGCTTCCGATTGTAGTCGAGACTTTCAGAAATGGAATCGAGTCCCTTGCGCTTCTCTAGAAGCCTCCGAGAGCCCTTGAAAACCATCTGGCTTAGGCGGACAAATTGAAGAAGCCGATTTCAATTGCTTGACCAAACCAAAACAGGCTCACACCAACAACAGCTAACTAAAATTACACTGGGGGAATGGATTCCAGTAGCGATGGGATATAGAGTCAATTTCTAATATGATACGAGCACATGCTCCTAAAATGGTAACGAATACAATGCAATCATTTGACTTTGCCTAATGGGGCAAATGCTGTTGATTCCCAAAATCGTGCAAATAAATTGTGATGTTGATACATGATTCCCAAATACACATATATTATATACATGATGACGGTACATACAAATACAAATGAATTAAATATTGGACGATAATAATGATGGTGGATGTTGGGTGCTGCGACTGCCTTTGAGGCAGTGTTGGCCAAGCGTCACTCTTTGAGAAGGCAGTGTGCAACCATGGCTTCTTCATGATGGCCCCCAAGTATTTGGCTGCCTAGGCGACCTCTGAGGCTTGCAAACTCCAAATCCTCCATCACCGTTTCTATCTCACACCCTCCTGATTCCACTTCTCTTCGCGTACAAATCCATGACACTCATCATCCACTCCCCCGCGCCGATGAAAAGGCTATATTGGTACATGTCATGTCATACTATGTACATTGTAATATTATTTATTTTTGCAAGTTCAAATTATCCTTAACTAGCTCCTTTGAAATTATTATTATATTTTATGCTTAGGACCAAGTGGGGCGAATGCTAAGAATATCGGAGAAAGATGAAAGGGATGTGAAGGAATTCCAGCAGAAGCATTCAGAAGGGAAGCAGATGGGCTTTGGACGCCTATTTCGATCCCCTTGTCTCTTTGAAGATGTTGTCAAATCTATTCTTATTTGCAACTGCAAGTAAGCTCTCCAAGTTGCTCTGCCCCCCCCCCGCCCCTGCCTATCTTGCTTGGCGTGCAATTAATTTGAATGGTTGGACAATCTAAACGCATAACAGTAACTGAAATAGATTAAAAATTTCCTAATTACCTTTCTGAATAGAGAATTAGTTGGAAAATCAAATTGGAGACACAAAATGAACTTGATTCCCTTTGCATACTGAAGTGCAAAGAATAAACTGGTCATTTACACTTTCTATACCACTGTTATGACTCTTTCCTCTTTCTATTCAGTTAACAAATGCTGCTTGATTCGTCGGTAGACTAGACTATCATCACAAAACGAAGAGATATACAAAGGAAATTAGAACACGTAGATATGTAAGACCATAAACTTATCAAGGAAACACTAATATGTTTGCTTTAGTCTTTTTTAACTTAAAGAACTTACAGGTTGTGTGCTACGCAGGGACATAGCTGCCCATTTTGCAATAAACCTTTCTATTAACAAGAATTAGTTGTTTGCATCCATCACATTGCACGATTCTGGACAATCTATCTGTAGCTAAAGCTGTTGCTCTTCCTCTTTGGCTATCATAACATCCTGATTTCTAATAGCATGTGCATTTCAGTTATGTTCATCCTTCCACCTTTGTTTTATTTTTATTTTTTATTGTTCTTCTCTCCCTCTTTTTTCTTTTTTTCCTCAGCGTTCATAATTCTCATAAATCTTCCCAAGATGCTTTCTGATAAGGCTATATGATTTTCTGAATTGACGTTTTCAAATTAAAATAGGTGGGAAAGGGCTTTAGACATGGCTCAAGCGCTTTGTGAGCTTCAACCAGAATTGCGTAATGGCCCAAGTTCTCATACCTCAGAACAGTTTAGTGAAGAACTCACTTCACGTAAAAGACGACGAAAAGGATTAAAGAGGAAGCAAACAGGAGATATACCGGGCAAGGATGGCAAGTGTATAAAAGATAAAACCAAAACATCGTTAAAGGCCTTGCAAGGTGGGAACTTTCCGACCTCGAGTGAACTTGCCTGCATCCCTGAAGATACCGTGAAAGAACAGTGCAATCTTGGCTATCGAGCTAAAACCATTGTTCACCTTGCCAAAAAGGTTGAGAGCAGGCAAGTTCAACTTGTCAGAAATTGAATTGAAAGAATAATAATATATTAAATAATAGATTTATAAATTGGTAAAAAATAAAAATAAATTAAATTTTATAATTTATGAGAATTTTAAAAAAATTTATTTAAATTAATTTATTTTTATAGATATATTGTAAAAATAGTTAATTATATACTAATTATATTTTCCTATAAAACTTGAAAAATTTGAGAAGGGCATCTAAAATTTTTTTGATAATTGTATATAAATTTTACTTTACTTATATTTTATTTTAACTATATACACAGATTTTATATATATATATATATATATATATATATATAAAAAGAGTGCCGAATTCAAGCCCATGGTCCCACTCTCCTCCCACCCCCGTCTATTTAAAGCACAATATTGTGTGCCAGTGATGCCTAATTTAACAATTTCAGAGGCAGTGAGCTACAATAAAACAGAATGGTTGCAATGGGCATGACATTGTGGGTAAGGCTTGTATCTGATGTACCTTGAATTACTTTAAATTAAAATTAGATTAACAAAAGAAATCATACAAAAACTCCCAGTCTAATACCAAAATGCTAACAAAAAATTTCAAATTTAAAATTAAAAGTCAAATGAAAATACCTGTGCGTGGGTTCTATCTTTTTCTCAATCTCCTAGCTTAAACCAACTGCAGAAGATATATCCAATTTTGTTTGGGGTTGCACGAGACCTGTTGGATGGCCAAGACTATTTGCTTAATTTGCATTATCGCCACCGGGAATAAAATCATAATAATAGACTACTCCAAGATAGCGACCTACTCAAACCCTGTACTCGGAGCAAAATCTTAAAATTGACTTAACTCCCTTTTTGAAGTTAATAAGAACAAATGAATAAAACTTCCGGGCCAAAACAGAAATGTAGTTGTGGCAAATCAAAACTCCTAACTGAAAATAGAGTTTTGAGCAGAACCAACATAGATTCTCCTAAAAAAGAGAAAAAAAAAAATAAAGAAAAGGAACATCGTATCTAACGTGACCGTTGAACTTGGCATTGTTTGTAGAAAACAAAGACTTGCTCAAAAGCAAACATAACTAGGATTAAATTCAGAAGCAATATGGTCTCCAGAAACACTCTCAGGAATAAAACTAACCATTTTTTTTTTTTCCCAAAAGAAAAACAAAAGAGAACAAAAAACATTCAAAGTGGTGAGATCATTTTATAGGAGAGAACATATAGGAAATACAAATGGAGTTTTAAACACCGTCATCACAAGAATCCTCCACAACATCGTCTACACTACTGCCCTGGTGTAGAAGTCTAGCATTTGTCTTGAGGAAATCTGCATGCTTCTCCAGAGCAGAAAGTCGAGCCAAGCGCGTCTCACTAAACTTTCTCCTCAACTTCTTGTCCTTGCAGTCCGGCTTTTTCATCTTTTTCACCGCATCTTTTGCAGCAAGAGGGAGCATCGCTCCCTCGAGTAACTCCTCCATGCACCTACGACACAGTCCATCACCTGTGACACCACCAAAACCACGTAGTGACTGCTTCTTCTTTTGTTTGTCACTGCTGACATTTTGGTTAGTGTTTTCAATAAGGGCAAGTGACCGCTTCAGCTTCTTCTGCTTCGTGGACTCTGTGGCGCAGGAAGGGAGCTTATTGTTCTTCTGCTGGTTCTGGCCAGAAGAGGATGTTGGCTGCTCCATTATTTCACCAGAGATGGTCAATCGATTTTTTATTCTTTCTTTGTGCCTTAATTTTTGTATTGGCCCTACAGGTTAAAAGCTTATATAAATTTAGATTATGTAAAATGTAAATTAATACCATTCACGGATTAAAAATGAATTTGATTGAGTTATGGAATCCAAATACCCCTAAACGAAACGTACTCGTCTGATTACCAATCCTGTAGTTGACAAATTATATATTTGTTTAAGATTATAAGATTTAATTGACGAGATTGACCAATATTTAGGTATGATTGCAATATTATTTTTGCCTTGTGTGTGTCTATATACATATATCCTCGCAATCAAATCATAATTTAGGGTCTAAGAAGAATCAGAATCTCGATTGCCGGAGCCACTAATTATTATTTTCCTTTCTCATATCTTAGAATTATAATATGCTGAGGAAAAATGTTGTTGTGGATGTTTCATTTTTGGATGAATAGAAAGTAGAGGTGGAAATGGGCGGGTTAAGCTAGTTTTGAATTGGATTATTTTTTATTTTAATTATTCCAAGTGGGCATTGAAGTTTGGGTTCCTTGATTTTTGGATGTTTTAAGTTTCCAATTATTTAAATTTTAAGTTATTTTTATTTTAAATCTAGTTAAATCACAAATTACTAACTTTTTAATTAATATAAATCAAGATCAAATCAGATTTTAAACTAATTAAATTGAATTATTTTGGTTGAATCAATTTTTGTTACTTTTACCCATAAATATTTCCACTTCATTGTTAGATTAATATAACAAGTTTCTGCATCTTATTAATAGAGAATAAAAAATAATTTAGGATAAATAAACTATTATCTTTATATAAATAAAAATAATTAAATAGTGAGTAATTTTTTTCTTTAAGGAAAATAATGTGTGATAGTCCACAGAAAAAGAGAAAAATAAAAATTTGAATTTTAAAAATAAATCTAAATATTATATATGTAAAGTAGAAAAAAATGATGTGATATAATATATTAAAAAGAGAAAAAGAAAAATTTAAGTTCAAAACATGTGTGGAAATTTATACTTTTGAAATATGTGAATTAACTACATACTTAGTATAAAAGTAGTTTTATAAATTTATTTTAATTATAATAATTTTAATTAGTAATAATATTGTAAATTTTAAATTTTATTTCATATTTATAATTAAAAATTTTGAATTGAATAATCAATATTTAATATATTTAAATAAGTGCATATACTAATTTAAATATAAGAAAAATAATTTAAAAAATAATTATTTTTTATGAATAAAAGTAAATCGAATAAAAATAAATTTTGAATTAAAAATATTTATAAAATTTAATTTTCATTAAAATGAATTAAAATTTTGAGTTAATTTCAATTTATATTAATTTAAATTGATACAAGTTTCATATTACTTAAATTCAAATTTTAAGTCAATTTAAACTCTAATAATTTTTAATTTAAATTATTTAAATTTTAAATTATTTTAAAGTTAAATTATTTAAATTTTGAATTATTTTGAATATAAATTATTTCAATTAGAGGTTATTTTGGTTTCAAGTAGACTCGTTCATAAGTTATTCATATTTTCAATTGAAGTATTTTGAGTTGAATTGAATTTCAAGTAAATTAAGTTATTTAAATAAGATGAATTTTTATCATTTCTAATTAGAAAAAAAAAAAAACATGTAAGAAAGAAGCCTCGTTGCCGATTTGCAATCAATAAAAAGGCACATACTTAGTTTGTTAGGCGTTAATTTGCAAGCTGACTAATTAAGTGATAATTGCATATATGTGCCTTATGTATCAGCAATCTAATCATAATTGAGGTTTTAGTAAGAGAAAGATTAATGTTAATAAGTCTGATTACCCCTTCACTCCGATGTACCCAAAAAAGAAAGTCTTGATTATTAACTGACTTTACTATTTTGGATTTTATCTTACAAGAATTATTATGATAGGAGTATCACTTAATTGCCTTCGTGAAGTCAGAGATTAGTTTTATCAGTTGAGCAAATAAGTCTTGATTGCCGGACTGATTTTACCATGACTTCGACTCTCATTTGAATTACGAGGATTATTATTAAAAGATTTTAAATCTCACGGTTGCCCAGTAAACTCATGCCCAGTGTTGATCGGAAGCTGTCACAGCTAAAATTGAGATATGCACTTAAAATGCTAGCCTACAGTATACAAATAAATTTTGATTCAAAAGAATCATTTATGACTTTAAACCAAACTGAGAGTGATATGGAAATGGAATTAGCAATGTACTTAAAAAAAAAAAAAATACAAAAGAGACAGAGCCTGCAGGGAAGGTTAGGTTGAAGAACCTTAATCCGACGAAAAGAAATATTATTTAATGGAAATGAACAGAGGATTTATATTTTAATTTATTATCTGCAAAAATAATAACAAATACCACCGAAAATTTGCATTTACGAATAAATTTAGATAATTTCAATGAGCATTTGAGATTGTAACACAGAAAAAAAGAGACAGGAAAAAGCAGAAACCTCATACACAACGATGCAAATTAAAGCGGGGACTTTTTTTTTATGAGTGAAATTTAGAATTTAAACTTAGATCTCACCTCAAACTTGACTTACTTGAAATGCAGGTTAGCGACTCTGGCTACTATAATCATTATTTAGGTAGTTGAGTGGCATCTGCGTCTGTTCTCTTTGATCTTCCGATCGCTGCTAAGTGTCAACCCACGCACCAATTCAAACAAAACACCGTTAACTCAATGGAAATGGTTTGGAGAATTCAACTGATGCAATTGTTAACCCATTTTTATTGATCTATTTAAAGAGCTGCGGATTGGATTGACATGCTGTAGAAACATTGTTGAATTTCCGTTGGCACTCGTTCTGTGTTCTCTTCATCCTCGGAACTTTTATACCCTTCCATGTAAACCAGACCCCACCACTGGCTACGGAGCTAAACGGCGCCATATTTGGGTCATGGTATAAAGCTAAGTTGCACATTCGATTTAAGAGGTGTGCTCTTTGGACTGAAATCTCATGTGCTCCCATTTATATCTTTCTCGCAGAATAACAATCTCGTGTGAGAATCTAATTGCAAAAATTGAGATAGAACCAACCAGCTCACCCTTCATGCAATGGGAAAAAATAATTATCTCTAGCACTTGTAGAATTACTTGAATCAATTATAGCTCTAATAGCCATTAATTGCAGAAGCAAAATGGATTCTCAGAAACGCTTTCAGAAACAGGAAAGAAAAACGTAACATCATACTAAAAGCCCCGCCCCCAACCTAAAAAAAAACGGAAATAGAAACGAGCAAACCGAAACAAAGTAAGGAAAATTACTTTAGAGGAGTCTAAATCTAACTCTAACTATCAGAATGGTCATCTACTTGTTCTAGAGTCTGGTAGAGCAGTCTGGCATCTGTCTTGAGGAAATCTGCATGCTTCTCTGCAGCTGAAATTTGAGTCGAGCGCATATCGTACCACTTTCTCACCAGCTTCTCGTCCTTGCAAACGGGTTTTTTAATCTTTTCCAGCACATCATCCTCAAGCTCATCCAAATTCGCTATGCATCTAAGACAGAATCCATCAACAAAGTCGCCACCAGAACCACTGCCATCAGCACAGGCACCCGCACAACCAAGAGCGAGAGGAGGGTTGTCTTCTTCCACCTTATTAAGATCAATAGCACCCCAGATACGACGAGACAAGCTCAAACACTTCTTCTCGTGCTCGGTTGGGGTTGTTCTAGGACCCTTGAGGTAAGTTTCATATTTTTTCTTCAGTCTGCAGACTTTGTCGCTGAGTTGTCGTTTGGAGACATCGAAATGAAAAGAATTCCTAATATAGAAATAGAACTCGGCCGTGCAAGACATTGGATTCTGGTAACCTTTCATTTTTGAAAATGAAACCATTCCTTCCAATAGAGTGATTTCATCTTCCTCATTCCATAAACGATGATTTAAAGGGTACGGCCTTTCGGCTTCCTGGGCTGGTTCATCTTTTTCATAATCACTTTCGTCGCAACCGTCGCAATCCTCACTAAGCTTTTTTTGTTTCTTAATATTGATGGGTGGTGGTGGTGGTAGTGGTGGTAAACCATTGCCCTTGTTTTGGCCAGTAGACATGCCATTGTCATCATCATCACCGTCATCTTCCATGGCAGTTGCTGGCCGCTTGAACTTCTCTTTGGTGGATAGTGATGAGGAAGAAAGCTTCCCCTTCTTGTGGCTGTCTTGAATGGCAGAGTTTAACGTCGGTTGTAATTCCATGTAATATTCAAACAAGAGAAGAGAAGAGAAGAGAAGAGCTCGGCAAATGGCCGACTTCTGCGTCTGGTCCCGTCTATCAAATTGGTTTGTTTATTTATATGTTAGTAAGAGACTTATTATAATGGAGGTTTATAATTTATGGATTCATTAGTTAAATATAATTAGTAATAATAAGGGAAAAAAGTGAGTTATAATGGAAACCATGAAGCAATAATACTATATCTAGTATGATCACATTATAACCCAATGATTATAAAAATATTATTAACTTACGAGTTGAATGACTTATACATGCCATAAATATCAGCAACCAAAGCACGTAATTATCGAGGTTTTAATAATGGAAAGAGTAATATTATTAGTAAGTCTTGATTAATGGACAAATTTTGCTCACATCATTTCCGGTTGTTATTTTACAAAGGTTATTAATTTATTATGACAGGAATATCACGTGAATGCATATCATGTCACGTGGGATATGATACAATATGACATCCCTTTAAATCATTAACTTCAAATGGGATTCGCAAATTTGCTGAAAGGGATTAGCGGTATGATTGCCGCGTGATTAGTCCTAAGGGTCAAAAAAGAAAAAAACAATCGTGTCTACAGCTACAGGGAGGGACATGTTGACCTAAATATATAATCCAAAAAAAAGGATATCATTGATTATGTTAAAAAAAATAAATAAATTAGGCCCAAGCTGTCAGAAAATTTGAGGCACATTTTCTTTGGCAGAACCGAGTTGACTGACATACCGGTAATTTACGAGTTCACTAATTATGCGATTTTATTTCTTGCCGCGTATACTTGCAATTAGATTGACTGATTGACGAATAACAATAATCAATCTTGATCGCCGGATTCTACTATATAATTATTCTCTCCTTTTTTTTAAAAAAAAAAAAAAAAAAATTTTTCATCAGTCAATTAAAATATATATGTATATACACACACACACACATGCCTACGAAATCTCAGGCCCAATGTTATGTTGGAAGCAAATAATGGTTGTTGCTCAAATAGAAAGATTTGATATGTATTTGATCTTAAAACCACTAGCCTAAAATAGAACAATATGCCATGATCTGTGAATTAGCAATTTAACTGGCCACAAGTGGTAATAGGCTTTTATTCCTAAGAAATAAGAGATTAGGCTTTGCTTCAACTTAAGGACCACTAGATCGTGAATCAACAGTCTATTTGGTTTTCCCCTAAAATTCTCCAACTCTAGCGTGGACAGCTTGCCTTTGATTGGACCAGAGAGGTAGAATAGTTGCTGATCTAGATGCCACTTAACTATAAATAAAGTGAAAGACGGATCCAAGTTATAAAATTATGTAAAGTTCATTTAAATTTAGCAAGCAAAGTTTTTAATGGACTCAAAAAAAAGAAAAGATTAATATCCAAATTTATCTCTAATTTTTTGAGTTGTAACAAATCTATCTCTAAAGTAATAATTTGACTATCTTAGAATTATTTAGTTTGCTTATAATTATAATTGAGTTTTTCTTTGGTTGGTAAACTGTTATTTATGACACTTCTTGTTAGTAAATATAATTTATTGTTTGGTAATTGTGTTGTAACATTTTGAAAGAAAAATAAAATACTTCTAATGAAATAGAAAATAATTATAAAAGAAAATTTTTAATATTGTTAAATTGTAATTATTTTATGCAAGAAAGATAAACTATTATTGTAAAAAATTATTAAAATGGGATGTATTCTATTTTTTTTTTCTTTCATTACACCAAAATTTTACATTTTTTAAACACAAACTTAAGTTGTTGGACATTTTTGTTTAAAGCAAATTTTACAGTTTATTAAATAATAAAAAAAATATGTATTCACTAAAACAAGGTGGTCTGACTGGTGTATTGACACCTAAGTGATAGCTACATTTCTTTGTTTGATCAAATGATGATAAAAAATGACCAAGGGAATAGGGGTAATAGTAGGATCTAGAAGGGAAATGGGTAAATCTAAAGTAAAATATTGTAAAAGGCCTAATTTAAGTTTTAATTATGATACATGAAAAACTATATGAATTTTGAAATTAGTAAGGAAAGTTAGTTTATTTGAGTTTTAAGTTTTATTTGTAATTTGAACTAAAGAATCTAGGAAAAAACTTGAAATTATTACATTGAATGACAAAGGATTATCAGCAAGGTTGAAATTTCAAATGAACCCAATTCCCCCAAAAAAGGAAAAAAAAAAAACTCGATCACTTCAATGTTGGTTAGCTAATTATCTCATTTTATGTTGAGCTCTTTCCATATGATGCTTGAGTATGTGAATTAGCACTTCTTAAGTCGTAGGTTATTGATCCAAAGTAGCTATGGTAGTATCTCTTCGAAGATAGGGAAGATGAACAAGGGGAGGATAGCCATACAGGGCTTCAAAAGGAATAAGACCAATAGCAGAATGGAAATAAGTGTTATACACTACTTTGCAAAAGAGATCTAGTGATACCACTTTTATGGAGCAACAATAGTAGTACACCTTAAATAAGTTTTTAAACATCAATTAGCAACCCTAGTTTGACCATTTGTTTAAGGATAGTAGGTTGTAGATATGTGAAACTTCACCCCCTAAAGTCGAAACAATTCCTATCAAAAATGACTAAGGAAAACATCTTTGTTACTAATAATTATCTCTAGGAAGCCTTGTAGCTTGAACACATTATCCAAGAATAATTAGGCCATTGAATTAGTTGTGTAAGAATGAGAGAGAGGAAGGAAATGAGAATATTTGTTGAGTTTGTCAACTACTACAAAAATGACATTCTTGTCACCACATTTAAGGAGTCCCTCAATAAATCCAAAATAACACTCTGCCATAAGCCTACAAGAATGGGTAAAGGGTTGTAATAAGCCAAGAAAAGCTGCATGCTTACATTGCTCATAAATGTCATATTCTATAACAAATCTTTTGACTTATTTGAGCATTCTTCTCCAATAAAATAAAGTATCTAATTTCTTTGCTGTCACTATCACACTAGCATGCTAACCTTACAAGTATTCATGTGACAAAGAGATAAGTTATCTTTTTAAGTCACTATTTATCCTTAACATTAACCCTTTATTCCAAAGTGATTATGTGTCTCATTATAATAAGAATTAGTAAGCGTAGCCTTTTGCAAACTAGAAATTAGTTACTATAATTATGGACTAAGATAGATATGAAGAAATATCAAAACATTGTGTATTATAGTTGTGAATTCTAGAAAAAAAAAATTAATTGCTAAATTAGTCTTCCTTTCATTATATAGGAATTCATAATCAAAATACATCAACTTTGCCAGTCAAGTTTGTTGGCTAACAATTGAAAATTTCTAATCTAAGAGTGCAATGATTAGTTTTGATCTTAAAATGCTTATCTTAGAGAGTGCTTCCAAGCAATGATTGCAAAAATAATAGCCAATAACTCCTCATAAAGTGATAAGAATAAATGTTTAGGAGAGAATGCTTTATTGATAAAAGCAATGAGATGACTTTTTTGCATTAAAACAACTCTCATTCTTAGTTTTGATGCATTAGTCTTAACCACAAATTCCTTAGTGATATATGGCAAAGCTAATGTTGATGCAATTGTCATGGCCTTCTTTAAGCTTTCAAAGGCTGCAATGGCTGCATCACTTCGAGAGAAAGCATCCTTTTTGAGCAAATTTAAAAGAGGCTTGCTAATTGATTCATATCCAACTATAATCATGTGATAATAGCTTATTAGCCCTTAAAAACCCCTCACCTGCTTTAATGTTTTAGGTTGAGGCCTTAGAGATATGACAATAAATTTTTTTTGGATCAATGGAGACTCCTTTGTTTGAGATATATCCTAAATACTCCATTTATTACACTGCAAAAAAACACTTAGAAGGCATGTCATATAAGAAATTATTCCTTAACAACTATAATGCAAGTAACAAATGCTTTAAGTAAACATTTAAGCTTAGGTTATAAACTAAGATATCATAAGGCTCTAGAATGAAAAATAAAATGTACTTCTTGAATTACAACCTAAAAACTTTATTCATAAAGCTATTGAATGTACATGGTGCATTGGTTAACCCAAAAGACATAACTAGGAACTCATAGTGACTCTTATGAGTTTTGAATTTTGTATTGTATATATTAGAAGAAGACATCCTTATTTGATGATACTTGGATCTTAAATCTAACTTGGAAAACTAAGAAGCTTCATCTAATTCATCTAATTAGTCTTTAGTTAAAGGAATGAGAAGCTTATCCTTGATTATAGCTTGATTCGATTTCTTATATTCAACATAAAACCTCCATATTAATTATTTTCTTCAATTAACACCATAGGTATTGCAAAGGGACTAAAGCTAGGTTGCATAATGTTTGATTACAACATTTCCTATACTAGTTTCTTTACAACACCCCTTTGATTTGCAAGATATCTATAAGGTTTAGTGTTGATGGGTTGAGTTTTAGGCACTTAGTGAATTTTGTGATCCTAAAACTTGTATGGAGATAGATCAGTAGGTTCCACAAAAATATTAGAAAATTGAGTTAACAAAGTGTTGATTGTTGGAATAAAAGTGACTAGTATTGATGAAGATCTTGCAAAAGATGCAATAACATCCAACTCTAGACGCAAATTGCAAAGTTGAATAACTGCTTATTGGTGATACTACTATAAAGTCTTTGTTATAGGCTTATGGTTACTTTGTTTGACAATAAGACCCAAAGACCCTCTAAGTACATACTTCTTCCCCTTAGCTTGGATCTTCAGTCTAAGTTAATCAAAATTTCAACTAATAGTACCTAAGGTTTTAAGCTATTGAATTCCAAGGACCATATCACAACTTCCCAAGGAAAGAATATAGATATCTATTGTAAACATTTCATCTTGTAACTTCTATTGGAAACCCTTATAGATGTGAAGGCAAGGAATAATGTTGCCATTAACTACCTTAACTTTCAAATTTCTAGTGGCTTCTAACTTACATGGCTAATCTTTCATCTTGGAAATTGTGTGTGCTGCTTGAATCTATCAACACATATACAAGTTTAAGTCCCACATAATAGGTTATCTGCCTGGTTCTAAAGTCATGATTTCTTATACCAATGATGACATGAAGAAAAATTTGATGTTGTGACTCTAGTTCATTTTTTCAAATTAATGGCCATGAAATGATCCAATTCCTCCTCCCTATTCCCATCTTTCACTTCAATTACATATGACTTCCTATGCTTAACACTTACGCCCTACCTCATACTTTTCGTCACACTAGAAACATAGACCTTTAGTCCACTCCTTCAAACTATCTCCTAATTTCACCTTAGTGATCCTAGACCACCCATTAGGTTTTCACTTGTAATGCCACCAGAAGTGTGACTCACTTGATTCAAGTTACTAAAAGAATACTAAGGCTTTAGTAATAAACTTACATACCTATTAATGGGTTTTCACTTTTACCCTAAGGCAGCATTTGTGACTTCTTACAATTTGGCCAATGCATGGGCATGTAGCAAAGGTTTTGGCATGAATATTTTAACTAGTGTTTGTATTTCATCTTTAAGTCCACTTAGAAATACATCTATAACATATTCTTTAATCAATTGTACTCTATTGTATAGAATATCAAATTGATTATGGTATTTTGCTACAATTTTATTTTACTTTAAAGCTAAAAGTGCAAACATGGGATTTTCAAAATTAGTATTGCCAAACTTGAGTGATATGGCTTACATGTATTCATTTCATTAAGGCAAAATCACCTTTGGGTTTTTTTTTTTTTTTTTTCTCTCTTACAAAATTTCAATGCTATTGCAACGTCATATCATTTAGAGACCTAGTTGCCATTTTAACCTTCACTTCTTCTAAAGTTCCATCAAGTTCAAAAAAATGTTCACATTTGTAAATCCATCCTTGTACATTCATGCCATCAAAATTAGGGAATCTAATTTTAATGGATTTTGAACAAATATACTGGTACAAAATTTTTTGAGCTTAACCATCTTCCTTTCTTTGGTTCTTGGAAAATTTTGAACATCTTTTTCAAACTTTTTGGAGTCTGGTGACCCAAACTCATGTGACCTCATTATATTTTATTTATTTATATTTTTTATATAATATATAAAAATATTTTATATATTTAATATTAAATATTAATTTTATAAATTTAATTTTAATTAAAATTAAATTAATAAAATTTAAATTTTTAAATTTTTTTATTTAATAATTGAATTAATTCTTAAAATTATTATAGTGAGATGATTTTTTTTTTTTTTCATATATGAGTTTTAATAAAAATAATTTTTTTTTTTATAATTAATTTTTTTATAAATAAAATTTTTAAAATAAAATAATAATATTTAAATATTAAATTATAACTAAACGAGTAAATAAGTATTCATTAATTTTAAATAAAAATAAATAAATAAATAAATAAAATAAACGACAAATAATAAATTATAGAAATAAAATGCAATCCCACGTTGCCACCCTTCAACGACGGTAGAATTAAAACCTGGACTGCCGGCGGCCATGGGTTTGTGGGAGGGCATGGAATAGGAGGAGGAAAGGAAGGCTAAGAAGAAAGGAAAAGAGGAAGAAGAGAAGTGTTTCTTAGAGGCTTTTTGTGATTGTAATAGATGGCGATTGTAACGGTGGAAAAGCAAAAGGAAAAAGAAAGGGATTGAGCGGCAGATGATGATGATGGGGAGAAAGCACAAACACAAACACAAACACAAGAAGGAGAAGGAGAAGAAGAAGAAGAAGCAGCACAACTACCAAAGCCAGAAGGAGGTAGACCACCCAGATGAAAAAGATGGAGTAAGGGCGGTGCATTTATCAAAAGGCGGACCACAAACACATACGCAGCAGGCGGTGAAGGGGGAGGAGGAGGTGAGTGGTTTCTTCCATTGCAACCATCATAATAATAATAATAATAATAATAATAATAGTAATTCCACCACCAACAACTACAATAATTTTCATCTTGAAAAATAACCCTAAACCCATTATGTTTCTTCTCCTTATTTTATGTTTTGATTGTCCTTGTCTGGTGCCTTTGAAATTTTGTATTTGACAAGTCACTCGTGTTTGTAAGCTTTGTCTTCATTTTTACTTAATTTAGATTTCATGTCAGAATTTGATTTGACATATTCTTATCCTGACCGCTATTGTATGAAGAAATTTAGTGATTGAGATGGCATCCGCTTGTCATTTGTTTTTCAGGTTGGCTTTATTCGTAAACAGCTTAATACAAGGAACATTTGTGTTTATGCTTCAGTAGGAAAACTTAGGGGCTTTGTTCAGGGGCGTCTAAGATGTTGTGCATGTTTTTTCTGGTTTGTTTTTGGTTTATAGGAGCAGCGGTATGTGTCAAGTGCAGGTTAGGGCCTGATTCTATTCCAAACTGCTGTGGTTAACGCAGTTGGTAACTGGAGGTATATATTTAACACGATGATCTTGCTGGCCCGCTCAGTATTTTCTTGGTAAAACTGATTCAATTGGAAAATATGATCTTCAACTAGTTTGCATTTACCTTATTTTGTGTAGGTAATTTGGTTTTCTAATCATTTTTAAGATTCAACAATGCTCTTCTTAACAAATCAAATTGTTTTCATTGGCTATGAACTTATGAATCGGCTTGGTGTAATTTAATGAAGTGATGCAGTTCAAACGAATGAAACATGTAAAATAATGCAGGATAAAGTGCCAAACTTTTCAGCATCAGGTTCATTTCATTTCAAACTTCTATTCCATCGCAGCACTGGATGGACAGTCTGTTGAGCACCTTCACATATCAAGTTGTAAAGATTCTAAAGGAAAGTGAAGGCTTGATGGCACTTTAATTTTAACAGTGCAGTAGATGAAGAAGGTGCGGAAAATTACAGCAGAAAGGCAGGCTTTCGGTCTTCAAATATTGCGCAGGGACTATGTAACTTGAATGAGCATAAAAACTTGTCATTTTCGTTAGAAAGCCAACTTCTTATATGTTGGCAATTTGCATCATTACATAAAAGCATGCTAGAGCAATGCATGCAGATTGCTTGTTGTAGTTAACAAAACTTCTACTTACACAAGAGACATTTGATTCTCTTAACATAGCAAGATTAATGAAACAATAGGTTTTAAAATGAAATTTCACAACGTAATCTCATAAATGATAAAATAAAAAAAAATCTACAAACATAATATAAAATAAAGTTAACTTCAATTACAATCCTTATAATTATTGTATTCTTATTTTATTTATCTTAATTGAAGAGGATCTTGTATGTCATTGCACTCATGATTAGATGCAAGTAAGATTAATTTGTGGTCAAATTATGATTGCATTTGAATCATAGGTCGTTGATGAAATTGACAAAGTAATTGATGTATGAAGAGCTTTTATGGATCCATTGTATATTTAACAAGGGCTAATAACACATTTAAGAGTTACAAGGATAAAAGGGTCACTTAGCAAATTGATTAAAAAAATTTGGATTAAAGAAGATAATTTAATTTTGAAAAGCAACAAAACATATTTTAATGTATGTGGGTTAAAGTTTTATTAATTTAATTAGAGTAATTAATGAGTCAGGGTTACAATATAATTTACTTCTAAATAGGAGTTTATTATAAAATGAGAATTTGTAATAAAACACAAGTGTTCTTACATTTTAAAAGTTTATTATTGTATTTATTTTTATGGTTTTTAGGTTTGATTTCATTGTTTTAAAAAGTAGAATATTAGTGAAAATAAAAATGAGAATTTTCTCTTTTAATTATTTCAAAAACTAAAGAACTTGTCAAGAACTATCTCTTTGTATAGCGTTCAATCCAACTTATTACTCTTATACTATTCTTTTTTAGAGTGTGACATATATATTATTTTTTATATTTTAGGTTCATGTTTCTTGAATATTGAGTTTAGATCTTATATGATTGAAATCTGATTTAACTTTTATGAGTTCTTATTTGATTTCTTGTGCATGTTAGGTCATTAAATTATGTCTTTCGAGGTTTACCTTGGTTGGTATCAGAGCTTGCCTCTAAATTAGCTTTACTTATCTAATTTTGATTTTTTTTTTTCATTCTTCTTTTTAATCATATTCTATATAATCTCTTATTTTTTTGAATCCACAAACTTTAGTTTATCTTTTATTGTCTTTAAATTTGTGCAAAAAAAAAAGGACAAAAAGTAAAAAGGAAAAAAGAAATGAAAAAGAGAAAAGAGAAAAAAGATAGAATTTTATTTGATTTTTTCCTATTTAAGAAGTTAATCTTATTTGATTAGGTTAAAAGGAGATAAATGCATTATTTGCTTATTTCTTTCCAATTCCTATAAGAATTTGGATCTAATTAATGCATTTTGCAATTTAATTTTGTTGTATTCTTCAAATCTACAACTTTAACTCATTGAGCATTTTCTTTGATTGATTGTTTGGAATTAGTTGGTTATAAAGGTGATTTTGATTGAAATTGTTTAGTTTAATTAAGGATTGAGAGAGAAAAATCATAGTATGTAAACATGAGAGTGAGTGTCATATTATGAGAGAGTGGAGTGAAATATATGAGGGAGTGCACACAGAGTTATTCCTAAATTTTTTTTCTTTTTTTTTTTTTTTATGTAGGTGATTATTTGAGAATGAATCCTTTTAAGGAGAGGGAAATGATGAGATCCATGGAGGAGCTAAGGCATGAAGGGCTTTCATGGGTCCATTGTGCATTTAAAAGGGACAATGACACATTTAAGAGTTAAATGGATGAAAAAGGCACTAGGCATACTAATTGAATATATTTAGGCAAAAAAAGATAATTCAAAATTAAAGAGTAGCAAAAGATATTTTAATATGATTCAAAAATTTATTAATTTGATTAGAGTATTTAATGAGTTAGGTTACAATATATTTCACACTTAAATAGGAGTTTATTATAAAATAAAATTTTATAATAAAATAAAAGTGTTTTTATATTTTAGGAATTTATCATTGTCTTTATTTTTAAGGTTATTAATTTAACTTATAAGTAAATTTGATTTCATTATTAAAAAAGTAGAATATTAGTAAAAATAAAAATGAGAATTTTCTCTTTCAACTCTTTTAATAACTAAAAAATTTATTAAGAATTAACTCTTCTTATGATATTCAACCTAACTTATTACCTTTACATCTCCTCTTTTTTGAAGTGTGGTGTCCATATCCTTCTTTATACCTTAAGTTTGTGTTCTTTGAATATTAGGTCTAGGTCTTATATGATTAAAATCTAATTCATAGGAGTTGCAATGAGTGATGCATGTGGCCTTCTTCACATCTTATTTTACAATTATGACTTGTTAGTATCTTGACTGCAAGTGCAGCTTGGTGAAGAATGATGCCTTCACTAGCCGATTAAATAAGTCTGCTATTAATGGAATATGGTATTTGTTCTTCATTGTGACTTTATTCATGATCCTATAATCTGCACACATCCATAAGGAGCCATTATGCTTTCTTTAGAATAGTATCGAGGTATCATAAGGAGCTTTAAAGGGTTGAATCAAACCTACATGAAGCAATTCCGTCAACTGCTTTATCAATTTAGCCAACTCTATCGGATTGATGTAGTAAGGGGTTTGAGTTGAAGGTATGGAACTCGAAATCAAATTAGTTTTGTAGTCAGTAGCATGCATAGGTCTAGGCATGATGGGGCTCTTACCCTCTTTAGTGCCCCCTTCTAGGGGACTTAGGCTTGGTCTACTATTGAGGATGCTTCTCCAAACTATAACTTGATCGTCGAGGGTGCCTGATTCTCAAGCTGGGCTATTCCTAGTTTGCTTGCCATTAGTAAGGAAATCCTCGTAAGTTTCTTTCTTTACTTATTCATATGCTTAAACTTAGCTAGGTAATCTCACTTAAGCTAAATGGTTTGAAATTTTCAAAAATAACAACAATGAATAAATTAGTTTTACAAATCATTTTGAAAAAGTCAATAAAATTGAATATTTAAGGAACTCAAGGCTTAAAAGGAAAGCAAATTGTTCCAAAATTTCAATGAATCAAGGAATGTTCAAATAGGCAAATAAATGGTCCAATCATTGTCTTTAAATAAGTTGGTATCTACAAATTAATTTTTTCATGAAATAAAAGCCAAAATTATCACAAATTTACAAACTGTTAAAATTCTTAAATTAAATTCAAGAAACAAATTCCTTTTCTCCTAACAATAAGCTCCTTTGCTAAATTGTGGCTTTAATCCTCCAAAATTCCACTTCCTAGCATGGTAAAGTTACTGAAGAAACACTTCATCTTATTCTTCTTAATTGTGTGGATGCAAAGGATCACCTTCAAATATTTCAATTCAAAAAATCTCTTTGCCTAAACTATTAGCTCCCCCACCTCAACGTCCCCCAAAACTAGTATATGATCTTTTAGATGAAACATTAATGTCATGATGGTGATTTATTGATGGCATGATTGTAAGAGAGCATTGTACATGTATCATCCTTGTTGGGGGCAAGTAAAGCTAGACAAACATATGGACTTTTGCTCTCTTGCACTAGGCCTCTTGCAAGTAACTCTTCAACTTGCTTTTGCATATTTATTCATTGCATCAATAACATCCCATATATTGATTGGTTTGGTGAAGATGCTCCTTGGACCAAATTAATGGCATGTTGAACACTTTTCATTAGTGGCACAACTTAATGTAAAGCATCACTAACCAATTCCACAAGTTCTTTGAGTAATTGTTGTACTTTTGGAGCATTTTTGGAATCTTTCTTAGCATGGACAACTTGTACAACCTAACTAACTAAGGCATAAATGAGATGTCCCTTGGATCAAATTAATGGAGAGTTGAATGCTTTTTGTGGGTGGCAAACCTTAAGGTAAAGCATCAGTAACCAATTTCACAAATTCTTTTAAGTAATTGTTATACTTTTGGAGCATATTTGTAATCTTTTTCACCTTGGACAGCTTGTAAGACCATGCTAATCAAGATATAAACAAGATGGTCATTGGACCATATTAAAGGCGTGTTGAATACTTTTTCTAGGTGGCAAACCTTAAGGTAAGACATCATTGACCAATTATGCAAATTCTTCAAGTAATTGTTGTACTTCTTGAGCATTTTTCGAATCTTTTTAACCTTGTAAAGCTTGTACAACCTTACTAGTCAAGGCATAAATGAGATGAAGAAATCACATTCTTAGCTCAAAAAAAGAAAAAAAAAAAAACAGAAAATGGATTCAAGGTCTACTTATAACTTTAATTAAAGGAATAAGTGTTGTGTTTAGTGGAATACTCCATGTCATGGTCGTATAACCACTATCTAGCTAGAAGAATACGACTAATATCTATTCGTACAACATCCCACAATGTTTCATAATTCAAATTAGTCCTTATAATTTATTCAACTAATCAAGAAGTAGTAGCTATTTTATTACCCTTTATAAATAATCGATTATTTTAGGTCGATGGGTGCTTCTCACTAGGTAATGTCAACTTTGGCACTACATGCCTTGAAATCACATTTTTTATATTCCCTCCATGAATAATCAAATCATATGTCTTTCCACGACAAAACACAAGATTAGAAAATGCCACGTGCCTCCAATTTTCATCTTCTTCCTTGGTAATGACAACTCTTTATACAATTAAGGATTCTCGTTGAATTCAATACACATTAATATCCTCTTCTTCATCAATATTATCATCATATATAAGGTCTCCTAGCATCTCCTCATCATCTAAAAGCTCAACTAAAGTAAATCTTCATTGTAAGCAAGTATGAGACTGATGTCTCCTCAGACCATGAGTGGAACATTGAACTTGTAAGCTGTTGCTAGCGTGTAAAGAATCCCAACTAGAATTGTTTCGCCACTATCAAATCTACGATAAATAGTTTTCTTGGCTCCATAGCGCAAAAATCGTTTTTAGCCATTAAAGTGTATTGTCAAATGTATTGGACAATAAAAATGGGCAAGTCTCATCTCAGTTCTAATAAATTAGCTTAAACCAATAAGATAATGAGAAGTCAACTGTAATGGGTCTCATTTGAACCAACTTTGACAAATAGGTTGTTGAAAGTTGCAACAAATTCCTCAACCTACACATTAGTCGAAGCTACTTCAACAAAAGAAATTTCTCAGACAACTCCAGCATTGCATAAACTACAAGTTAAAGGTGTTTCACAACTTTGTTTTCACATGCTCCCAAGCATTGAATTTTGGCCATTCTTCTCGTGCACATTACTCTTCAACCCTCTATCACCTTGGAAGTGGAAGGCCCTTCATTTTAAACTTGACAAACAGTACATTTTAGTTCTTTCCCATTGTGATGAGAACCATAGAGATGATGGGTGGAAGGCTCCAATGGTTGCAAGAGGTCCATTGCACATCCCAGAAGGCCCAATAACACGAGTTAGAGCGAAAAAGATTAAAGAAGCACTAAATGGGCTGATTCAGGACATTCAGGCCAACCCAGCGTCAAATGGGGCGAATTCAAGTTAGACAAAGAGTCCAGCCCTAATTAATATAATTAGAATACTTAATAAGTCAGAATAAGTAATAGCATTTCTTTCTAAATAAGAGTTTATTATTTATATTGGAATTTGTCCACAATTAGGAATTCTTCCAAAATAGGGATTTGTCCTAAGTAGGAATTTGTGCCTTTTTAGGATTGCTATCTTAGCCTATAAATAGGCTCCCCTTGTAAGCTCTGGAGAGGCAGACAATTTTGAGTGAAATAAAAAGCAAGGGTTTTCCTTTCGGTTCTTTTAAGGACTAAAGAACTTATCAAGAGGTATTTCTTGTGGCGTTCTAATCGACTTATCACTCCCAATTCCTTCTTTTCTAGAGTGTGGCGTCCATATCCTTCTTAAATACGCTAGGGTTTGTGATATTAAACTCTGGTTTAGCTTTCCTGGTTGTTCTTTGATTCCCTGTGTGTGTTGGGTCCCTAAACCACGTCTTTTTGGGGTTTTTCGCATCAGTTGGTATCAGAGCAGGGTTCTAAATCAGGTTGAATCCACTCACTCTTCAATTTTCTATCTTTTGATTTATTTATTGTTGTTTAGTTTGTCTATTATGTGCATTATCATTCAAATGCACAAATCTGTTTATTTGCAATCCTTCTCTCTTTGCTTGTTTGTTTAAACTCATAAACGTACTAATTTCAATTCCAATTGGTATGTTTAAGTATTCTCCTATTGTTTTGTGTTGAAAAAAAAAACCAAAAAAAAAGAAAAGAAAAAAAAAAAAGGAAAAAAGGGGAAGGAAGAAGAACAAAAGAAAGAAAACATTAAATTCAAAGTTATTGATAAGGTTAACAGTTTGGTTGTATTAGCCATAATAATAATAAAGTTTTCTTACTCAACTCCAATTCTACCATCTGTTTTCCTATTTTGTTACCCAAGTTGTCCTCTAGGTTATATTACCCCTATCCTGATTTTTGTGAATTTAGTTCATTAAATCCGTTTGTGTTGACATCCTTTTTCGCTTGATTCTTGTTCTCCAATTTGTTCAATTCTACGCCGTTTAGCTTATTCTGCTCAAAATCAATACCCTTGATTTACGTTGTCTAGTTCTTTATAGAGCTGAAAAGAAAAATCTGAGCAGTAAAAGGTAAGAGTGAAAGTTCATATAAAAAAAAAAAAACCATAAAGAGTGTAAACACGAGGGAGTGTGACATAATCTTTTGAGTGAAACACGTGAAGGAGTGTTCTGTGAGGTATCCTATTTGTTTGTGCAGAAGTAAGACTATGACGTCCAAAGACAAAGGTGTAGCTCAAGAGGCAGCTGGTGATATGTCCTTCATGATCAAAGCTATGCAACAAGAATTTGAGCGCATGAATACCAGATTTGATGATATGAGGGAGAGGATGGAGGAGCAAGCTATTACAATAGCAGAGTTGCAAAGGAAACATAGGGAATATGAGGCTCCCAAAGCAAGAAGGCAGTGGACACGTGCCTATGACCTAGAAGATGATGAAGTTGATGATCAAACTACGATAGTTAGAACTGGTAACAATAGAAGGGATCGAAGAGAATTTGGGAGGCAAGGCACCTACGATCATAATTTGGGTAGTATTAAAATGACAATTCCTTCATTCCAAGGTAAGAATGATCCCGATGCATACCTAGAATGGGAAAAGAAGGTTGAACTGGTTTTTGATTGCCACAACTATTCCGAGGAAAAAAAGGTAAAGCTTGCTGCTGTTGAATTTACTGATTATGCTATTATTTGGTGGGATCAACTTGTTTTGACTAGGAGAAGAAATCATGAGCGGCCTATTAATACATGGGAGGAGATGAAGGCTATCATGAGGAGGAGGTTTGTCCCTGGTCACTATTACAGAAAGTTGTACCAAAGGTTGCAAGGGCTCACTCAGGGTGCCAAAAGTGTGGAGGACTACCATAAGGAGATAGAGATTACCATGATTAGGGCCAATGTAGAAGAAGATAGAGAGGCAACCATGGCTCGATTTCTGCAAGGGCTAAATAGGGACATAGCAAATGTGGTTGAATTGTAGCACTATGTGGAATTGGAAGACATGGTGCACATGGCCATGAAAGTTGAAAGGCAACTTAAACGAAAGGGCTCCACACGAGTTGGGCAGAATTCTGGTTCTACCTTATCGTGGAAGCCAAACTGGAGTAAAAGGGACGAGATGACCAATTACAAGTCCAAGGCCGAGCTACCCTAGCACAAGAATGTGGGTTCTAGCAAGGAGACAGATGATGATTCTATGCCACCGTCAGAGGGTGAATGTGATGGAGAGGAGTATCCAGTTAACGGAGTAACTCTCGTTACGAGGCGAGCATTGAATGTACAAGTAAAAGAAGAAAATGAGGTGCAACGAGATAACATCTTTCAGACAAGGTGTCTCATCAAAGATAAGGTATGTAGTATGATTATTGATGGTGGGAGTTGCACTAATGTTGCTAGCACAACTATGGTTGAGAAGCTGGATTTACCTACTGTGAAGCATCCTAGACCATATAAACTACAGTGGTTGAATGAGAGTGGTGAAGTGAAGGTAAATCAGCAAGTGCTCGTATCATTTTCTATCGGAAGGTACCGTGATGAAGTTTATGTGATGTCATACCCATGCATGCGGGACATATTCTATTAGGAAGACCATGGCAATTTGATAGGCGAGTTATGCATGATGGCTTCAAGAATTGATATTCCTTTGTAATGAACGAAAAACCTGTCATTCTTATACCATTATCACCTCAACAAGCATATGAGGATCAATTAAGGATTAAAAATGAGAGTGAACAGAAAAGAGAGATTAATAAAAGAGAAGAAAGAGAAGAAAACGTGAGGACACAAGAAAAAGAGAAGAAAAAAGAAAATCTCTATGCAAAAGGAAGTGATGTCAAAAGAGCATTTTATGCCAAACAACCTATGATTATACTTTTGTACAAGGAGGCTTATTTTAACACTAACAAGTTTGACTCATCTTTGCCTAGTGTTGTTGTTGCATTATTGCAGGAATTTGAAGATGTATTCCCTGATGATATCCCAAGTGGATTGCCACCTAATAGAGGAATTGAGTATCAAATTGATTTCATCCCAGGTGCATCCATCCCTAACCAGCCAGCATATAAGAGTAATCCTGAGGAGACAAAGGAGCTTCAAAGGCAGGTTGAGGAGCTTATGTCTAAAAGATATGTGAGGGAAAGCATGAGTCCATGTGCTGTGCCTGTCTTACTTGTACCAAAAAAAGATGGGACTTGGAGGATGTGTGTTGATTGTCGAGCAATCAACAAAATCACTGTAAAGTATCGTCACCCCATACCTAGATTAGATGACATGATAAAAAAATTGCATGAGAAGGTGCAACAACATATTGAAAAACGAATTGAGCACCATGCATCCCATGTCAACAAGGGACGAAAGAAGGTGGTGTTTGAACCTGGTGATTGGGTTTGGGTGCATATGCGCAAGGAACGGTTCCCAGCTCAAAGGCGTTGGAAGCTACAACCCAGAGGAGATGGTGATGATTCGGGGACGAATCCTTTTGAGGAGAAAGGGAATGATGAGAACCATAGAGATGATGGGTGGAAGGCTCCAATGGTTGCAAGAGGTCCATTGCACATCCCAGAAGGCCCAATAACACGAGTTAGAGCCAAAAAGATTAAAGAAGCACTAAATGGGCTGATTCAGGACATTCAGGCCAACCCAGCTTCAAATGGGGCGAATTCAAGTTTGACAAAAAGTCCAGCCCTAATTAATATAATTAGAATACTTAATAAGTCAGAATAAGTAATATCATTTCTTTCTAAATAAGAGTTTATTATTTATATTGAAATTTGTCCACAATTAGGAATTCTTCCAAAATAAGGATTTGTCCTAAGTAGAAATTTGTGCCTTTTTAGGATTACTATCTTAGCCTATAAATAGGCTCCCCTTGTAAGCTCTGGAGAGGCAGACAATTTTGAGTGAAATAAAAAGCAAGGGCTTTTCTATCGGTTCTTTTAGGGACTAAAGAATTTATCAAGAGGTATTTCTTGTGGCGTTCTAATCGACTTATCACTCCCAATTCCATTCTTTTCTGGAGTGTGGCGTCCATATCCTTCTTAAATACACTAGGTTCGTGTTCCTTCCTAGAGTGGGTTTAGGGTTTGTGATATTAAACTCTGGTTTAGCTTTCCTGGTTGTTCTTTGATTCCCTGTGTGTGTTGGGTCCCTAAACCACGTCTTTTTGGGGTTTTTCGCATCACATTGGCTTGCCTTCAAAATAATTGTCCACACCAGTTTTCCAATCAAAATAATCTTCAATATGCATATTCCTACAAAAAGCAACACCATCTACATTAATTCCACCACCATTCAAATCAACAGCACAAATGAACCTATTGTGCCACATTTCCTCTACCACTACATCTGCCCCTGCATCCAATCACGGTGAGAAAAGAAAACCGTAACCAAATAATTGATATTGTTGGGCTTTTATACCAAGTTGGATTTAAATAAACTAAAATAAGAGCTAAATTTAGTAAAAAAATTGAATCTAAAACAAGAGAATTATAGTTAGGGTTTGAATCTATAATTTGTCTGAAAAAAAGTCTATTTATACTAGAGTTATGATGAGATTAAATGTCAACTCTAATTGAAATAAAACTCAATGTAAGATAGTTATCCATTTTTCAAGGTAAGCACATGCTAATCACATGAATTTTGGCTAAAACAAATAACTAAATTAAAACAAAATAGCAAAAATGTTCGTATTTGGATTACGAACGACTCTCAAAACAAATACATATTTGGATTACGTGAATGCCACGATGTAAAGCTTAATACAGAAAGAGAATCAAAGTAACACAACAATAGTAACACAACAATGTATAACGCATAATTCAAGTCATGTCTATTTGAAGCAAGAATCAAGGTGTGAGTATAACCATTTGGGGAGGAACATAACGACAACACAAATAAACAAATTAACCCAAAGGGAGAAAGTTTGTATTTGGGAGATTCAAATTTGAGGTCTAATGAGATACTACAAGCCACATGCACTAGTTAAATGGACAAAAGTGCACGATGTTTGCACATATGGGGGAAGGGATTAAGGTCTATGGAAACTTGATTGATGAGTGAATATGACTATATCAAACAATAGTCAACAATATGACATAGTAAAACTCACATGTAAAGGCAAAAAATAAATTAGCTAATATGGATTTAGAACACAATATCTTCAGGTGATTACTAACAACACAAACAGGAGAGATTCCATAACAATGACAGATGAAGGAAATATGAAAAACCTCACACAAACAAGTAAAAGATGAAGTAGCAATAATGACAAAGCATAACACTAAAAAAAGATCAGAGGTCCTAAGGTGGGTGATTGATTGTAATAAACCAAGTGATGAAGGTGCCGTCGGCCTTACAGGAGTGGGAAAATGAATTCCCTCAAAGTGTTCACCAAGGTGGGTGATGCAAGCAAGCTCCAAGGGATAGAAAATGAGAGTGAAAGATAATGGAAATTATAGTGATGCATGCTCAACCGTCAAAGGATGATAGATGCCTAATGTAAGCATTGAATGGATTTCTTCAAAGCTTATAATCTTGGGTTTAAGAAAGGAATAATGGCTGGAAAAGACTGATGTAATAGTAGAAGGTGATGAAGGTAGATTATTGTGGAGAAAGATGGTCATGAAGGCATATCTTCGAAAATCAGGAGGTTTGATGAGGGTATATGTTTGTGTTATGTCAAGAACCATAAGCTTCAAGTAAAAACACAAGGTCTTGACAGTGCACTTGAAAGCACAGTTAAGAGGATTTGAGTTGAAAACTCCTAAGCTTAAGCTTCATTAAATTGAAAGCTTCATTATGTAGGAAGCTTTTCAATAAAGTACATCATTGCAACAAAGAAAAAATAGCTTAGTGAATGTTAATAACTTAAAGAAGAGTAGTAAGCTGTCCAGAGTTCCCTTGAACTTCAGCGGCATGCAGAATTGCTTGCTAGATTGTGAAATTGTTTGTATGGTTTGACAAACTACCATTTAGGAGAAAGAAAAAAACTGACGCCCTGCACCATGCTACCATGATTCTTTAGTTACAATGCTAATAACACTAGAGACTGACATCTTGAAGAAAGAGCAAATAAAGACGTGTGAAACCCAAAGTCCCCCTCATTATGACAATGAGGAATTTAATGAGTGTAACGTCATGCACAAACAAAGCAAACAAAACACTAAGAAAAGGCATCATGAGGAAAGAAGTAATCAAAATCAGCAACTTAAGAGAAGAAAAATAAGGAATAAGAATGGGTGATGATTGAATGGCAGTGATAAGTAATTATAAATAAAGAAAGAGAAGACACACAACGGAAATGCATAGTTCGTCTTCTTTCATCATATGTGGTCTCCAAGAGCAATAAAAGAGGTAAAGACAGAACAAATGACTTACAAAGAGCAAGTTATAACATGATTCAATCCTTTTCTTATATTACATCATACACTGTTCATTACCAGTGCGTCTTCATTCACCAATGTGCCAGCCACTGGTTTGTCATCAAACACCTGCAGCCTTGAACGAGTAGTTGAGAGGCCATTGGGCGGCGCCAATGGAAGGGATGGAGTGGCGAACGGGCACGGCATAGATAAAGATAGAGAGAGGGACAAAGAGAGAGACAGAGAGCGATAGTCCGCTATACCTCTGTCTTAGTGGAAGGGGGGAAAGTAAATCGTTTGGATCCATTTTATATTTATATTTATTTATTTATTTATTTTTCCTTAAATGCTAATGGTGTATGTCCTGAATTTTAGTTTACTCTTATGGCCGGATGTTATTTAAAACTTAACAAATGGAAAAAGGTTAACCTTATCTATAAACTTTAACAACCATAACTTTGCAATTGGATGCCTAATCGAGGTACATTTTCTTTTTATTTTATTTAACTTTTCGAGCGCTAAATGGTGGCAAACAAAAAATTTGACCTTAATTATAAACTTTGAATTATTATAACTTTGTGGTAAAATGTATAATTAAGACAATTTTATTTTATTTCATATATAACT
Organism: Rhizophora apiculata; assembly: GCA_037832385.1. NCBI lineage: Eukaryota > Viridiplantae > Streptophyta > Magnoliopsida > Malpighiales > Rhizophoraceae > Rhizophora > Rhizophora apiculata. The sequence continues at coordinate 545,777 of CM075440.1, forward strand.
TTTGAATCAAAAAAATCCTTTACTTTACCTAAAATTGAGGAATTTAAAATTTTTTAAATTATTTTTTTTTTTTGTTATTATCTTTTGTTTCAAAACTCAATTTATAATTATTTGACTCCGTTTATGCACGCTGTGGAAGATGGATAATACAAATATGTGTTATTTTGTATAAATTAATCGTAATAAATTGATATTATATTAAAAACATTATAGTGTGACCTTGTTACATGTCAATTATTAGTTTGATTGGCTATAATTCAATTTATAATATTTTTAGTGAACTCTAATTCAAGTCCTCAAAATATTATCATTGCACAACTTTTTATTTTGTTTGTTTTATGTTATTTGACCTGAGTTGAAATAGTGATTGATTGCTGGTTGGTTAAATCTGTGAAAAATGTGAGGAACACAATGAAATGGACGTTGGGTCATTTTGGCAAGCAAAGCAACTGTTGTTAGAAACACCAAGGCATTGCGACCGGGGGCGAAATGTGTTAAGGTGGCTTAAAAGCTCAAGGGGGCTTAATAGCGAGAAAGTTAGAGCTTAGGGAATGTGCTCCTTGACCTCGATGATGGTTGAAGTACAAGGGAGTCCAACTTTGTTAAAATGAAAAAGGAGATAAGTTGTTGGACAAAGTGTGGAAGTAGGTTGGTGGGGTGCGACAAAGTACATAAGGGACTAGCTTGCACATGGTAGCCATTCCTCCCAACCATGTTTAGTGAACTTGCAGGTGCAACAACCACCCATGTAGTCATTAGCACTAGGCACAGTGTGCATGCTGTACTGCAAGTTCACTAAACGTGGTTGGGAGGAATGGCTACCATGTGCAAGCTAGTCCCTTATGTAGTTGGCCCTTGGGGAATGTGCTCCACGACCTTAGGCATGCACACTTTGGAAGATAAACAATACAAAGTGTAGGAGCAAGGTAGTGGGGTGCAACAAAGAAGCACTATTAACCTCCCTTGTAGACTAAATGCAGTAGCACACTACTAACCTCCTAGAGATGGTTAAAGCACAAGGGATCATTATTTCTCACATGCCCTCAATTGATCTTATGCCCATGGATCATTATTTCTTGCTGTGCAAAATCATAGTTTTCTTTCTTAATATAAAATTGGTATTCCCTTAACTTGGATAGCACCATCTAAAGATGGGTCAAGTGATCCTCCAAGGATTCACTATATATAACAATGTCATCAAGGTAAATTACCATAAACCAATTGGGAAAGTTATGAAACACATCATTTATCATATTACGAAAAGTAGTAGGGGCCTTGATCAAACCAAAGGGCATCACCTTGAATTTGTAAAAGTTATAGTGAGTGATGCATGTGGTCTTCCCCTCATCTCCTTCTGCAATTCTCACTTGCGTGTATCTCAACTATAAATCTAGTTTGGTAAAGCATACTTTACCAATCAAACAAGTTTGCTATCAATGGAATGGGATACTTGTTTTTCACTTTGACCTTGTTCAATGCCCCATAATCCACACACATCTATAAGGAACCATCATGCTTTCTTTGGAACACCAAGACACTGTAAAGAGCTTTAGATGGTTAAATCAGGTTTACATCAAGCAAGTCCATCTATTGCTTTCTTAATTTAGCTAACTCCATCAAACTTGTCTACTAAAGGGCTTGAGCTAGAGGTTTAGAACTCCAAATTAGATTAATTTTGTGGTTAGTAGCATGCCTAGGAGGAAAGCACTTTGATAGCTCCAAAGGCATTATGTCTGCAAAGTCTTCCTATAGTTCCACCACACCATTTAGAACTTTAGCAAATAAACCTTCCTTAATTTTGATCAATATATCTATGTAGGTAGCCTCCCTCTTTTTCAAACCATGTTTAATCTACATAACAGAAAGCAAGCCACCCAATTTCCCATTAGCACCTACTAGGGAAGTTATCTTGCCCGTAACAAAGTAAGGATGGTTTTCATGCATAATCATTAACCTACTTAGGTGAGGCAATAAAGTAACTTTCATATGCATAAGGAACTCAACTCTTAAAATAATATTAAAGTCATCCAATGGCATAACCATAAAGTTAAGATTTCTAACCTAATTACCAAAGATTACCTTCACACTAATTGCCATGCTAAGCACCTCTTAGGTTGCTAAATTGACTACATTCATTTAGTTATCAGCCCTGGCAACCTTAAGCCCAAGTGGATTCACAATTTGTTTAGCAACAAGGTTGTGGGTGGCACTGGTGTCCACTATCACCATCCAACTCCTAATCATTAAGCCTAATTTTTACATACATTAAGCCAAAATATGTGGAATGTTTAACTTAGATAGCATTCACTAGTTGCAAAGAATTGACACAAGAGGGACCAACATCATCCATTCTGCCACCCTCTTTGATGACCTAGGCACTTAATTTCTCCTTCTTCGGGAATTTCCTAGCATCATGGGGGCTATTACATGTGAAATAACTAGATTAGACTTGTTTTTACTATGCTCTTGAGTAGTAGCTTTGCCTTTATCCTTGCCACTATAGTTACATTTGTCCTTCTTCTTGCCCTTTTTCTTCTTTTTGCCCTTGTCCTTAGGCTGCTTTCTTACAATCACCATTAGAGGACCTATTGATTTTGAAATCAAACAAGCCATCAACAGTAGCCACAGCAGAAGACAAGTCTTTAACTCCTTGCCTTTGAAGCTTAATTTGAGCCCACGATTGTATGCTCGAAAGAAAGTAGAAGAACTTGTTTTTATCTCACATGTTATGGATGTTGAGCATTAAGGAACTTAACTCCTTTAGATAATCCTACACTATGCTGTTATGTTTGTGTTTCTTCAAAGATTCCCTTGCAACACATTGCAAGGAATAATTAATCCTTTAACTCCTTCCTCAAACTATCCCACATCTCAATCTAGGCTCTATGCAAGCTTATATCATTATGAAGCCTAACACACCACCATAACTTGGTGTTCTTGATAAGATACATGCTTATGATGGTCAACTTCTCCTCATCCAGCACCCAGGCAACCATTAAGTATTACTCCATGTCTCATAAGAAATTCTCAAAAACTTTGGCATCACGTTCTCCATCAAAGGTTTTAAGGTCTAACACCTTTATCTTCCAAGATGAATTAGTAGCCACACATGGTTGGCTACCTATCAACTTTTTAAGGATAAAAAGACAACTCTTTATATCACCAAAGTAAGAGATCTAAATAACATTAATACTATCATAGTTAGATTGTAAAAGATGTATTGATTTTTCCAACTCCTCAAGCCTTGCCAGAATTGAAAGGGCATGCTCCTCATGGACCTCATTAAAAACCTTTTCAATCTTAGATAGCCACTCTTACACCACATCAAGTTCTGATCGACCCTATCATAGATCAAACTATATTGTAATGCTAGTTGCCACCAATCCAAATTTTCGACCAAAATTTTGGCCAAGTGAAGGCACTAAGTTTTCTTAATCTCAACCAATCTAGCACACATAAGGCACACACACACTTACAAGAATCACTTCCTAAACTTAATTACTTTCTACACAAAGTACAAAGGAATTGTTAAGGCCTCACACATAAGTGTTTCACTCATTTTTCCTATATGGCCTTTGGTTGGCACACTACATTTATTTATAGTGATGGTAGTTGACACCCCCAACTATATAAGGACTTGCATGACTTGGCTACCAAGTCAATCATGCAAAGTGGGATCCCTTTACTTTATGATGAGAACCATAGAGATGATGGGTGGAAGGCTCCAATGGTTGCAAGAGGTCCATTGCACATCCCAGAAGGCCCAATAACACGAGTTAGAGCGAAAAAGATTAAAGAAGCACTAAATGGGCTGATTCAGGACATCCAAGCCAACCCAGCTTCAAATGGGGCGAATTCAAGTTTGACAAGGAGTCCAGCCCTAATTAATATAATTAGAATACTTAAATAGGTTAGAATAAGTAATAGCATTTCTTCCTAAATAAGAGTTTATTATTTATGTAGGAATTTATCCTCAATTAGGAATTCCTCCCAAATAAGGATTTGTCCTAAGTAGGAATTTGTGCCTCTTTAGGATTGCTATCTTAACCTATAAATAGGCTCCCCTTGTAAGCTCTGGAAGGGCAGACAACTTTGAGTGAAATAAAAAGCAAGGGTTTTTCTTTCGGTTCTTTTAGGGACTAAAGAACTTATCAAGAGGTATTTCTTGTGGCGTTCTAATCGACTTATCACTCCCAATTCCTTTCTTTTCTGGAGTGTGGCGTCCATATCCTTCTTAAATACACTAGGTTCGTGTTCCTTCCTAGAGTGGGTCTAGGGTTTGTGATATTAAATTCTGGTTTAGCTTTCCTGATTGTTCTTTGATTCCCTGTGTGTGTTGGGTCCCTAAACCACGTCTTTTTGGGGTTTTTCGCATCAGTTGGAATCAGAGCAGGGTTCTAAATCAGGTTGAATCCACTCACTCTTCAATTTTCTATCTTTCGATTTATCTATTTTTGTTTAGTTTGTCTATTATGTGCATTATCATTCAAATGCACAAAATCTATTTATTTGCAATCCTTCTCTCTTTGTTTGCTTGTTTAAGCTTATAAACGTGCTACTTTCAATTCCAATTGGTATGTTCAAGTATTCTGCTATTGTTTTGTACTAAAAAAAAAAAAAACCCAAAAAAAAAGGGGAAGGAATAAAAACAAAAGAAAGAAAACATCAAATTCAAAGTTATTGATAAGGTTAACAGTTTGGTCATGTTGGCCACAATAATAATAAAGTTTTCGTTGCTCAACTCCAATTCTACCATCTGTTCTCCTATTTTGTTACCCAAGTTGTCCTCTAAGTTATATTACCCTTATCCTGATTTTTGTGAATTTAGCTCATTAAATCCGTTTGTGTTGACATCCTTTTTCGCTTGATTCTTGTTCTCCAATTTGTTCAATTCTACGCCGTTTAGCTTATTCTGTTCAAAATCAATACCCTTGATTTACGTTGTTTAGCTCTTTATAGAGCTGAAAAGGAAAATCTGAGTGGTAAAAGGTAAGAGTGAAAGTTCATATAAAGAATAAAAAAAAAAAAAACCATAAAGAGTGTAAACACGAGGGAGTGTGACATAATCTTTTGAGTGAAACACGTGAGGGAGTGTTCTATGAGGTATCCCATTTATTTTGTGCAGAAGTAAGACTATGACGTCCAAAGACAAAGGTGTAGCTCAAGAGGGAGCTGGTGATGTGTCCTTCATGATCAAAGCTATGCAACAACAATTTGAGCGCATGAATACCAGATTTGATGATATAAGGGAGAGGATGGAGGAGCAAGCTATTACAATAGCAGAGTTGCAAAGGAAACATAGGGAATATGAGGCTCCCAAAGCAAGAAGGCAGCTGACACGTGCCTATGAAGATGATGTAGAAGATGATGAAGTTGATGATCAAACTACGATGGTTAGAACTGGTAACAATAGAAGGGATCGAAGAGAATTTGGGAGGCAAGGCACCTACGATCATAATTTGGGTAGTATTAAAATGACAATTCCTTCATTCCAAGGTAAGAATGATCCTGATGCATACCTAGAATGGGAAAAGAAGGTTGAATTGGTTTTTGATTGCCACAACTATTCCGAGGAAAAAAAGGTAAAGCTTGCTGCTGTTGAATTTACTGATTATGCTATTATTTGGTGGGATCAACTTGTTTTGACTAGGAGAAGAAATCATGAGCGGCCTATTGATACATGGGAGGAGATGAAGGCTATCATAAGGAGGAGGTTTGTCCCTGGTCACTATTACAGGGAGTTGTACCAAAGGTTGCAAGGGCTCACTCAGGGCACCAAAAGTGTGGAGGACTACCATAAGGAGATAGAGATTACCATGATTAGGGCCAATGTAGAAGAAGATAGAGAGGCAACCATGGCTCGATTTCTGCAAGGGCTAAATAGGGACATAGCAAATGTGGTTGAATTGCAGCACTATGTGGAATTGGAAGACATGGTGCACATGGCCATGAAAGTTGAAAGGCAACTTAAACGAAAGGGCTCCACATGGGTTGGGTAGAATTCTGGTTCTACCTCATCGTGGAAGCCAAACTGGAGTAAAAGGGACGAGATGGCCAATTACAAGTCCAAGGCCGAGCTACCCAAGCACAAGAATGTGGGTTCTAGCAAGGAGACAGGTAAATTCGAACCCCAACCGAGTAGAAATAGAGATATTAAATGTTTTAAGTGTTTGGGCAGGGGTCACATTGCATCTCAATGTCCAAATAAGCATGCAATGATCTTGAGAAGTAACAGTGATGTTGAAACTGAAAGTGAATCAGATGATGATTCTGTGCCACCGTCAGAGGGTGAATGTGATGGAGAGGAGTATCCAGTTAACGGAGTAACTCTCGTTACGAGGCGAGCATTGAATGTACAAGTAAAAGAAGAAAATGAGGTGCAACGAGATAACATCTTTCAGACAAGGTGTCTCATCAAAGATAAGGTATGTAGTATGATTATTGATGGTGGGAGTTGCACTAACGTTGCTAGCACAACTATGGTTGAGAAGCTGGATTTACCAACTGTGAAGCATCCTAGACCATATAAACTACAGTGGTTGAATGAGAGTGGTGAAGTGAAGGTAAATCAGCAAGTGCTCGTATCATTTTCTATCGGAAGGTACCGTGATGAAGTTTTATGTGATGTCGTACCCATGCATGCGGGACATATTCTATTAGGAAGACCATGGCAATTTGATAGGCGAGTTATGCATGATGGCTTCAAGAATCGATATTCCTTTGTAATGAACGAAAAACCTGTCATTCTTGTACCATTATCACCTTAACAAGCATATGAGGATCAATTAAGGATTAAAAATGAGAGTGAACAGAAAAGAGAGATTGATAAAAGAGAAGAAAGAGAGGAAAACGTGAGGACACAAGAAAAAGAGAAGAAAAAAGAAAATCTCTATGCAAAAGGAAGTGATGTCAAAAGAGCATTTTATGCCAAACAACCTATGATTATACTTTTGTACAAGGAGGCTTATTTTAACACTAACAAGTTTGACTCATCTTTGCCTAGTGTTGTTGTTGCATTATTGCAGGAATTTGAAGATGTATTCCCTGATGATATCCCAAGTGGATTGCCACTTAATAGAGGAATTGAGCATCAAATTGATTTCATCCCAGGTGCATCCATCCCTAACCGGCCAGCATATAAGAGTAATCCTGAGGAGACAAAGGAGCTTCAAAGGCAGGTTGAGGAGCTTATGTCCAAAGGATATGTGAGGGAAAGCATGAGTCCATGTGCTGTGCCTGTCCTACTTGTACCAAAAAAAGATGGGACTTGGAGGATGTGTGTTGATTGTCGAGCTATCAACAAAATCACTGAAAGGCGCCCAATTGCTTACTTTAGTGAAAAGCTAAGTGGAGCAAGTCTTAATTATCCTACTTATGATAAAGAGATGTATGCATTAGTACGGGCTTTGGAGACATGGCAACATTACCTTTGGCCTAAGGAGTTTGTCATCCATACTGACCATGGATCTTTGAAGCACTTGAAGGGACAAGGAAAGTTGAACAAAAGACATGCCAAGTGGGTTGAATTTATTGAGACCTTTCCCTGCATCATCCAATATAAAAAAGGTAAGGAAAATGTGGTAGCTGACGTGTTATCTCACAGGTATGCCCTTATCTCTACACTTACTGCAAACTTATTGGGATTTGAACACATTAAGGATTTATATGTGAATGATCCTGACTTTGCTAATGTATATAGAGCATGTGAGGTGTCAGCCTTTGAGAAGTTTTATAGGCATAAGGGTTTCTTATTTAGGGAAAATCGTTTATGCATGCCTATGAGTTCTTTGAGGGAGTTGGTTGTAAGAGAAGCTCATGAGGGTGGTCTAATGGGTCATTTCGGAGTTAGGAAAACCCTAGATGTCCTAAATGAACATTTTTTTTGGCCACAAATGAAACGAGATGTTGAGAGGATATGTGCGAAATGCATAACATGCAAACAAGCTAAATCTAGAGTTTTACCTCATGGCTTGTATACCCCTCTACCCATACCTAACCATCCTTGAGTTGATTTATCTATGGACTTTGTACTTGGATTGCCACGAACAAAAAGGGGTAGGGATTCTGTATTTGTTGTTGGTGATAGATTTTCAAAGATGGCACACTTCATCCCATGTCATAAAACTGATGATGCAAACAACGTGGCTGACTTATTCTTTAGAGAGGTAATACGTTTGCATGGCATGCCATGAAGCATTGTTTCAGATCGGGATACAAAGTTCTTAAGCTACTTCTGGAAGACTTTATGGGGTAAGTTAGGTACTAAGCTATTGTTTTCAACTACTTGTCATCCACAGACTGATGGGCAAACTGAGGTAGTTAATCGAACTCTTTCTACTCTTTTGCGTGCTATTATTCGAACAAATTTGAAAACATGAGAAGATTGTTTACCACATGTTGAGTTTGCGTATAATCGGAGTGTTCATTCTACTACTAGTTACTCTCCATTTGAAATCGTATATGGTTTTAATCCATTGACTCCTTTGGATTTGGTACCTATACCTGTCAATGAGTATGCCAGCTTAGATGGGGAACGCAAGGTTGACATGATAAAAAAATTGCATGAGAAGGTGCGACAACATATTGAAAAACGAACTGAGCACTACGCATCCCATGTCAACAAGGGACGAAAGAAGGTGGTGTTTGAACCTGGTGATTGGGTTTGGGTGCATATGCGCAAGGAACGGTTCCCAGCTCAAAGGCGTTCGAAGCTACAACCCAGAGGAGATGGTCCCTTTCAAGTTGTAGCCCGAATTAATGACAATGCTTATCAGTTGGATCTTCCTGGTGAGTATAATGTGAGTGCAACATTTAACGTTTCTGATCTTTCCCCTTTTGATGTAGGTGATGATTCGGGGACGAATCCTTTTGAGGAGAGGGGGAATGATGAGAACCATAGAGATGATGGGTGGAAGGCTCCAATGGTTGCAAGAGGTCCATTGCACATCCCAGAAGGCCCAATAACACGAGTTAGAGCGAAAAAGATTAAAGAAGCACTAAATGGGCTGATTCAGGACATCCAAGCCAACCCAGCTTCAAATGGGGCGAATTCAAGTTTGACAAGGAGTCCAGCCCTAATTAATATAATTAGAATACTTAAATAGGTTAGAATAAGTAATAGCATTTCTTCCTAAATAAGAGTTTATTATTTATGTAGGAATTTATCCTCAATTAGGAATTCCTCCCAAATAAGGATTTGTCCTAAGTAGGAATTTGTGCCTCTTTAAGATTGCTATCTTAGCCTATAAATAGGCTCCCCTTGTAAGCTCTAGAAGGGCAGACAACTTTGAGTGAAATAAAAAGCAAGGGTTTTTCTTTCGGTTCTTTTAGGGACTAAAGAACTTATCAAGAGGTATTTCTTGTGGCGTTCTAATCGACTTATCACTCCCAATTCCTTTCTTTTCTGGAGTGTGGCGTCCATATCCTTCTTAAATACACTAGGTTCGTGTTCCTTCCTAGAGTGGGTCTAGGGTTTGTGATATTAAACTCTGGTTTAGCTTTCCTGGTTGTTCTTTGATTCCCTATGTGTGTTGGGTCCCTAAACCACGTCTTTTTGGGGTTTTTCGCATCACTTTAGGAGCACTCCCCACTTCATCGTAGGATCATGCAACTCCATTATAGGAGGAATTGACACCTCATCAGGCTTACTTAGTTAGCTTATTCGCTTGGTAGCCCATGTTCCCCTTCATAAAAAGAGGAGGTGACAACAGATCATCTCAAATAAATTCTCTTTGCTAGCCACTTTAGCCATTAAATCATGCCTTAAATTTTATGGAGAATCTCCCTTCATGTCCCCTTATTTTCATGGTGTATGAGAAAACCTTGTGCTATCGAGGGACAAAAGCTCCTTACAAGTAGGGATGAAGGGGAATCATAGTCTCCTTACTCACATAATGTTCTACATTCAACAATGCAACCAATGAACTGTGCACCAAAGCTGCCTTGATCAACATTATGAAGGACATGAGCAATAGTACATGGCCTACCTTGCACCCCTATAGAGTTGAGGGGTAAGAAGGAACACAATCATCATAATGATTTCCAAATCAAGAATGCAACAAAGAAACCCTCATATTTCTCCTTCAGGTAGATTAAAATCACTTAAGTACAATAAGAGAGAGGATTGAGGGTTAACAATTTAACACTCAAACGTAGAGCCTATAGGCCCTTTTGACCCTATTACCACTCATGTGCAATTGCATACATAGAGTGACAACCCCACCAAGCATACAGTGTGCCCAAGAAGCTTGTTGAACTATGGAGAAGGCTAAAGCACTCAGAGGAATCATTGCTTGCATCACTAAGTGGGAGAAATTAAACATGAATAGACTATTTCTTTGTTTAGGACAAGAATTTCATTTTATGTTCAAGGGAACAATTTCATCATTGGTGCTCGCACCTATGCCCTAATGTCTATGCTAGAACATTGGTTGCTTAGGATGTTAGGTTGAAAGGTAAGCATTTCACCTTTACAGAACATTAGTCATACAAACTCCGATTATATGTAAATGGAACCTAACACTAATGTTGGTATAGGATCGTTCTAACAAAGGTTAAGGGATTTGAAGTTCTGGCCCAATGATTATAAACAATCAAGAACCAGAACTATAAGATTCGGACGCCACTCCTAACAACAACAACGTTGAAGAAGATAAGTCTATTGAACCAATACACTCAAGTATTAAAGTTCAGAATTAATTCTCAAAGAACCAAAGAAAATAGCTCATACATTTATGAAAAATCTGTTCTGCCTCCAGCTACCTTTTCTACCCTTTTTATATGCTATCCCCCAAAAACCCTAGCTAATAAGATGGGCTTATTAAGAAAATTCATTTAACCCACTATATAACAATATAACCTATGAAAATAATCCATTTAAATGCCTAAACATGGGCTCCCAAATCCAACTTCCTTCCTAAGGCCATGGTTCTCAAATTCCTTCATAGATGACACATTTGCAAGCCCTAGTGAAGCCTCCATCATCCTTAACTCGTATCTAGCAACTTTCTGATGGTAAATGTTGCACAACAAGTTGTTGAGAGCTTCCTTTATTTTCTTTGACCTTGCCCTTGTCATTGGTTATACAAGGTTTTACAAAACATCAACTCCCTTGTTGATTTGAGCTGGTACAATATGACTTCCATCATTCCCATTCTCCTCAAAATGATTTATCCTCAAATCAACACCTACATCATCAAAGAGAAAAGGAGAAAGGTTAGAAACATTAAATGTTGCACTCACATTATACTCACCTAGTAAGTCAAGTTTATATGCATTATCGTTGACTCTTGCCACCATTTGAAAAGGACCATCTCCCCTTGGTTGCAACTTTGATTTCCTTTGCATAGGAAATCTATCCTTCCGCAAATGTACCCAAACCCAATCACCAGGTTCAAAAGTGATATGCTTACGACCTTTGTTGGCTTGTGTTTCATATTGTTTGGTTTTTCTCTCAATGTTAAGCCTAGCTTTCTCATGAAGTTATCTAACCACTTCATCCTTCTTTTTCCCATCTAAATTAACCCTGTCCTGTATAGGCAATGGTACTAAATCCAAAGCAGATAATGGATTAAAACCATAAACAAGCTTGTAAGGAGAATAACCTGTAGCACTATGAACAACACGATTATAGGCAAACTCCACAAAAGGCAAACATTCTTCCTACTTTCTAGAGCTCTTACCAATGACAGCACGCAACAATGTACCAAGAGTTCGATTCACTACCTCAGTCTATCCATCGGTTTGTGGATGGCAAGTTGTAGAAAACAACAACCTTATTCCAAGCTTACCCCACAATATCTTCCAAAAATGGCTCAAAAATTTTGCATCACGATCGGATACAATACTCTTCGGCACTCCATGTAGGCGAACAATCTCTTTAAAAAATAAATCTGCAATGTGTGTGGCATCATCCGTTTTGGTGCAAGCAATGAAATGCGCCATCTTTGAAAACCTGTAAACTACAATAAGAATATCGTCTCGACCCTTCTTGGACCTAGGTAACTCAAGAATAATATCCACAGAAATGTTGGTCCAAGGTTTACAAGGAATTTCTAAGGACATATACTTACCATGGGGCAAAACCCTAGACTTACCTTGTCTACAGGTAATACACTTGGCATAGACTCTTTCAACATCTCTTTTCATATGTGGCCAAAAGAAATGTTCATTTAAAACATCAAAAGTCTTTTGAATACCGAAGTGTCCCATTAAACCACCCTCATGAGTTTCTCTCACAAGTAATGCTCTTATAGACCCCTGAGAAATACAAAATTTATTTATTCTAAACAAATACCCCTCATATCTATAGAACTTACCAAACGTAGCTTTCTTACGTGCAGCATATACGTTACTAAAGTCAGCATCATTAGCATACAAATCAATAATGTGCTCAAACCCCAGCAACTTAACGGTCAAAGTGCTAATCAATGTGTACCACGTGACAATGTGTCAGCAACAACATTTTCCTTACCTGATTTGTATTGAATTACATAAGGAAAAGTTTTAATAAACTCAACCCATTTTGCATGTCTCCTATTCAACTTACCTTACTCCTTTAAGTATTTTAAAGACTCATAATCAGTATGAATTACAAACTCCTTGGGCCAAAGGTAATGTTGCCATGTTTCTAGAGTCCTAACAAGTGCATACATTTCTTTATCATAAGTTGGATAATTCAATGTTGCCTCATTCAACTTCTCACTAAAGAATGCAATAGGTCATTTCTCTTACATGAGAACTCCCCCAATCCCAATGCCCGATGCATCACATTCAATTTCAAAGATCTTAGAAAAATTAGGCAAAACAAGAAGTGGTGCATTACATAACTTAGACTTAAGCAAATCAAAGGCATCTTGTTGTTCCTTACTCCGCTTGAAACCCACACTCCTTTTAATCACCTCAATCAATGGTGTAGCTATGGTACTAAAATCCTTAATGAACCTCCTATAAAAACTAGCCAAACCATGGAAACTCCTCACATCACTCACACTCTTAGGTATAGACCATTCTTGAATTGCCTTAATCTTCTCTTTATCAACCTCTATGCCATGAGCAGACACAACATAACCCAAGAAATGACATGATCCTTGCAAAAATCGCATTTCTTCAAATTGGCATACAATTTCTCTTTCCTCAAAACATCAAGCACACAATACAAATGTTCAACATGCTTTTCTAAATTCCTGCTATATACTAATATGTCATCAAAATAAGCCACAACAAACTTTCCTAAAAAAGGTCTCAAAACATGATTCATTAATCTCATAAAAGTACTAGGTGCATTAGTCAAACCGAAGGATATAACTAACCATTCATACAAACCATGCTTAGTCTTGAATGCAGTTTTCCATTCATCTCCTTCCCTAATCCTAATTTGATGATACCCACTCTTAAGGTCAATTTGAGAGAAGTAACAAGCACCATATAATTCATCTAGCATATCATCAAGCCTGGGTATAGGATGTCGATACTTAACTATTATTTTGTTGATAACTCTACAATTGACACACATCCTCCAAGATCTATCTTTCTTTGGCATAAGCAACACTGGCACTGCACATGGACTCATGCTCTCCCTTACATGTCCCTTCCTCATCAACTCATCAACTTGCCTTTGAAGCTCCTTTGTCTCCTCAGGATTACTTCTATATGCTGGCTTATTGGGAATGGGAGCTCCAAGAATAAGATCAATGTGATGTTCAATCCTTCTCCTTGGTGGTAAACCATCTGGGATCTCCTTCAGGAATACATCATTATAATCCTACAACAAGGATGAAATAGCACTAGGTAAAGATGAATCAAGGCTAGTGTTAGTGAAATAAGAATCCTTGTAAAAGATCAAGATCATTTGTTGCCTAGCTTGGAAGGCAACCTTAACATCTGCTCCTTTTGCAAACACACTCACTTGTTGTCTTTCATCTTCACTCTTGTGAACCTGACCACTCTTGCACTTAGCACTCTCAAATGAGTTTACCTTATTTTTCTCTCCTTCACTTTCTTTTCTCTCGACTCACTCTTTCCTTTCACTCCTTTTTTGCTCCCTTTCATAAAGTCTCACTTGGTCTTCATACACCTGTTTTGGAGTCAATGGAATAAGTGTAAATGGTTTTCCATCCATGGTGAAAGAATAATGGCTCTTGTAACCATTGTGCAAAACTTTTCTATCAAATTGCCAAGGACGGCCCAATAACAAATGCTCGGCCTGTATAGGTACAACATCACAAAACAACTCATCTTTATATCTACTAATAGAAAATGGAACCACAACTTGTTTAGTCACTTTCACCACTCCACTGTCATTCAACCATTGCAAATTATATGGCCTAGGATGTTTGGTTGTAGGCAAGTTCAATTTTTCCACCAACTCTGTACTTGCTACATTAGTGCAACTACCTCCATCGATGATCAAGCAACAAAGTCTATCTTAAAGCAAACATCGAGTATGGAAAATATTTTCTCGCTGCCTCTCAACATCATCCTCCTCCTTAACCTGCACACTAAGGGCTCTCCTTACTACTAAAAGCCTTCTACCATGCTCTAGATACTCTATCCCTTTATCAACATCACTAGCATCCTCTAGTGGTAGCATTTGGTCTTCATTACTAGCATCACTGCCAGACACATAGTCACCATTCTCCTTAAGGTACATGGTTCTCTTGTTAGGACATTGTGAAGCCACATGACCCCTACCCAAACATCTAAAGCATTTGATGTCTTTAGTTTTTCCTTGGGTACCCTCAAATTTTTCTTCAAATTTGCCCCTTTCCAAGCTACCCCCACTAGTCTTGGGTCTATGTGAATTGGTTTTAAGGTCATAAGTCATCTTCTCTTCCTTCTTCCCCCAGTTTAACCTCCAAAAAGATGAACCCAAGTTCTGGTTATTTCTAGAAGTTCTCCTTCCCTTAAGTTGCCTCTCAACTTTCATGGCAATGTGTACCATGTCTTCAAGCTCTACATAGTGTTGCAGTTCTACCACATCAGCTATGCTTCTATGCAACCCTTGGAGGAACCTAGCCATAGTTGCCTCCCTATCTTCCATTACATTTGCCCTAACCATAACAATTTCCATCTCCTTATGGTACTCTTCCACACTCTTGGAACCTTGCGTAAGGCTCTGCAACTTGTTATTCAAATCCCTATAATAAGAGCTGGAAACAAATCTCCTTCTCATTACAGTCTTCAACTCATTCCAAGTTTCTACGGTTCTCTCCAAATTTCTTCTCCTAGTGCTAACTTGTTGGTCCCACCATACTACAACATAATTAGTGAACTCTGCCATAGCTAACTTCACTTTCTTCTCTTCAGAGAAGTTATGGCACTCATATATTAATTCTACCCTTCGTTCCCAATCCAAATAAACATCAGGGTCAGCTTTTCCTTGGAAAGAAGGTATTTTCATTTTAATACTGCTAAGATTTTTGTCTACTCCTTCCTCTACTCTATTTTTGTTATCCCAACCTCCATTGTACCTATCATAAACATTTCCATTGCCTCTTACTCCTCTACCATTCCTATTACCACATCCTTCTCTAAATCCATCTCTGTAGTTTCTACTAGCATTATCACTGTCATCATAATAATCATCACCATCTTCACCAAAGTCATGTTCAAATTGCTCCTTCATGACCCTCCCAGCTGGCCTTTTAGGATTGACACTCGATTCCCCTTCTATTTTATCCATCCTATCTCGAACTTCCCAAAACATTTGGTCAATCCTATCAAACTTCTGCTCTAAGGATTTCATAAGCAATTTGAAATCTAGAACAACTACTTTCTCCTCTCCATGTGGGAAACTACCTTCTTTAGCATTAGACATTGGATATGTAAGATTGTTAGTAAATAAAGAATATACCTCACAAAACTCACTCCCTTGTGTGTTTGCTCTCCATTCAACTATAGTAGTCCTCAACTCTCGTGTTTCATACAATGAATTGCAAGACTCTAAGAGCTCTTTCAATAGTTCCAAGCAAACTAAATTCAGAACAAACAAAACTTGAATATATCAATCCTAGACCTACCTCTTCAGAGAAGTGGCATGATCAAGAAGATGGGCAATAAAGCAAACAGAATGACAGGGAATTCAATGATATGAGCAGTGCAATCAGATAACAATCAATTATCAAATATAATTGAGTAAATGACCAATTGAGTAATGAAGCCCGTGTTTTTTTTTTGTTTTTTGTTTTGGTTAACTAATGGGTATTTCTATAGAAGGAACAAATAGTAGAAAGACAATCCAAGAAATACATGATTTTTTTTTTGTTTTTTTTTCTTCTTTTCTTTTTTTTTTGTTTTTTTTTCCGATTATTCAACTAACAATGAAGAATACATGAAATAGATGATAACAAAGATATAACTAACCTGAGTTAGAGCCAAGGCTCTAATACCAAATGATACGAACTCTAATTATATGTAAACAAAACCCAACACCAATGTTGGTATAGATTGTTCTAACAAAAGTTAAGGGATTTAGAGTTTTGACCCAATGATTATAAACAATCAGGAACCAAAACTATAAGATTCAGATGCCACTCCTAACAACAACAACGTTGAAGAAGATAAGTTTATTGAACCAACACACTCAAGTATGAAAGTCCAGAATTAGTTCTCAAAGAACCAGAGAAAATAGCTCATACATTCATGAAAAATCCGTTCTGCCTCCAGCCACCCTTTCTACCCTTTTTATATGCTATCCCCCCAAAACCCTAGCTAATAAGATGAGTTTATTAAGGAAATTCGTACCCTCAAAAACCCTAGCTAATAAGATGGGTTTATTAAGGAAATTCATTTAACCCACTACATAATAATATAACCCATGAAGATAATCCATTTAAATGCCCAAACATGGGCTCCCAAATTCAACTTCCTTCCCAAGGCCATGGTTCTCAAATTCCTCCACAGATGACACATTTGCAAGCCCTGGTGAAACCTGCATCATCCTTAACTCGTACCTAGCAACTTCCTGATGGTAAATGTCGCATAACAAGTTGTTGAGAGCTTTCTTTATTTTGTTTGACCTTGCCCTTGTCATTGGTTGTCCAAGGTTTTGCAAAGCATCAACTCTCTTGTTGATTTGAGCTAGTACAATATGGCTTCCATCAATTAGGGAATCTATTTGTTTGCTAGGAAGATACATTAACATGTAGAGCTATCACACCCCCTCCCCTTCCCAAAATTAAAAGGAAGAAATCCATTTATTCTACCTCAAATTGAGGAATTTTTAGTATTTCATGCTATTGTTTGTCATTTTACTCATCTTAAAACTTGATGCTTATTGTTTAACTCTTCATGCATGGTTTGGAAGATAGAATAAAGTTAGCATGTTGCTAACCTCCTTTGCAAGCTAAAGGAAACAACACACCACTAGCCTCCTTGACAGGCTTAAGGTGGCAATGCGCTACTAACATCCTTTACAGGCTTAAGGCAGTGCTCTTCTAACCTCCCATGTGGGTTAAAGGTGACTGTGTTGCAAACCTCCCTTTGATGCTGAGGCATTAGCACTTTACTAACCTTCTTTGTGGGATGAAGGTAGCAGAGTGATGTTAACCTCCCTTGTAGGTTGAAGGTGTTAATATACTACTAACCTCCCTTGCAAGTTGAAGGCATCAGTGTGCTACCAACCTCCCTTGACATATGTGCTATAGCATAAGTCCCTTGAACATAGTTGAGGAAGCTAGTTGTCACTTAAGTCCCCAAGTGGTTGGTTAAGGAGTACTAACTGCCATGCATAAGCTAGCCTCCCATGCAATTGACCTATTAGGGGTAGTATGCATGATGTAAGTCCCCCAAACACAGTTGGGGGGCTAACTATAACATGCAGGTTGGTCACCCATGTAGTTAACTCATTGGGGAACATGCTCCATGACTGTAGGGATGGTTAAAGCACAATAAAGTCCAACTTTACCAAAAATGGAGATAAGTTGTCAAAAAAAGTGTGAGAGCAAGCTAGTGGGGTGCAATGATGAAGCGTGGCTATCCTCCCTTGTAGGCTGAAGGCATCAGTGCATTACTAACCTCCCTTGTGATGTTGAAGGCAGCAGCGTGCTACTAATCTCCCTGTCAACTGAAGGCAGCAACAAGCTACAAACCTCCCTTGTAGGTTGAAGATATTGGCACATTGCTAACCTCTTATATGTGCTGAAAGTAGCACACTAGTAACCTCCCATGTGGGCTAAAGGCATTTGCATGCTCTTACCTCCCTTGCAAGCTGAAGGTAGTGCATTGCTATCCTCCCTAGTGGGCTGAAGGTTGCATTTTGCTAGCCTCTCTTTCCAACTAAAGGTGCCACACTGCTAGCCACTCCTATGGGCTAAAGTTATCATGCTACTAGACTCCCTCGCAAGCTTACGTGCAATGCAGAGCTGACCTTCCCTGATGAGTTTAGCCTGACTAGACTCCATCATGCCCTTAAAGTTGTGCAAAGCTAACCTCCTTTATGGGTTATGGGGTGCATAGGCCTGGGTAAGCCAACATCAAGGGATCAAAACCAAAGTCACTATGAATGCTTGGCTTTTCAACCAAGCATGATCACCAATTGCGTGATTTAATAGTTCCTCTTATGCTAGGTTGGATTACTATTATGACACTATCATCACATTCTGAACTTTGATGTTCAAAGCATTGGGCAGAAAATCACATTTTGCTAACATTTATAAGGACTGTCCTAATGCTTTATTTTAATTAAACAATTAGATTGCAGTTGCTGACACCAATTCTAAGTCCATTATTTGACACCTAGGGAAGGCTGCCAAGTGGACCATTCCTATTCCATCCCCCCACTGGCACATAAAGACTTGCTCTCACTATAAAAGTAGCTCAAGTAGCCCACTAACAGTCCACAGGGAATCCAGCAAAGAACAAACCACTCCCACTAGTTAGTTTGATGAGAACCATAGAGATGATGGGTGGAAGGCTCCAATGGTTGCAAGAGGTCCATTGCACATCCCAGAAGGCCCAATAACACAAGTTAGAGCCAAAAAGATTAAAGAAGCACTAAATGGGCTGATTCAGGACATTCAGGCCAACCCAGCTTCAAATGGGGCGAATTCAAGTTTGACAAAGAGTCCAGCCCTAATTAATATAATTAGAATACTTAATAAGTCAGAATAAGTAATAGCATTTCTTTCTAAATAAGAGTTTATTATTTATATTGGAATTTGTCCACAATTAGGAATTCCTCCAAAATAAGGATTTGTCTTAAGTAGGAATTTGTGTCTTTTTAGGATTGCTATCTTAGCCTATAAATAGGCTCCCCTTGTAAGGTCTGGAGAGGCAGACAACTTTGAGTGAAATAAAAAGCAAGGGTTTTTCTTTCGGTTCTTTTAGGGACTAAAGAACTTATCAAGAGGTATTTCTTGTGGCGTTCTAATCGACTTATCACTCCCAATTCCTTTCTTTTCTGGAGTGTGGCGTCCATATCCTTCTTAAATACACTAGGTTCGTGTTCCTTCCTAGAGTGGGTCTAGGGTTTGTGATATTAAACTCTGGTTTAGCTTTCCTGGTTGTTCTTTGATTCCCTGTGTGTGTTGGGTCCCTAAACCACGTCTTTTTGGGGTTTTTCGCATCAGTTGGTATCAGAGCAGGGTTCTAAATCAGGTTGAATCCACTCACTCTTCAATTTTCTATCTTTTGATTTATCTATTGTTGTTTAGTTTGTCTATTATGTGCATTATCATTCAAATGCACAAAATCTGTTTATTTGCAATCCTTCTCTCTTTGTTTGTTTGTTTAAGCTCATAAACGTGCTAATTTCAATTCCAATTGGTATGTTCAAGTATTCTATTATTGTTTTGTGCTAAAAAAAAAAAATCCAAAAAAAAAGGGGAAGGAATAAAAACAAAAGAAAGAAAACATCAAATTCAAAGTTATTGATAAGGTTAACAGTTTGGTCATATTGGCCACAATAATAATAAAGTTTTCCTTGCTCAACTCCAATTCTACCATCTGTTCTCCTATTTTGTTACCCAAGTTGTCCTCTAGGTTATATTACCCCTATCCTGATTTTTGTGAATTTAGTTCATTAAATCCGTTTGTGTTAACATCCTTTTTCGCTTGATTCTTGTTCTTCAATTTGTTCAATTCTACGCCGTTTAGCTTATTCTATTCAAAATCAATACCCTTAATTTACTTTGTTTAGCTCTTTATAGAGCTGAAAAGGAAAATCTGAGTGGTAAAAGGTAAGAGTGAAAGTTCATATAAAGAATAAAAAAAAAAAAAACCATAAAGAGTGTAAACACGAGGGAGTGTGACATAATCTTTTGAGTGAAACACGTGAGGGAGTGTTCTATGAGGTATCCCATTTATTTTGTGCAGAAGTAAGACTATGACGTCCAAAGACAAAGGTGTAGCTCAAGAGGGAGCTGGTGATGTGTCCTTCATGATCAAAGCTATGCAACAACAATTTGAGCGCATGAATACCAGATTTGATGATATAAGGGAGAGGATGGAGGAGCAAGCTATTACAATAGCAGAGTTGCAAAGGAAACATAGGGAATATGAGACTCCCAAAGCAAGAAGGCAGCTGACACGTGCCTATGAAGATGATGTAGAAGATGATGAAGTTGATGATCAAACTACGATGGTTAGAACTGGTAACAATAGAAGGGATCGAAGAGAATTTGGGAGGCAAGGCACCTACGATCATAATTTGGGTAGTATTAAAATGACAATTCCTTCATTCCAAGGTAAGAATGATCCTGATGCATACCTAGAATGAGAAAAAAAGGTTGAATTGGTTTTTGATTGCCACAACTATTCCGAGGAAAAAAAGGTAAAGCTTGCTGCTGTTGAATTTACTGATTATGCTATTATTTGGTGGGATCAACTTGTTTTGACTAGGAGAAGAAATCATGAGCGGCCTATTGATACATGGGAGGAGATGAAGGCTATCATGAGGAGGAGGTTTGTCCCTGGTCACTATTACAGGGAGTTGTACCAAAGGTTGCAAGGGCTCACTCAGGGCGCCAAAAGTGTGGAGGACTACCACAAGGAGATAGAGATTACCATGATTAGGGCCAATGTAGAAGAAGATAGAGAGGCAACCATGGCTCGATTTCTGCAAGGGCTAAATAGGGACATAGCAAATGTGGTTGAATTGCAGCACTATGTGGAATTGGAAGACATGGTGCACATGGCCATGAAAGTTGAAAGGCAACTTAAACGAAAGGGCTCCACACGGGTTGGGCAGAATTCTGGTTGTACCTCATCGTGGAAGCCAAACTGGAGTAAAAGGGACGAGATGGCCAATTACAAGTCCAAGGCCGAGCTACCCAAGCACAAGAATATGGGTTCTAGCAAGGAGACAGATGATGATTCTGTGCCACCGTCAGAGGGTGAATGTGATGGAGAGGAGTATCCAGTTAACGGAGTAACTCTCGTTACGAGGCGAGCATTGAATGTACAAGTAAAAGAAAAAAATGAGGTGCAACGAGATAACATCTTTCAGACAAGGTGTCTCATCAAAGATAAGGTATGTAGTATGATTATTGATGGTGGGAGTTGCACTAACGTTGCTAGCACAACTATGGTTGAGAAGCTGGATTTACCTACTATGAAGCATCCTAGACCATATAAACTACAGTGGTTGAATGAGAGTGGTGAAGTGAAGGTAAATCAGCAAGTGCTCGTATCATTTTCTATCGGAAGGTACCGTGATGAAGTTTTATGTGATGTCGTACCCATGCATGCGGGACATATTCTATTAGGAAGACCATGACAATTTGATAGGCGAGTTATGCATGATGGCTTCAAGAATCGATATTCCTTTATAATGAACGAAAAACCTGTCATTCTTGTACCATTATCACCTCAACAAGCATATGAGGATCAATTAAGGATTAAAAATGAGAGTGAACAGAAAAGAGAGATTGATAAAAGAGAAGAAAGAGAAGAAAACGTGAGGACACAAGAAAAAGAGAAGGAAAAAGAAAATCTCTATGCAAAAGGAAGTGATGTCAAAAGAGCATTTTATGCCAAACAACCTATGATTATACTTTTGTACAAGGAGGCTTATTTTGACACTAACAAGTTTGACTCATCTTTGCCTAGTGTTGTTGTTGCATTATTGTAGGAATTTGAAGATGTATTCCCTGATGATATCCCAAGTGGATTGCCACCTAATAGAGGAATTGAGCATCAAATTGATTTCATCCCAGGTGCATCCATCCCTAACCAGCCAGCATATAAGAGTAATCCTGAGGAAACAAAGGAGCTTCAAAGGCAGGTTGAGGAGCTTATGTCCAAAGGATATGTGAGGGAAAGCATGAGTCCATGTGCTGTGCCTGTCTTACTTGTACCAAAAAAAGATGGGACTTGGAGGATGTGTGTTGATTGTCGAGCAATCAACAAAATCACTGTAAAGTATCGTCACCTCATACCTAGATTAGATGACATGATAAAAAAATTGCATGAGAAGGTGCGACAACATATTGAAAAACGAATTGAGCACCATGCATCCCATGTCAACAAGGGACAAAAGAAGGTGGTGTTTGAACCTGGTGATTGGGTTTGGGTGCATATGCGCAAGGAACGGTTCCCAGCTCAAAGGCGTTGGAAGCTACAACCCAGAGGAGATGGTGATGATTCGGGGACGAATCCTTTTGAGGAGAGGGGGAATGATGAGAACCATAGAGATGATGGGTGGAAGGCTCCAATGGTTGCAAGAGGTCCATTGCACATCCCAGAAGGCCCAATAACACGAGTTAGAGCCAAAAAGATTAAAGAAGCACTAAATGGGCTGATTCAGGACATTCAGGCCAACCCAGCTTCAAATGGGGCGAATTCAAGTTTGACAAAGAGTCCAGCCCTAATTAATATAATTAGAATACTTAATAAGTCAGAATAAGTAATAGCATTTCTTTCTAAATAAGAGTTTATTATTTATATTAGAATTTGTCCACAATTAG
The DNA here is from genome assembly GCA_037832385.1 of Rhizophora apiculata. Classification (NCBI taxonomy): domain Eukaryota; kingdom Viridiplantae; phylum Streptophyta; class Magnoliopsida; order Malpighiales; family Rhizophoraceae; genus Rhizophora; species Rhizophora apiculata. The sequence goes on from CM075440.1 coordinate 568,681, forward strand.
GAATTCCTCCAAAATAAGGATTTGTCCTAAGTAAGAATTTGTGTCTTTTTAGGATTGCTATCTTAGCCTATAAATAGGCTCCCCTTGTAAGGTCTGGAGAGGCAGACAACTTTGAGTGAAATAAAAAGCAAGGGTTTTTCTTTCGGTTCTTTTAGGGACTAAAGAACTTATCAAGAGGTATTTCTTGTGGTGTTCTAATCGACTTATCACTCCCAATTCCTTTCTTTTCTGGAGTGTGGCGTCCATATCCTTCTTAAATACACTAGGTTCGTGTTCCTTCCTAGAGTGGGTCTAGGGTTTGTGATATTAAATTCTGGTTTAGCTTTCCTGGTTGTTCTTTGATTCCCTGTGTGTGTTGGGTCCCTAAACCACGTCTTTTTGGGGTTTTTCGCATCATAGTTGATAAGTATTCTTGGATCTCCTTTTCGAATTGCCATAAAGATGTATCTCTTTCCTAACTCATCTCACTATCTAAAGCATTCTTCCACTTCACTAAATGTTTAACCTAGCAAATTTTCTTACTTTACCTCTTCATTTGGTGCTCTAAGTTCCTTTCCACCTCACACTAGAACTTTGTTCTGATTGTTGGGGGAGCACATCTCGCTTGCCTCCTTGGTGGCTTCTCACCACTCTCCTCATGAAATGGTTTCAAGAAGCTCACATGTACTTTCAACCATTCAAGTAGTTGCAATTGATAAGAAACATTTCTAACCTTCTTTATCACAACAAAAGGACCTTAATCACTAAGCTTGTTCTCCACTACATAAATTGCCTATTGCCATCATGTTTTATCTTACCAAAATAAGAAACCTAAGAAAAATCAAGGCTATCATAATTAAATTGTAAAAGACACTAATTTTTCCAACTCATCAAGCCTTGCCAAGATCAAAGTGTCTTGCTCCTCTTGGACCTCTCCAAGAGTCTTTTTAATCCATTAGCCATAAAATGAATAACACTCTAATACCAATTGTAACAAAGGCAAAGTCTTGACATAAAATTTTGGCCTCGTGGTGTCCCCAAGATGCCCTTTTGTTCTTAGCCTAACCCACACACAAGAGTGCAAGCAACTTTTTCTCATAATTGTTCACAAGGAGAGCAAGTAGGCATACAACAATTTGTAGGAACCTTCTTAACTTTTTATTACTTTTCTCACAAATTATACTAAGAAATATAATTCCAAGCACCTCACTTTTGGTTATCACTCAATTGTTTCCTATAATTTTTTCACTCAAGTGTTCCACATAATTTTCATGGACTCTTGGCTACCCATTCCTATTTATAGAGCTGTAGTTAACACCCTTAACTACATAAATTTGCATGACTTGACTACCAAGTCAATCATGCTTAGTGGGATCTCCTTTCTTTATGAGCACTCCCCACTTCTTAGCTACATCATACAACACAATTCAAGGAGAGATTGACAACTCATCATCTTACTTAGTCAACTCACCTCATTGGCAACCTATGTTCACCTTCCTTGATGAAGGATGCAAGAACACATCACCTCTTTTAAGTACTCCTTGCTTACCACTTCAGCCACCAAATCATGCCCTCATGTTTTAAGGAGAATTTGATTCGATACTCCCTTATTTTTATGGTGTATGGGACACCTTTGCCTTGGTCCATAATGGAAGCTTGTGCTAAGCCATAACCAACCACATCCATGTCAACTCGAGCCCAAACTCATGCATTGACAACCTCAATGTTTTTTTACAATATGTGCCCTTTGATGTAGACCCAACTTATGCATGTTAGAGGGACCACACGTTTTTGGCTCAAATCTTACCTTGTATGCCAACTCTTGTGATGTTGTAGCCAATTCCATGACCACTTGTTAGCCAACTTGGCTTTTGCCTACGTATCATTGGTTTGGACCCCTTGCCCATGCCTTAACATTAGCTAACTCTTAAGTGAGCCATGCATACTTGCCTTAAAAGCATAGGGCATTTGACTATTTGGTAAGAGGAGACATTGATGTGATTGAGCTATCACATCCTTCCAATAGTTTGCACCAATGTCGTTGATGCAAGCTGTCGCACCAACCAATGCCCCAAACATCTTCCTGACTTAAAGCCAATGCCACCCACACTCTTAAGTCCATGTCTTTGCCAATGCCATAGCCAGCATTTGGCCTCTCTCGGCTTGTTACCATGCACATTGCCTTGCAGATTTATCTTATTTCCTTTGACATGACCTCTATACACCAATTTTATGCCAAGCATTAGTACAAGTTGCTACCAAATGCTTGCATTTTCATATTAGGGGACTCAAGTGGCTAACAAATCACCCCCACCTATTAAAGCCAACATCCTTGTGGGTAGGGTAGCCTAGCCTTCTCACTTTTATAACTCCAATTCTCTGTTAGCCTTGCCTTTTAGGGTAGAATTCATGAGGACTACTTGCTACCATTTATAAGCAATATTACCCATATAACCAACACTTTTAAGGTTAAAATCATGCATTAGAAAAACTCATAAAGCATTCTGTCTTCACCTCTATCCTTCATGCCTTGTTTTCTCCATTTTTTGCCCTATAAAATGTAAAATAATGCTTATATCAAACTCACATGACATTCTAACACCTGATGCTCTCTTCCCCAATAATATCTAATTATACAAAGTCAACTTTTGGTCTATGGCATGTTTCTTTGAAGGACATTTGGATAGCATATGGAGACTCTCCATCCCCATCACAATGCTTTTATTAGCAATTGCCTTTGCTAGCCTAAACTCTTTTACTCTCAAAGCTACCAAGTATTGCACATCTCCTTCTCCCAATGCTTTCTACAACTACAAGGTAGACAACACAACACAAGTTTTCTCACCCTTATTGGCAGGAGACCACTTCTCACTAGCGACAAAACATGGTTGGTTCTTGTCCATATTCACCACACCTCCCAAATGAGGCATCAGTGCAATTTTTGCTTGCACAAAGGATTCCAATTCCATAATCACATCAAATTCATCCAACAACATTATAGAAAAATCAAGTTTTCCAATCCATTGAAAAAGAGTTATGATACGAACTCTGATTATATGTAAACAGAACCAAACACCAATATTGGTATAGGATCGTTCTAACAAAGGTTAAGGGATTTGGAGTTCTGACCCAATGATTATAAACAACCAAGAACCAGAACTATAAGATTTTGACACCACTCTTAACAACAACAATGTTAAAGAAGTTAAGTCTATTGAACCAACACACTCAAGTACTGAAAGTTCATAATTAGTTCTCAAGGAACCAGAGAAAATAGCTCATACATTCATAAAGATGGGTTCTGCCTCCAGCCACCCTTTCTGCCCTTTTTATATGCTATCCCCCCAAAACCTTAACTAATAAGATGGGATTTTTTAAGGAAATTCGTTCAACCCACTACATAACAATATAGCCCCATGAAAATAATCCATTTAAATGACCAAACATGGGCTCCTAAATCCAACATCCTTCCCAAGGCCATGGTTCTCAAATTCCTCCACAGATGACACATTTGCAAGCCCTGGTGAAGCCTCCATCATCCTTAACTCGTACCTAGCAACTTCCTGATGGTAAATGTCGCACAACAAGTTGTTGAGAGCTTCCTTTATTTTCTTTGACCTTGCCCTTGTCATTGGTCCTCCAAGGTTTTGCAAAGCATCAACTCCCTTGTTGATTTGAGCTGGTACAATATGGCTTCCATCATTCCCACTCTCCTCAAAATGATTTGTCCTCAAATCAGCACCTACATCATCAAAGAGAAAAGGAGAAAGGTCAGTAACATTAAATGTTGCACTCACATTATACTCACCTGGCAAGTCAAGTTTATATGCATTATCGTTGACTCTTGCCACCACTTGAAAAGGACCATCTCCCCTTGGTTGCAACTTTGATTTCCTTTGCATAGGAAATCTATCCTTCCATAAATGTACCCAAACCCAATCACCAGGTTCAAAAGTGATATGCCTACGACCTTTGTTGGCTTGTGTTTCATATTGTTTAGTTTTTCTCTCAATGTTAAGCCTAGCTTTCTCATGAAGTTACCTAACCACTTCTGCCTTCTTTTTCCCATCCAAATTAACCCTGTCCTGTATAGGCAATGGAGCTAAATTCAAAGGAGATAATGGATTAAAACCATAAACAAGCTCGAAAGGAGAATAACATGTAGCACTACGAACAACACGATTATAGGCAAATTCCACAAAAGGCAAACATTTTTCCCAGGTTCTAGAGTTCTTACCAATAACAGCGCGCAATAATGTACCAAGAGTACGATTTACTACCTTAGTCTGTCCATCGGTTTGTGGATGGCAAGTTATAGAAAACAACAACCTTGTTCCAAGCTTACCCCACAATGTCTTCCAAAATTGGCTCAAAAATTTTGCATCACGATCTGATACAATACTCTTCAACACTCCATATAGGTGAACAATCTCTCTAAAAAATAAGTTTGCAATGTGTGTGGCATCATCCGTTTTGGTGCACGCAATGAAATGCACCATCTATGAAAACCTATCAACTACAACAAGAATACAATCTCGGCCCTTCTTGGACCTAGGTAACCCAAGAATAAAATCCATAGAAATGTTGGTCCAAGGTTCACAAGGAATTTCTAAAGGCATATATACTTACCATGGGGCAAAACCCTAGACTTAGCTTATCTACCAGTAATACACTTCACATAGCTTTTCATATGTGGCCAAAAGAAATGTTCATGTAAAACATCAAAAGTCTTTTGAATGCCAAAGTGTCCCATTAAACCACCCCTATGAGCTTCTCTCACAAGTAATGCTCTTCTAGACCCTTAAGGAATACAAAGCTTATTTACTCTAAACAAATACCCCTAATGTCGATAGAACTTACTAAAGGCAGCTTTCTCACATGTAGCATATACGTTACTAAAGTTAGCATCATTAGCATACAAACCAATAATGTGCTCAAACCCCAGCAACTTAACGCTCAAAGTGCTAATCAATGTGTACCTACGTGACAATGCATCAGCAACAACATTTTCCTTACCTGATTTGTATTGAATTACATAAGGAAAAGTTTCAATAAACTCAACCTATTTTACATGTCTCCTATTCAACTTACCTTGCCCCTTCAAACATTTTAAAGACTCATGATCAGTATGAATTACAAACTTAGGCCAAAGGTAATGCTGCCATGTTTCTAGAGTCCTAACAAGTGCATACATTTCTTTATCATAAGTTGGATAATTCAATGTTGCCCCACTCAACTTCTCACTAAAGAATGCAATAGGTTGTTTCTCTTGCATGAGAACTCCCCCAATCCCAATGCCCGATGCATCACATTCAATTTCAAAGATCTTAGAAAAATCAGGCAAAACAAGAAGTGGTGTATTACATAACTTAGACTTAAGCGAATCAAAGGCATCTTGTTGTTCCTTACCCCACTTGAAACCTACACTCTTTTTAATCACCTCAATCAATGGTGCAGCTATGGTACTAAAATCCTTAATGAACCTCCTCTAAAAGCTAGCCAAGCCATGGAAACTCCTCACATCACTCACACTCTTAGGTGTAGGCCATTCTTGAATTGCCTTAATCTTCTCTTTATCAACCTCTATGCCATAAGCAAACACAACATAACCCAAGAAAATGACATGATCCTTGCAAAAATCGCATTTCTTCAAATTGGCATACAATTTCTCTTTCCTCAAAACATCAAGCACACAATGCAAATGTTCAACATGCTCTTCTAAATTCCTGTTGTATACTAATATATCATCAAAATAAGCCACACCAAACTTTCCTAAGAAAGGTGTCAAGACATGATTCATTAATCTCATAAAAGTACTAGGTGCATTAGTCAAACCGAATGGCATGATTGACCATTCATACAAACCATGCTTGGTCTTGAATGCAGTTTTCCATTCATCTCCTTCCCTCATCCTAATTTGATGATACCCACTCTGAAGGTCAATTTTAGAGAAGTAACAAGCACCATTTAATTCATCTAGCATATCATCAAGCCTGGGTATAGGATGTCGATACTTAACTATTATTTTGTTGATAACTCTATAATCGACACACATCCTCCAAGATCCATCTTTCTTTGGCACAAGCAACACTGGCACTACACATGGACTCATGCTCTCCCTTACATGTCCCTTCCTCATCAACTTGCCTTTGAAGCTCCTTTGTCTCCTCAAGATTACTTCTATACGCTGGCTTATTGGGAATGGGAGCTCCAGGAATAAGATCAATGTGATGTTCAATCCCTCTCCTTGGTGGTAAACCATCTGGGATCTCTTTAGGGAATACATCATTATAATCCTACAACAAGGATGAAATAGCACTAGGCAAAGATGAATCAAGGTTAGTGTTAGAGAAATAAGAATCCTTGTAAAGGATCAAGATCATTTGTTGCCTAGCTTGGAAGGCAACCCTAACATCTACTCCTTTTGTAAACACACTCACTTGTTTTCTTTTATCTTCACTCTCGTGAACCTGACCACTCTTGTACTTAGCACTCTCAAATGCGTTTACCTTGTTTTTCTCTCCTTCACTTTCTTTTCTCTCGACTCTCTCTTTCTTTTCACTCCTCTTTTGCTCACTTTCATAAAGTCTCACTTGGTCTTCATACACCTATTTTGGAGTCAATGGAATAAGTGTAAATGGTTTTCCATCCATGGTGAAAGAATAGCGGTTCTTGTAACCATTATGCAAAACTTTTCCATCAAATTGCCAAAGACGGCCCAATAACAAATGCCCAGCCTGCATAGGTACAACATCACAAAACAACTCATCCTTATATCTACCAATAGAAAATGGAACCACAACTTGTTTAGTCATTGTCACTACTCCACTGTCATTCAACCATTGCAAATTATATGGCCTGGGATGTTTGGTTGTAGGCAAGTTCAATTTTTCCACCAACTTTGTACTTGCTACATTAGTACAACCACCTTCATCGATGATCAAGTAACAGAGTCTATCTTAAACCAAACATCGAGTATGGAAAATATTTTCTCGTTGCATCTCAACATCATCCTCCTCCTTAACCTGCACACTAAGGGCTCTCCTTGCTACTAAAAGCCTTCCACCATGCTCTAGATACTCTATCCCTTCATCAACATCACTAGCATCCTCTAGTGGCAGCATTTGGTCTTCACCATTAGCATCGCGGCCAGATACATAGTCACCATTCTCCTTAAGGTACATGGTTCTCTTGTTAGGACATTGTGAAGCCACGTGACCCCTACCCAGACATCTAAAGCATTTGATGTCTTTAGTTTTTCCTTGGGTACCCTCAAATTTTTCTTCAAATTTGCCCCTTTCCAAGCTGCCCCCACTAGTCTTGGGTCTATGTGAATTGGTTTTAAGCTCATAAGTCATGTTCTCTTCCTTCTTCCCCCAGTTTGACTTCCAAAAAGATGAACCCAAGTTCTGGTTATTTCTAGAAGTTCTCCTTCCCTTAAGTTGCCTCTCAACATTCATGGCAATGTGTACCATGTCTTCAAGCTCTACATAGTGTTGCAGTTCTACCACATCAGCTATGCTTCTATGCAACCCTTGGAGGAACCTAGCCATAGTTGCCTCCCTATCTTCCATTACATTTGCCCTAACCATAGCAATTTCCATCTCCTTATGGTATACTCTTCCACACTCTTGGAACCTTGCGTAAGGCTCTGCCACTTGTTATTCAAATCCCTATAATAAGAGCTGGAAACAAATCTCCTTCTCATTACAGTTTTCAACTCATTCCAAGTTTCTACGGTTCTCTCCAAATTTCTTCTCCTAGTGCTAACTTGCTGGTCCCAGCATACTACAGCATAATCAGTGAACTCTGCCACAGCTAACTTCACTTTTTTCTCCTCAGAGAAGTTATGGCACTCATATATTAATTCTACCCTTCGTTCTCAATCCAAATAGACATCAGGTCAGCTTTTCCTTGGAAATAAGGTATTTTCATTTTAATACTATTCAGATTTTTTTCTACTCCTTCCTCCACTCTATTTCTATTATCCCAACCTCCATTATACCTATTATAAACATTTCTATTGCCTCTTACTCCTCTACTATTCCTATTACCACGTCCTCCTCTAAATCCACTTCTGAAGTTTTTACTCGCATTATCACCGTCATCATAATAATCATCACCATCTTCACCAAAGTCATGTTCAAATTGCTCCTTCATTACCCCCCAGCTGGCCTCTTAGGATTGACACTCGATTCCCCTTCTATTTTGTCCATCATGTCTTGAACTTCCCGAAACATTTGGTCAATCCTATCAAACTTTTGCTCTAAGGATTTCATAAGCAATTTGAAATCTGGAACAACTACTTCCTCCTTTCCACGTGGGAAACTGCCTTCTTTAGCATTAGACATTAGATATGCAAGATTGTTAGTAAATAAAGAATATACCTCTCACAACTCACTCCCTTGCATGTTTGCTCTCCACTCAACTATAATAGTCCTTAACTCTCGTGTTTCACACAATGAATTGGAAGACTCTAAGAGCACTTTCAATATTCCAAGCAAACTAAATTCAGAACAAACAAAACTTGAATATATCAATCCTAGACCTACCTCTTCAGAGAAGTGACACGATCAAGAAGATAGGCAATAAAGCAAACATAATGTCAAAGAATATAATTGAGTAAATGACCAATTGAGCAATGAAGCCGATTTTTTTTTTTTTGGTTAACTAATGGGTATTTCTGTAGAAGAAACAAATATCAGAAAGGGAACCTAAGAAATACACGATTTTTTTTTTTATTTTTTTGTTTATTTTTCTTCTTTTCTTTTGTTTTTCTTTTTTTTTTTGGTTTTGATTATTCAACCATCAATAAAGAATATATGAAATAGATGATAACAAAGGTATAACTAACCTGAGTTAGAGCCAAGGCTCTGATACCAAATGATACGAACTCCGATTATATGTAAATGGAACCCAACACCAATGTTGGTATAAGATCGTTCTAACAAAGGTTAAGGGATTTGGAGTTCTGACCCAATGATTATAAACAACCAAGAACTAGAACTATAAGATTTATATGCCACTTCTAACAACAACAATGTTGAAGAAGAGAAGTCTATTGAACCAACACAATCAAGTACTGAAAGTCAGAATTAGTTCTCAAGGAACTAGAGAAGATAGCTCATACATTCATAAAGATGGGTTCTGCATCCAAGCACCCTTTTTGCCCTTTTTATATGCTATCCCCCAAAAACCCTAACTAATAAGATGGGCTTATTAAGGAAATTCGTTCAACCCACTACATAACAATATAACTCCATGAAAATAATCCATTTAAATGCCCAAACATGGGCTCCCAAATCCAACATCCTTCCCAAGGCCATGGTTCTCAAATTCCTCCACAGATGACACATTTGCAAGCCTTGGTGAAGCCTTTATCATCCTTAACTCGTACCTAGCAACTTCCTGATGGTAAATGTCGCACAACAAGTTGTTGAGAGCTTCCTTTATTTTCTTTGACCTTGCCCTTGTCATTGGTCGTTTAAGGTTTTGCAAAGCATCAACTCCCTTGTTGATTTGAGCTGGTACAATATGGCTTCCATCAAGTTACCTTAACTACTTTTGCCATTCCAACCACATCACATACCCTTGAATTGATAACCATTACTTGATTACCACTTTTGCTTGCATGAAGTCCAAGTAATCCCACCACCCACTTTGTAATGAAGCTATGGATTGCACCAAAATCCACCATTACTAATAGCTCCTACTTTCCTATTCTAGTTTTGACATAAATTAGGTTAGGTTGCAAGGCATGCTCCATATGCATAACATTGATCAATTATATAGGATTGATTCATAAGGGGTTGGTGTCATCTAAACTAGCATCACTTCCACTCTCTTTTGACAATAAGACACTCAATTTCTCCCACTATGGACACTCTCTTACCTTATGCAAACTATTGCAAATAAAACAAACACCATTTGTTTTATTTTACTTTATTCTAGAGCAACAACTTTGCCTTTCCCTTTGCTATTTTCCCCTTGCATGCACTCCTAAGAGTCTACTTTCTTCTTCTTTCCCTTGTCTCTAGGATACTTGCTACTTAAAGAATCAAAGGTGTTGATTCAAAAATCAACTAAGCCATCAGTAGCAACAAATGTAGAAGACAAGTCCTTCACACCTTGTGCCTCCTTAGCTTGATTTGTGCCCAAGGTTGGAGCTATGACATGACATTAAAGAGCTTATCCTCCTTAAACATATTTCATATGTTTAGTATTAAAGAGCTAGACTCCTTAATGTAGTCACACACCATGCCACTATGCTTCAATCTCTTTAATGGCTCCCTTGCAACCCAAGATCTACCCATGCTAGCATGGTCATCAAACCTCGTTTGCCTCCATAACTTGGCATCCTTGGCAAGGTACATACTTGTGAGAGCCACCTTCTTTATATTAAGCATATGGGAAACTTTGAGGTATTGCTCCATATCCTACAAGAAGTTCTCAATGGCTTTCATGTGACGATTGTTATCTAAGGGCTTAGGCTTGAGAACTCTTATCTTTTTTAAATTCCTTACCCTAATGTTAGGTAGATTGCCTTTTGCCTTCTTGAAGACAACATCATGTTCTATCTTGCCAAAATGAGAAACTTAAGTGGAATCAAGACTATCATTATTGGATTGTAAAAAGCATACCAATTTTTCCAACTCACCAAGATCAAAAGATCCTGCTCCTCTTAGATGTCTCCAAAAGCCTTTTTGATCTTGGTCACTCCTTCCTACATTGCATCAAGACAGAATCCACCAGCTATAGGTTAAACTATGCTCTTATATGAGTTGTCACAAGGTCAAATTTGCTAACCCAAATTTTGGCCTCATGATGGCACCAATATGTCCACTTGGTCTCAACCTAACCTACACATAAGAATGCAAGCAATTTTTCAAACTACTACACATAAGGAGAGTAAATAAGCACATGGCACATACACAAGTCTTCCAACCTTTTATTATTTTTCTAACAAAAGTATACAAAGGAATTTAATGCCAGGCACCTCACTTTAATCTCTTACTCAAGTGTTGTGCACAAGTGCTCACCTCGATTCTTATGGACTCTTTGCTACCTACACCTATTTATAAAGTTGTAGTTGACACCCCAACTACATAGGTTTGCATGACTTGACAGCCAAAACCAATCATACTTAATGGGTTCCCTTTTCTTTAGGAACACTCCCCACTTTTTAGCTACATCATGTAGCACCATTCAAGGAGATATTAATGTCTCAACATCTTACTTGGTCAATTCACCTCCTTGGTAGCCCATGTTCCCCTTCCCTAAAGGAGGATGTGACAACACACTCCTTACTTGCCACTTCAATCACCAAATCATGTGCCCATATTTTAAGGAGAATCTACCTCCATCTCCCCTATTTCATGGAACAAGGGGCACCCTTAGCTTAGTTCACACTCCAAGATTGTGCCAAGCCACAACCAACCACGTCCTTAACTCAAGCCCAAACTTATGCACCGACAACCCTTTGAAACTGTTTGCAACATGTAGCCCTTTTATTTAAAACTTGTGGCCTTTTATGCATACCTAGTTCATGCATGTTGGAGGGACCATGCATCATTGACTTAGACCCCAACTTGTACACCAACTCTTTTGATGTCATAGCCAATTCCATGACTACTTGTTAGCCAACTACCTTTTGACCCATATCATTAGTCTGGACCCTTGTCCATGCCCCAGTGTTTGTCAACTCTCAAGTGAGTTATACAAAACCCCTTAAAGAGCATTAAGGTATCTAACCATCTAGTAAGAGGAGACATTGATTGTTTGAGCTATCACACCCTCCCAATAGCTTGTGCTAGTGTCTTTAGTGCTTGTTGCCACACCAACCAATGCCCTAAACATCTTCCTTGCTTAAAGCCAATACCACCACCCATTGTCCAAAAGCTTCTATAGTGCCACCCAGGCTCTTAGGTCCAAGTCTTGGCCATTATCATAACCTGCATTTAGCTTCTCTTGGCTTGCTGCTTGTCACACTACCTCCCATATCCACCTTGTTTCCTTTGACTTGTACCTTAAACATCAATGATATGCTAGCCAATGGTACAAGGTGCTACCAAGTGCTTGCATTGTCATATTAAGGGACTTAAGGAGCTAACAAACCACCCCCACCTATTGAAACCAATGTCCTTATTGGTGGGGTAGCCCAGCCTTCCCACTTCTACAACTCCAATTCTCTACTAGCCTTCCCCTTTGGGCTAGAATTCATCAAGACTACTTGTTACCACTTATAAGCAACAATTAACATTTTCAAGGTTAAAATCATACCTTAAAGCAAACTTGTAAAGCATCTCACCCATCCTCTATGCCTCATTTTCACCATTTTGGATCCTATCAAATAGTGCTTGCATCAAACCTACATGGCTTCCTAGCACCCAATGCTTCTTTCCTTAGGATATCCAATTGTTCAAAATTGGCTTGTGTTTGTGGTGTGCTTTGTGAAGGACGTTTAGCCAACACACGAGGACTTAGCATCCCTATCAAAGCACTCTTGTTAGTAATCACCTTTCCTAACTAAAGCTCCTTTTCTTTAGAGCTACCAATTATTACATGTCTCCTTCTCCCAACCTTGTTGCATTTGCAAGATAGATAACACAACACAAGTTTTCCCACACTTACATGTAGGAGACCACTTCTAACTAGCAACAAAACATGGTCAATCTTCATCCATGATCACCAAGCCACTTAGATGAAGCATCAATGCAATTTTTAGTTGCATAAGGATTCCAATTCTAGAATTACGTCAAAGTTATCCAATGGCATTATAGAGAAATCAAGTTTGTTGATTCACTGACCAAGAGTAACCTCAACTCCTTTTGTTGTTCCATTTATCTCACATGCCTTTAAGTTGACAACTTTCACTTGACTACCACTTTTGCTCACATGAAGTCCAAGTGATCTCATTACCTGCTCAACAACAAGGTTGTGGGTTGCACCAAAATCCACCATTGCTAACATCTCTTGCTTTTTTATCCCAATTTTGACATAAATTAGACCACGTTGAGAGGCATGCTTCACACACACTACATTAATTAGTTGAATAGGATTGACCCATGAGAGGTTGCCATCATCCAAACTTACATCACTTCCACCTTCTTTAGCCACTAAAGCACTCAATTTCTCCCACTTTGGATAGTCCTTCCCCTTATGTGTACCATTGAAAATAAAACGGCTAACATTTATTTTACTTTTACCTTGGTCCAAAGTAATAGTTTTACCTTTTCCCTTTTTGTCCTCCCTTAGCTTACATTCCAAAAAGTCCTCTTCCTTCTTCTTGTCCTTGTCTTTGGGTTGCTTGATACTCAAAGAATTTAAGGTGTTGATTCAAAAATCAAACAAGCTATTAGCAGCAACAAATTCAAAAAGCAAGTCCTTTACAACTTGCCTCCTTAGCTTGATTGGTGCACAAGATTAGAGCACTAACAAGAAAGTGAAGAGCTTATCCTCATTGTGCATATTGTGTATGTCTAGCATATGTCAAGAATTTCACCTCTGACTATGAAATACAAATTCCCTTGACTATCCTTATTAATCATTACTCTGATCCCAAAGGCCAACACAATATGATTGAAATGCTATGGTGTTATCCCATGCTAATGTATCCAGAGCATAGTGTCATGGGATGAGTTTGCGGACACTCTAAAACCTGTGCGACACTAGACAACTTCAGGGGAAAGTTGCTAGTAAGCCTAAAGAGAGAGAGAGAGAGCAAAAAGAAAGAGGGATTAGAGAAGAGGCTTGGGGAAAGGGAGATTGGATTGATTGCTTGAAAGCTTGGTTCTACAAATGAATGAGGCTTGGGGTACTTATAGCCCTCTGCCTTGGTTCCATAATCTTCCTATCCTAGGAATTTACATGGAATATGCTTGGAATATTACATTCTAGAATTATGTACAACTCATAGAGTTTTAGAGAATTCTATGGGTTCACCTACCATAGAGTCTCTAGAATCTTCTTGGGTCTTTTGGGCCTTTGATAATAGGTTGGACCTTTTGATGGATTGGGTTTGAATTTGCTGGCCTGTGACATTCTCCCCCACTTAATTCGGTGACATCCTCGTCATTGCTTTATCTTTGTAGCACTGGATTTCATTGGGGAATTGCCATAGTGTGTCCTCTCATTCCCAACTAGCCTTCTTGTGAGGATGTCCCTTCCACTTCACCAGGTACTCTATATAATTGGGAACACCCCTTTTTTGGATCCTTCGGTCTACAAGAATGCTCTCCACTTCTTTGTTAAAGGCAGTGGTAATGGCTATTGGTGCTTGTTTAGACTTGTTTCTCTCAGGGTCTTCCATGTCTTCATGGTACAGCTTGAGGAAACTCACATGGAAGACAGGATGGATTTTGAGGTTAGGCGGTAGTTGTACCTGGTAGGAGACTTTCCTAATGTGTTTTATGATTAGAAAAGGGCCTCTGTATCTTCGAATTAGCCCTTTGTGGACTTTGTGGTGGGACTTGAATTGTTGTGGGAGTACTCAGACGAGCCCTTTGTCTCCTTCTTGGTACTCAATGTGCCTCCATTTGTGATCCACCCATTTCTTCATCTTCCGAGTGACTTTCTCTAGGTGGGCCCGGGCAATATCAGCTTGCTCATGCCATTCCTTGGTGATTTGATGCGCCATGGGGCTCTTGCCACTGTATGTGGAGGTGATGGCATGTGGTGTCATGGGCTATTGGCCGGTGACAATCTCGAAGGGGCTTTTACCTGTGGCTTCGCTCCTTTAGAGATTGTAGGAAAATTGAGCCACATCAAGCAACTTGGGCCAATACTATTGATGGACACTTACATAGTGCCTCAAATACAGTTCCAATAATCCATTGATACACTCAGTTTGACTGTCACTTTGGGGATGGAAACTGGTGGAGAAGTTGAGTTTGGTCCCCAAGAGTTTGAAGAGTTCTGTCCAGAACCTTCCAGTGAAGCGTGGGTTTCGATCACTTACAATATTACATGGTACTGCCCAAAGTTTAATGATATGTTTGAGGAAAGCACGGGCATCTTCCTCAGTAGTGCAGTCCCAAGAAACTGGAACGAAGGTGGCATACTTGCTTAACTGATCTACAATCACCATAATGCTCCCATAACCTTCGAACTTAGGTAGGGCCATGATGAAGTCCATGGATAAGCTTTGCTATGGTCTTTTGGCAATTGGTAGGGGCTCCAAAAGACCTGTAGGGTGGTGCAGATCGACCTTGTCTTCCTGGCAAACAAGGCATGTCTGAACGTATGCTTCCACATTGTCCCGCATTTGCGGCCAGTAGTAAGAGGATTGAAGAAGGGCAAGGGTGCGTGCAACACTAGAATGTCCTGCCCATCGGGAATCATGAAACTTTTTGATGATCTCCCTCCTCAAATTTCCATGCCATGGGACCATGATTCAGTTGTTGACAGTTAGACGTAGTCCATTATCTTCCCAAAACCATCGAGTCTTGCCTTTATGAGCTAGTTTGACAAGGTTTTGCATCATGAGATCCTTGTCTATGCCTTCCTTGATGTGAGTGATGAGAAGGCTCTTAGGTTGGCTGAGAGTTAATGAACTAAGCTCCGCTTTCTTACTAAGTACATCGGCTATCATGTTAGCTTTACCCAGCTTGTACTTCAGCTGGTAGTTGAACTCGACAAGGAATTCTTACCACCGAGCTTGCTTCGGGCTTATCTTCCTTTGAGTTTGGAAGTAAGTTGTAGCCACATTGTCAGTTAGGATGGAGAAGTGTGATGCCACCATGTCCGTAGGCAGTGGAAAATGGCTGTCATCTCCTTCTCTTGTACAGTGAGTGTAGCAGCACTCCATATTGTTTAACTTCCAACTTTCAAAGGCAATGGGATGGTTGTCCTACATAAGAACACCTCCAATGGCAAAGTTGGAAGTATCAGTGTGTACCTCAAAGGCTTTACTCAGATGCGGAAGGCTAAGGACAGGCTCCTTAGAGATGGTTTTCTTCAAATCATCAAAGGCATATTGACATTGTTCTGTCCATCTCCATGCATAATCCTTCTTCAATAGGTCAGTCAAGGATGTTGTCCTTGCGGAGTAACCTTTGATGAACTGACAATAGTAGTTGGCTAGACCAAGGAAGGATCTTAGCTCTGAAATTTTGGTTGGTGGCTCCCAATCCATGACAGTTTTTACCTTTACTAGATCCATCATAAGTTGTCCATCTTAAATGCGGTGGCCAAGGAACTCTACTTCTTGTGTCGCGAATGAGGAACTCGACTTTTTGTGTCGCGAATGAGCACTTTTCTCTCTTAATGTAGAGTTCATTGTCACATAATACTTGGAAGACTTGTCATAAGTGCTGTAAGTGCTCATTGAGTGTCTTGCTATACACCACGATGTCGTCTAGGTATACTACCATAAATTGATTGAGGAAGGGACGGAATAACTTATTCATGAGTGTGCAAAAGGTTGCCGGTGTGTTGGTGAGACCAAAGAGCATAACCAAGAATTTGAAGGAGCCATACCTTGTTATGCATGCCATCTTAGATTCATCTCCAGCTACAATGCGTACTTGGTAGTATCCCGAGTGCAAGTCTAGCTTTGAGAACCATCGTGCATCACCAAGCTGGTCAAAGAGATCCGAAATCAATGGTATTAGATACTTGTTCTTTACGGTGACCTTGTTCAATGCTCAGTAATCGATGCACATGCGGAGACTTCCATCTTTCTTCTTTTGGAAGAGCACTGGGGCACCATAAGGAGACTTCAAAGGTTGGATGTAGCCTGAATCCAACAAGTCATGGAGCTATTTACGCAGCTCCTGCAACTTGGGTGGTGCCATATAGTATGGTGCCAAGGCAAGGGGCTTGGCATTCAGCTCCAACTCAATTGCATGATCCACTTCACGCCTAGGTGGGAGTCTCTTTGGCAGCTCTTGTGGCAAGACATCCTTGAACTCTTCTAGGACTTGTGCCACTTCATTGGGCAAGGTGACCTTGGGTTTAACATCCCCATCATTGAGTTCACGGATGGTAGCAAGGTAGCTTGGGTCAGATTTCATACCTCGCTTGAATTGTAATGTAGATAAGGCCTGATCCTCCATTCGTCAAGTACGTTCTGCGGGTATGGCGCAAGCCTTTCCTCCCTCTAATATTCCAACTAATGGAAGCCATATTGTACCAGCTCAAATCAATAAGGGAGTTGATGCTTTGCAAAACCTTGGAAGACGAATGACAAGGGCAAGGTCAAAGAAAATAAAGGAAGCTCTCAACAACTTGTTGTGCCACATTTACCATCAGGAAGTTGCTAGGTACAAGTTAAGGATGATGGAGGCTTCACCAGGGCTTACAAATGTGTCATCTGTGGAGGAATTTGAGAACCATGGCCTTAGGAAGGATGCTGGATTTGGAAGCCCATGCTTGGGCATTTAAATGGATTATTTTCATGGGGCTATATTGTTATGTAGTGGGTTAAACGAATTTCCTTAATAAGCTCATCTTATTAGTTAGGGTTTTTGGGGGTACGAATTTCCTTAATAAGCCCATCTTATTAGATAGGGTTTTTAGGGGTACAAATTTCCTTAATAAGCCATCTTATTAGCTAGGATTTTGGGGGTACAAATTTCCTTAATAAACCCATCTTATTAGTTAGGGTTTTTGGGGGATAGCATATAAAAAGGGCAGAAAGGGTGGCCAAAGGCAGAACCCATCTTTATGAATGTATGAGCTATTTTCTCTGGTTCCTTGAGAACTAATTCTGAACTTTCAGTACTTAAGTGTGTTGGTTCAATAGACTTATCTTCTTCAACATTGTTGTTGTTAGGAGTGGCATCTAAATCTTATAGTTCTAGTTCTTGGTTGTTTATAATCATTAGGTCAAAACTCCAAATCCCTTAACCTTTGTTAGAACGATCCTATACCAACATTGGTGTTAGGTTCCGTTTACATATAATCAGAGTTCATATCATTTGGTATTAGAGCCTTGGCTCTAACTCAGGTTAGTTATACCTTTGTTATCATCTATTTCATATATTCTTCATTGTTGGGTGAATAATCAAAAAAAAAAAAAGAAAAACAAAAGAAAAGAAGAAAAATAAACACAAAAAAAAAAAACAAAATCATGTATTTCTTGGGTTTCCCTTCTGATATTTGTTTTTTCTACAAAAATACCCATTAGTTAACTAAAAAATAAACATTGGCTTCATTGCTCAATTGGTCATTTACTCAATTATATTCTTTAACATTCTGTTTGCTTTATTGCCCATCTTCTTGATTGTGTCACTTCTCTAAAGAGGTAGGTCTAGGATTGATATATTCAAGTTTTGTTTGTTCTGAATTTAGTTTGCTTGGAACTATTGAAAGAGCTCTTAGAGTCTTGCAATTTATTGTGTGAAACACGAGAGTTGAGGACTATTATAGTTGAATGGAGAGCAAACACGCAAAGGAGTGAGTTGTGTGAGGTATATTCTTTATTTACTAATAATCTTGCATATCTAATGTCTAATGTTAAAGAAGGTAGTTTCCCACATGGAGAGGAGGAAGTAGTTGTTCCAGATTTCAAATTGCTTATGAAATCCTTAGAGTAAAAGTTTGATAGGATTGACCAAATGTTTTGGGAAGTTCAAGACATGATGGATAAAATAGAAGGAGAATTGAGTGTCAATCCTAAGAGGCCAGCTGGGGGGGTCATGAAGGAGCAATTTGAACATGACTTTGGTGAAGATGGTGATGATTATTATGATAACGGTGATAATGCAAGTAAAAACTTCAGAGGTGGATTTAGAGGAGGACGTGGTAATAGGAATAGTAGAGGAGTAAAAGGCAATAGAAATGTTTATAATAGGTATAATGAAGGTTAGGATAACATAAATAGAGTGGAGGAAGGAGTAGACAAAAATCTGAATAGTATTAGAATGAAAATACCTTATTTCTAAGGGAAAGCTGACCCTGATGTCTATTTGGATTGGGAATGGAGGGTAGAGTTAATATATGAGTGCCATAACTTCTTTGAGGAGAAAAAAGTGAAGTTAGCTGTGGCAGAGTTCACTGATTATGCTGTAGTATGGTGGGACCAGCAAGTTAGCACTAGGAGAAGAAATTTGGAGAGAACTATAGAAACTTGGAATGAGTTGAAGACTGTGATGAGAAGGAGATTTGTTCCCAGCTCTTATTATAGGGATTTGTATAACAAGTTGCAGAGCCTTACGCAAGGTTCCAAGAGTGTGGAAGAGTACCATAAGGAGATGGAAATTGCTATGGTTAGGGCAAATGTAATGGAGGATAGGGAGGCAACCATGGCTAGGTTCCTCCAAGGGTTGAATAGAAGCATAGCTGATGTGGTAGAACTGCAACACTATGTAAAGCTTGAAGATATGGTACACATTGCCATGAAAGTTGAGAGGCAACTTAAGGGAAGGAGCACTTCTAGAAATAATCAGAACTTAGGTTCATCTTTTTGGAAGTTGAACAGGGGGACGAAGGAAGAGAAGATGACTTCTAATCTTAAAACCAATTCACATAGACCTAAGACCAATGGGGGCAGCCTAGAAAGGGGCAAATTTGAAGAAAAACTTGAGGGCACCCAAGGAAAAACTAGGGACATCAAATGCTTTAGATGTCTGGGTAGGGGTTATGTGGCTTCACAATGTCCTAACAAGAGAACCATGTACCTTAAGGAGAATGGTGACTATGTGTCTAAGCAGCGATGCTAGTGATGAAGACCAAATGCCGCCACTAGAGGATGCTAGTAATGTTGATGAATGGATAGAGTATCCAGAGCATGGTGGAAGGCTTTTAGTAGCAAGGAGAGCCCTTAGTGTATAGGTTAAGGAGGAGGATGATGTTGAGATGCAGCGAGAAAATATTTTCCATACTCGATGTTTGGTTCAAGATAGACTCTGTTGCTTGATCATCGATGGAGGTAGTTGTACTAATGTAGTCAGTACGGAGTTGGTGGAAAAATTGAACTTGCCTACAACCAAATATCCTAGGCCATATAATTTGTAATGGTTGAATGACAGTGGAGTGGTGAAAGTGACTAAACAACATGTGGTTCCATTTTCTATTGGTAGATATAAGGACGAGTTGTTTTGTGATGTTATACCTATGCAGGTCGGGCATTTGTTATTGGGTCATCCTTGGCAATTTGATAGAAAAGTTTTGTATAATGGTTACAAGAACCACTATTCTTTCACCGTGGATGGAAAACCATTTACACTTGTTCCATTGACTCCAAAACAGGTCTATGAAGACCAAGTGAGACTTTATGAAAGTGAGCAAAAGAGGAGTGAAAAGAAAGAGAGAGTCGAGAGAAAAGAAAGTGAAGGAGAGAAAAACAAGGTAAACACATTTGAGAGTGCTAAGTACAAGAGTGGTCAGGTTCATGAGAGTGAAGATGAAAGAAAACAAGTGAGTGTGTTTGCAAAAGGAGCAGATGTTAGGGTTGCCTTCCAAGTTAGGCAACAAATGATCTTGATCCTTTACGAGGATTCTTATTTCTCTAACACTAACCTTGATTCATCTTTGCCTAGTGCTATTTCATCTTTGTTGTAAGATTATAATGATGTATTCCCTAAAGAGATCCCAGATGGTTTACCACCAAGGAGAGGGATTGAACATCACATTGATCTTATTCTTAGAGCTCCCATTCCCAATAAGCCAGTGTATAGAAGTAATCCTGAGGAGACAAAGGAGTTTCAGAGGCAAGTTGATGAGTTGATGAGGAAGGGACATGTAAGGGAAAGCATGAGTCCATGTGCAGTGCCAGTGTTGCTTGTGCCAAAGAAAGATGGATCTTAGAGGATGTGTGTCGATTGTAAAGCTATCAACAAAATAACAATTAAGTATCGACATCCTATACCCAGGCTTGATGATATGCTAGATGAATTACATGGTGCTTGTTACTTCTCTAAAATTGACCTTAAGAGTGGGTATCATCAAATTAGGATGAGGGAAGGAGATGAATGGAAAACTGCATTCAAGACCAAGCATGGTTTGTATGAATGGTCAGTTATGCCCTTCGGTTTGACTAATGCACCTAGTACTTTTATGAGATTAATGAATCATGTCTTGAGACTTTTCTTAGGAAAGTTTGTTGTGGCTTATTTTGATGACATATTAGTATACAGCAGGAATTTAGAAGA
The DNA here is from genome assembly GCA_037832385.1 of Rhizophora apiculata. Lineage (NCBI taxonomy): Eukaryota > Viridiplantae > Streptophyta > Magnoliopsida > Malpighiales > Rhizophoraceae > Rhizophora > Rhizophora apiculata. The sequence goes on from CM075440.1 coordinate 589,752, forward strand.
GCATGCTGAACATTTGCATTGTGTGCTTGATGTTTTGAGGAAAGAGAAATTGTATGCCAATTTGAAGAAATGTGATTTTTGCAAGGATCATGTCATTTTCTTAGGTTACATTGTGTTTGCTCATAGCATAGAGGTTGATAAAGAGAAGATTAAGGCAATTCAAGAATGGCCTACACCTAAGAGTGTGAGTGATGTGAAGAGTTTCCATGGTTTGGCTAGCTTTTATAGGAGGTTCATTAAGGATTTTAGTACCATAGCTGCACCATTGATTGAGGTGATTAAAAAGAGTGTGGGTTTCAAGTGGGGTAAGGAACAACAAGATGCCTTTGATTTGCTTAAGTCTAAGTTATGTAATGCACCACTTCTTACTTTGCTTGATTTTTCTAAGATCTTTGAAATTGAATGTGATGCATCGGGCATTGGGATTGGGAGAGTTCTCATGCAAGAGAAACAACCTATTGCATTCTTTAGTGAGAAGTTGAGTGGGGCAACATTGAATTATCCAACTTATGATAAAGAAATGTATGCACTTGTTAGGACTTTAGAAACATGGCAGCATTACCTTTGGCCCAAGGAGTTTGTAATTCATACTGATCATGAGTTTTTAAAATACTTGAAGGGGCAAGGTAAGTTGAATAGGAGACAGGCAAAATGGGTTGAGTTTATTGAAACTTTTCCTTATGTAATTCAATACAAATCAGGTAAGGAAAATGTTGTTGTTGACGCATTGTCACGTAGGTACACATTGATTAGCACTTTGAGTGTTAAGTTGCTAGGGTTTGAGCACATTATTGGTTTGTATGCTAATGATGCTGACTTTAGTAACGTATATGCTGCATGTGAGAAAGCTGCCTTTGATAAGTTCTATAGACATGAGGGGTATTTGTTTAGAGTAAATAAACTTTGTATTTCTCAAGGATCTATGAGAGCATTACTTGTGAGAGAAGCTCATGGGGGTGCTTTAATGGGACCCTTTGGCATTCAAAAGACTTTTGATGTTTTACATGAACATTTCTTTTGGCCACATATGAAAAGGAATGTTGAAAGAGTCTGTGCGAAGTGTATTACCTATAGACAAGCTAAGTCTACGGTTTTGCCCCATGGTAAGTATATGCCTTTAGAAATTCCTTGTGAACCTTGGGGCAACATTTCTATGGATTTTATTCTTGGGTTACCTAGGTCCAAGAAGGGCCGAGATTGTATTCTTGTTGTAGTTGACAGGTTTTCAAAGATGGCGCATTTCATTGCGTGCACCAAAATGGATGATGTCACACACATTGCAGACTTATTTTTTAGAGGGATTGTTCACCTACATGGAGTGCCGAAGAGTATTGTATCAGATTGTGATGCAAAATTTTTGAGCCATTTTTGGAAGACATTGTGGGGTAAGCTTGGAACAAGGTTGTTGTTTTCTACAACTTGCCATCCACAAACTGATGGGTAGACTGAGGTAGTAAATCATAATCTTGGTACATTGTTACATGCTGTTATTGGTAAGAACTCTAGAACCTGAAAAGAATGTTTGCCTTTTGTGGAATTTGCCTATAATCGTGTTGTTCATAGTGCTATAGGTTATTCTCCTTTCGAGCTTGTTTATGATTTTAATCCATTATCTCCTTTGGATTTAGCATCATTGCCTATACAGAACAGGGTTAATTTGGATGGGAAAAAGAAGGCAGGAGTGGTTAGGCAACTTTATGAGAAAGCTAGACTTAACATTGAGAGAAAAACCAAACAATATGAAACACAAGCCAACAAAGGTCGTAGGCATATCACTTTTGAACCTGGTGATTGGGTTTGGGTACATTTGTGAAAAGATAGATTTCCTATGCAAAGGAAATCAAAGTTGCAACCAAGGGGAGATGGTCCTTTTCAAGTGGTGGTAAGAGTCAATGATAATGCATATAAACTTGACTTGCTAGGTGAGTATAATGTGAGTGCAACATTTAATGTTTTTGACCTTTCTCCTTTTCTCTTTGATGATGTAGGTGCTGATTTGAGGACATTTTGAGGAGAGCGGGAATGGTGGAAGCCATATTGTACCAACTCAAATCAACAAGGGAGTTGATGCTTTGCAAAACCTTAGAGGATCAATGACAAGGGCAAGGTCAAAGAAAATAAAGGAAGCTCTCAATAACTTGTTGTGTGACATTTACCATTAGGAAGTTGCTAGGTACGAGTTAAGGATGATGGAGGCTTCACCAGGGCTTGCAAATGTGTCATCTGTAGAGGAATTCGAGAACCATGGCCTTGGGAAGGATGTTGGATTTGGGAGCCCATGTTTGGGCATTCAAATGGATTATTTTCATGGGGCTATATTGTTATGTAGTGGGTTGAACGAATTTCCTTAATAAGCCCATCTTATTAGTTAGGGTTTTTGGGGGTACGAATTTCCTTAATAAGCCCATCTTATTAGGTAGGGTTTTTGCGGGTACGAATTTCCTTAATAAGCCCATCTTATTAGCTAGAGTTTTAGGGGTACAAATTTCCTTAATAAGCCCATCTTATTAGTTAGGGTTTTTGGGGGATAGCATATAAAAAGGGCAGAAAGGGTGGCTGGAGGCAGAACCCATTTTTATGAATGTATGAGCTATTTTCTCTGGTTCCTTGAGAACTAATTTTGAACTTTCAGTACTTGAGTGTGTTGGTTCAATAGACTTATCTTCTTCAACATTATTGTTGTTAAGAGTAACGTTTAAATCTTATAATTTTAGTTCTTGGTTCTTTATAATCATTGAGTCAGAACTCCAAATCCCTTAACCTTTGTTAGAACAATCCTATACCAACATTGATGTTGGGTTCTGTTTACATATAATCGGAGTTCGTATCACCAATAGAGTTGGAAGATGGGAATAAGAAGGCTTGTACCTTATCAAAGAACTCCATGCCTAATACCACTTGGAAATCATCCACGGGGACTACAGAGTAGTCGATGCTTCCTTTCCATGCACCAAGGGTTGTGGGAATGCTTTTAGCAATGTCAGCAATTGGTTTTGCTTGTGAGTTCACTGCTTTAAGGGTTCCGCCCTTGCTTGTTAGCTTGAGGCCAAGTCGCTTGGCCTCCTCCATGGAAATGAAGTAGGAAGTTCCAGTGTTTAGCATGGCTCTAGATTGCTTCCCGTTGATGGTGATTTGGACGTATAATAACCCTTTATGGTCGACATGGGGTTGTGCGCTTTTCCCCTTCATGGTTGCCAAGATTCAAAGTGATTCCATCTTGGTTTGACCTTGCTCGTCTTGTGAAGAGTCATCTTCAAACTGGCTCATGATGGCATTGAGGGTCTTGCGCTTGGGGCAATCCTTCATCCAATGGGAACCATTGCAAATAAAACATGAAGGTTTTGGTTTGGGAGAATCAGTCTTACCTCGATCCTGCCTTTCACCATGTGACAAGGCTTTGGCCTTCCCTTTATCCTTGGACCCTTTCTCTGTGCGACCGGATTTTTCTCCCCCACTCTTACCCTGGTTGGATTGTTTTTCTTTGGATTGGGTGTTGTATTCCATGAGAGACTCGGCAGCGGTAATGGCTTCATCCAAGCTTTGCACATTATATCTCTCAAGTCCAACTCTAGCCCAATCTTTCAATCCACCATGAAATAAAAGAGAGAATCTTTGTCGGACTTGTCCTCAATCTCAAGGATGAGGATGGTGAACTCCTTGATGTAGTCACGGATGGCCCTCCTTACTTTAAATGTCGGAGACGACCTCAAGCTTCCTTCACAGCGTTGCTTGGGCAGAAGTGCTTCTTTAGCTCTCGCTTAAAGTCTTCCCAAGTGTCAATCGAGCAAATACCTTTGCCAACCTCACCATGCTTGCGACACCACCATAGTTGAGCGGCATCTCGTAGGAATGTGGGGGCAGTGCAAATCCTTGCTGCATCATCTCAAACTCACTTGCTTCAAAGAATTGTTTTAAGCCGAAGAGGAAGTTCTCAACTTCCATAGCATTACGAGTGCCAATTTAGGTAGCAGGTTTAGGCACTTGGATTGTGCCAAAATTGATGGTGCTGGTGGAGCATGACCCATTAACAATGGTTTGCTTGTGCTCATCCCAATTGGCATGAACACCATCTACCTCACATCTAAGGTCTTATAACTCATCTTCAATAAAGGAACGATCATTACATGCCTCTCGTCTGATGTCATCGAGATCATGCTTGAAGGATTGACTGATCTCCCAAAGGGTGGATTTCACCAGATGGGTGACTTCTCTGAATTCCATCTCCACATTGTCAATTCGGGTAGATTGCTCCTCAAGGGTTGGTTCTATTCTTGAGAAGTTCTTCTCCAACTCTGCAACATGAAACTCCAAGGCCTCCATTAGAGCAGTCTTGGATTTGCCACGCCTTGTGATGTGGGTACATTGTTCCTCTCATCCACGACTTTGCTCCTCCACATGAACTTCGATGCCGGAAGCCAACTTTGGTGCTTAATGGTAGCAACCAAGGCTCTGATACCAACTATCACAGGATGAGTTTGCAGACACTCTAAAGCCCGTGTGGCACTAGACAACTTCAGGGGAAAGTTGCTAGTAAGCCTAAAGAGAGAGAGAGAGAGCAAAGAGAAAGAGGGATTAAAGAAGAGGCTTGGAGAAAGGGAGATTAGATTGACTACTTGAATGCTTGGTTCTACAAATGAATGAGGCTTGGGGTACTTATAGCCCTCTGCCTTGGTTCCAGAATCTTCTTATCCTAGGAATTTACATGGAATATGCTTGGAATATTACATTTTAGAATTATGTATAACTCATAAGGTTTTAGAGAATTCTATGGGTTCACTTATCATGGAGTCTCTAGAATCTTCTTGGGTCTTTCGGGCCTTTGGTTATAGGATGGACTCTTTGATGGATTGGGTTTAAATTTGCTGACTCGTGACAATAGGCTTACTTTGAGCACTAATTTCTTCAAAGTAATAGCACTAGAGGCATGACCCAACTAATTGATGCTAGGAGCACATCACCAATAGAAGGGATGAGGCAATCAATGCACACCAAAGGTGGATTGATTAACCCATCCCAAGGTCCAACTACGAGCTTTTTAACTACAACTTAAATATACACTATTTGAGCTAGAATTACCACAATTGTTGGCATCAAACTTGCCCTCCAATGGATCTTTGTTAAGGGATTTAGATTGTACTCATTCTAATTACTAGACTTATAAGAGTCTGATATTGTTATTTATTGTCATTACATCCCCATGTCAAGATTGTGTAATTTGCACCCTTGCTGCCTACATTGGATGTGGTATTTGTTTCTCAGGTTCCCTCTCTAAAATCGAACCATAATTCTCCATCACTTGTCACCACCATGGTAGGTGTTAGCTCCTTAAGTCCCTTGATATGAAATTGCAAGCATTTGAAAGCACCTTGTACCAATGCTTGGCATCATGTTGGTGTGTGGGGGTTATGTCAAAGGAAAAAAAGTGGATGTGTAAGGCAATATATGAGGCAATGTACATGGAAACAAAGTCAAGATAGGCTATATGCAGGTTATGGCATTGGCAGAGGCGTGGACCTAAGAGTATGGGTGGCATTATTGTAGCATTATGGAAGCCTTAGGACAACAAGTGGTGGCATTGGCTTCAAGCAAGGAAGATGTTTGGGGCTTTGGTTGGTGCAATAGTATGAGCTAGCAGCGAGGCAAGATCCAAGCCAACCATATGCGGTTCCTCCAATATGCATAAGCTAGGTGTGCATTAAAGGGTTAGATGTTACAATTAACATCAAATGGTGTCAATGCATGAGCTCAGGCTTCAATCAACACATGAGCTTAGGCTCGGATTGATGCACAACATGGCTGGTTATGGCTTGGCACAAGCTTGGAGTGTGGACCAAGCCAAAAGAGTCCCATGTACCACAAAAATAAGGGAGCATGGAGGTAAATTCTCCTCAAAATGATGGAGCATGATTTCAGGGCTAAAGTGGCAAGCAAGGAATGATTATTTAAAGTGATGTGTTGTTGTGTCCTCCTTCCCTGAAGGGCAAGATGGGCTGCCAAGGAGATAAGTTGACTAAGACAATAAAGTGTCAATCTCTGCATAAATGGTGTTATATGATGTAGCTAAGAAATTAGAAGTGCTCCTAAAAAGGGATCCCATTAAGCATGATTAGCTTAGCAATCAAGTCATGCAAACTTGTATAGTTAGGGGTGTCAACTACAACTCTATAAATAGGTGTGGTCAACCAAGAGTCCATAACTCTTGTATACACAACACTTAAGGGCAACAATTGTGTGGGAAACAATTATGGGGGAACAATTGTGTGCTACACTTGAGTGAGAGGCATGAGTGAGGTGCTTGGCATTGTATTCCTTTGTATACTTTCATGAGAAAAGTAATAAAAGGTTAGGAAGGTTAACGTAAATTGTTATATGCCTACTTGCTCTCCTTATTTGCAAATGTCTGAAAAGTTCCTTGCATTCTTATGTGTGGGTTAGCTTAAGACTAGGAGGGCATCTTTATGCCATCACAAGGCCAAAAATTTAGGTAAGGATCAAAGCATGATTTAATCTATGGTGGGTGGATTGAGTCTTGATGCAGTGCAAGATTGGGTGACCAATATTGAAAAGGCTTTTGGAGTGGTTTGAGAGGAGTAGGATCTTTTGATTTTGGCAAGGCTTGACATGTTGGAAAAATTAATATGTCTCTTACAATCCAATGATAATAGTCTTGATTCTACTTGGGTTTCTCATTTTGGGGAGATGGACAAGGCCTTGTTATCCTCAAAAGGGTGATAGGCAATCTACCTAGTGGAGGGGTAGAGGGTTCAAGGAAGATGAGATTATGTGGTAGGCAATCTACTATAGCCCAAGGCCTTTGAAGGTGATTGTGATGCTAAAGTTATTGAAAACTTCTTGTTGGATATAAAGTAACACTTCAAAGCTACCCATGTGCCAGACATGGAGAAGTGAATGCCACTAGTATGTATATTGCCAAGGACACCAAGATGTGGTGGTGAACGAGGCTTGATGATGATGCTAGTGTGAGTAGACCTCAGATTGAGATATAGGATAAGTGTTGCCCTAAAGTTTTTCCCATATAATTGTTCCCCTCAGTGTTATGTATATAAGTATTATGAACTCTTATTTGCCCACGCCTATTTATAAAGTTATAGTTGACACCCCTAACTACATAGACTTGTAGGTCTTGGCTGCTAAGCCAATCATACTTAGTGAGATCCCCTTTCTTTAAGAGCACTCCCCACTTCTTAACTACATACACAGCACTTTCAAGGAGAGATTGACACCTTGTCATCTTACTTGGTCAACTTATCTCCTTGGCAGCCTATGTTCCCCTTCATGAAAGGAGGATGCAACGACAAATTGGCTTGAATAAGCACTCCTTCCTTGCCACTTCAGCCATAAGATCATGCCCCATGTTTTATGAAGAATCTACCTCCATGCTCTCCTATTTTCATAGTGCATGGGAAACCCTTGGCTTGGTCCACTCTCCAAGCCTTTCCTAAGCCACAAATAGCTGCATCACATGTCAACCCAAGCCTGACTTGGTGCATTGACAACCCTTTGATAATATTTGCAATATCTAGCCCATTGATGCATGCCAAACTTGTGCATGTTGGAGGGATCACATGTCATTGGCTCGGACCCTAGCTTGTATGCCAACTCTTGTGATGTCATAGCCAATTCCATGCCCACTTGTTAGCTAATTTGCTTTTTGCCCACATATCATTGGTTTGGACCCTTGCCTATGCTCTAATGTTGGCCAAATTTCAAGTGAGTCATGCATACCCCACAAAAAGCATTAAGGAATCTAACCATCTAGCAAGAGGAGGCATTAATGTGCTTGAGCAATCACTCCCTTCCAACAACTTGCACTAACATCATTATTGTATACTACCGCACCAATCAATGCCCCAAATGCCTTCATTGGTTGAACTCAATGTCACTACTTGCTATCCAAAGCTTCTGCAATGCCACAACAATGCCAATCGCACTATCAGGTCCAATTTTTTGCTAATGACATAGCCCATATATAACTTCCACTAACTTTGTTGCCATGCATATTGCCTTGCACATTAACCTTGTTTCCTTTGTTGCAAACCCCCACATGACAACACTATGCTAAGCATTGGTATAAGGTGCTATCAAATGCTTACATTTTCATGTTAAGGGGCTAATAGTAGGTGTTAGTCCCTTGAGTCTATTGGCTTGAGGCCTACAAGCAATTGGCAGTTCCTTACACCAATTCTTACATAAGGATAAAGTGTGGGCACTCAAGCAAGTAGGATGTGACAAGAACATTTTTGGCAACATAAGATGGGGGTGTTTGGGCTGCTAGTTGGTGCAGCAGCACACACCATTGTTGTCGTGTCCTCCTTCCATAAGGGGGAACATGGGATGTTAATGGGATAATATGACCAAGTAAGCCAAATAAGATGTCAATTCCTCCTAAAATGGTGCTGCATGACGTTGCTATGAAGTGGGGAGTGCTCCTAAAGAAAGGGGATCCCACTTTGCATGATTGGCTTGGCAGTTAAGACATGCATGTCCCTAGGTAGTTTGGGGTGTCAACTACCATCACTATAAATAGATGTAGTGTGATAGACAAGGGCCATACAAAAAAGTGCGTGAAACACTTGTGTGAAAGGCCTTGGCAATTCCTTTGTACATTATGTAGAAAGTAATAAAGGTTAGGAAGTGATTCTTGTTAGTGTGCTTAAGCCTCATGTGTCTTAGATTAGCTGAGACTATGTGTGACATAGTGTCATACTTGGCCAAATTTTTGGTTGAAAAATTGGCCCAGTGACAACTAGTATCAAAGCACAATTTGATCTATGGTGGGTGGATCAGGTCTTGATGTAGTGTGGGAGCAGGTGTCCAAGATTATGGCTTTTAATGAGGTCCACAAAGAGCAAGCCCTTTCAATTTTGGCAAGGCACAAGGAGTTGAAAAAATTGATACATCTTTTATATGTGACTATGATAGTATTGTCGCTAGTTGGATCTCCCACTTTGGTAATATAGAGAGTCTTGCTGTCCTCAAGAACGCCATACGTAGCCAACCAAGCATGGTTGTCAATTCATCTAGGAAGATAAAGGGGCATAACCTTAAAGCTTTCGAGGGAGAATGGGATGCAAGAGCAATTTAGAATTTCTTATGGCACATGAAGCAATAATTCATAACGGTCCAAGTGTCGGACGAGGAGAAGGTGACCCTCATGAGCATGTATCTCACCAAGGACGCCAAGCTATGGTGGCATACTAGACTTGATGATGATGCCAGTATAGGTAAACCCCAGATCAAGATGTGGAAAAGTTTCAAACAGGAGCTAAAGGATCAACTTCTTCCTTGTAACATATTTTGGGTTGCAAGGGAATCTTTGAGTAAACTCAAACATCATGGTATAGTGTAGGATTATGTGAAAGAGTTCAATTCATTGATGCTACATTCACGACATGTCAAATAAAGACAAGCTCTTTAACTTTCTTCTAGGCTAATAACTGTGGGCTCAAATCAAACTTTAAAGGCAAGGAGTCAAAGACTTACTGTCTGTGATGGCTACTGCTAATGGTTTGGCTGATTTCAAAATCAATAAGTCCTCTAATGGTGATGCAAGAAAGCAATCCATTGATAAAGGAAAAAAGGAGGAGGATGAAAAAGAAGAAGGAAAAAAAAAGGAGGAGGATGAAAAAGAAGAAGGAAAAAAAAAGGAGGAGGATGAAAAAGAAGAAGGAAAAAAGGAGGAGGATGAAAAAGAAGAAGGAAAAATGCAATAACAGTAGCAAGGATAAAGGCAAAACTACAAATTGAGAGTAAGGTAAAATCGAGTCCAATTCTAGTTATTTCATATGTAATGACCCTTATCATGCTAATCAATGCCCAAAGAGGGAGAAGTTAAGTGTCATGGTTATAAAAGAGGGTGGCAAAACAAATGATGTTAATCCCTTTCATGTTAATTCTCTACAGTCAGTGAATGTAGTCCAAGTTGAATGTGCCACACAATCTAACCTAATGTACATGAAAATTGGGCTCACAATCAAGAGTTAATGGTGATGGCTGACACCAATGCCTCCCACAACTTTTTTGTCAAACAAATGATGGAATCACTTAGGCTTAAGGCCACTAAGAGTGATAGCTAAATGAAGGCAATCAATTTAACAGCCTAAGAGGTGCTTGGCACAACAATTAATGTGAAGGTAACCCTTGGTCATTGGGTTGGAAAGCTTAAGTTAATGATCATGCATGAGATCCATCCTTACTTTATTGTGGGCATGATAATTTCCTCAGTAGTTGCTAGCAGGAAATCAAGTGGTATGCTTTTTGCTATATAGGTTGAACATGGTCTAAAAAGGGAGAGGCAAACCACCTAGCTACATTGATTGAGATCAAGTAGGGCATATTACTAAAGTTCTGGATAATGTGGTGAAACTATTGGGAGACTTTGCAAATGTAATGCCGTAGGAGCTACCAAAATGTTGTCCTCCTAGGCATGCTGCTAACCATAAAATTGATCTGATTCTAGGTTCTCAACCTCTAGCTCAAGCACCTTACCACATGAGTCTAATGGAGTTGGCTAGATTGAGGAAGCAATTGATTGAATTGCTTGACGTAGGCTTAATTCAACCATCCAAAGCTTCTTATGGTGCCCCAATGCTATTTCAAAGAAAGCATGATGGCACCTTATGAATATGTGTGGATTATTAGGCCTTGGACAAGGTCATGGTAAAGAACAAGTACCCTATTCAATTGATAGTAAACTTGTTTGATCAACTTGCAAAGGCATCATATTTCACCACACTGGATTTGTGGTCAGGATAATGGCAAGTCAGAATTATGGAAGGAGATAGGGGGAAGACCATATGTATCACTCACTATGATGCCTATAAATTCAAGGTAATGCCCTTCAGTTTGACCAATTCCCTTACTACTTCTTGTAGTTTGATGAATGATGTGTTTCATGAATTTCTCAATTAATTAAAGGTAGTTTAGCTTAATGACATTGTTGTTTATAGTTAATCCTTGGAGGATCACTTGACCCACCTTTGGATGGTGTTATCCTAGTTAAGGGAACACCATTTTTATGACTTGATGACATAATGTTCCTTGGGAATAGGATCAACCAAGGACATGTGAGAATGGATGAGGAAAAGGTTTAAGTCATTGTAGAATGGTCACCCCTACCAAAGTGTCAAAATTGTGGTCTTTTCTAGGCTTGTCTAATTACTACAAGAAGTTTATGTAGGGTTACTCTAAAAAGATGGTCCCTTTCACAGACTTGCTCAAGAAAGACTGACCAAGGAGGTGGACCATGTAGTGCCAAGAAGCCTTTGACAAGTTGAAGGTAGCAATGTCATTAAAACTAGTGTTGAGGCTACCCAACTTTAAGTCACCCTTTGATGTGATTACCAATGCATCTGACTAGGCCATTAGAGGTGTGTTGGTCTAAGAAGGCCATCCTATTGGTACCCAACGCATAAAAAGGAGATGCTTGTTGTGGTGCATTACCTTCATATGTGGCAAGTTTATCTACTAGGTACTAGGTTTATGGTTCACATGGAACAATGTAGCCAACACCTTCTTCCAAACTCAGAAGAAGCTCTCTACAAGGCAAGCTTGATGGTAGGATTTCTTAACAGAGTATGATTTTGTGTAGGAACAAAAGCTTGGGAGGCACAATTAAGTAGCAAAAGCCTTGAGTCATTGACAAATGGAAGAGATTATTGCTACCTTCACTCAAGTGCAGAATAACTTGCTAGACAAAATTAAGCTGCAAGCCCTACATGATGTAGATTATCAAAAATTAGTGCAGTAAATGAAGGAGGGCACGCTAAGATGATATTAGGTTGATAATGGGATATAGCTTGCTAAGGGTAACCATTTTTATGTTCCAAGAGGAGCAGGTCTTACGAAGGAGATTCTATAGGGGTGTCATGACTCTCAATGGGTAGGTCATCTTGGCATCGAGAAGGTGATAGCCTTGCTCGCTTGTAGCTATCATTGGCCAAAGATGGAAGATAATGTTGAGGCATATGTTATGACATGTGTCATTTGTCAACAAGACAAAGTTAAGAGATGTAAGGAAGCAAGGCAGCTTCAACCATTACCCATTCCATCAAAACCATGGGTGCTAATTTCAAAGGACTTCATTGGCGAGTTTTCAAAAGTAAAAGGTATGCTCTTTGTCATGATAGTGGTTGATCAATTTTTAAAGTATGTGGTGTTTATGCCAACCCCTTCCTCATGTCTAGTAGAAATAGGCATTGAACTAATTTATAAGCAAGTGGTCAAATATTTTGGGTTATCTAAAGATATCGTGAGTGATCATGATCCTCACTTCACAAGCAAGTTTTGGACAACTTTAATCTACATGATGGGTTTTAAATTAAAGTTTTCCTCTACCAACCATCCTTAAACCAATGGCCAAACTTAGAGGATCAATGGCTTGTTGAAGAAGTATCTTCAACTTAGCCTAGAATGTGGAGCTTGCCTTGCAACTTAGCCTAATTTATGTCAAAATTGGGATAGGAAAGTAGGAGCTGTTAGTGATGGTGCATTCTAATGCACTCCACAACTTCATTGCCAAGCGGGTGGTGGGATCACTTGGACTTCATTTGAACAAAAGTGGCAATCAGATGAAGGCTATCAACTGAAATGTGTGTGACATAATTGGTACAACAAAAGGAGTTGCAATAACTCTTGGTCAATGGAATGGCAAACTTGATTTCTCTAACCTCTCTTGCAAGCTAAAGGTATTGGCATGGTGCTAACCTCCCATGTAGGCAAAAGGAGTTAGTATGCCTACTAACCTCCCTTATGGGCTGAAGGCATCAATGTGTTGCTAACCTCCTTTATAGGCTAAAGGTAACACATTACTAGCCTTACTTGCAAGTTGAAGGTAGTACATTGCTAGCCTCCCTCACAAGCTAAAAACAGCTGACCACTAGCCTCCCTCGTGGGCTTGGATGTCATGTAGAGCTAACCTCCCTTTTATGCATTAACACCCTTTGATGTCATTTGCACCATCTAGCACTTTGATATACACCCAACTCATGCATGTTGGAGAGATCACACATCATTGAGTCAAATCTTAACCTATATGCTAACTATTGTGATGCCATAGCCAATTCTGTGACTACTTGTTAACCAACTTGCCTTTCATCCATGAATCATTGGTCTTAAACCTCACCCATGCCTTAACATTGGCTAACTCTAAAATGAGTAATGTATATCCCCCCTAAAGAGCATTGGGGTATATGACCATCTAGTAGGAGGAGACATTGATGTGCTTAATCACACCTTTCTAGTAACTTGCGCCAGCATCTTCCCCATTTGAAACCATCGCCACTATATGCAGCAATGCTGCAATAACGTCACTTGGACTCTTAGGTCCATGTCTTTGCCAATGCCATGACCTATATATAGCCTTTCCGAGCTTGCTACCATGCACATTACTTCACACATTCACCTTATTTCCTTTGACATGAGCTCCACACACCAATGCTATGCCAAGCATTGGTACAAGGTGCTACCAAATGCTTGCATTTTCATATCTAAGGACTCAGGTAGCTAACAATCCATCCCCACCTATTAAAGCCAATGTCCTCATTGGCTATGTTGCCTAACCTTCTCATTTCTACAACTCTAATTCTTTGCTTGCTAATCAAACAAGCTTCTTATCAATGGAATACAATACCTGTTCTTCACCTTGAACTTGTTCAAGGCTTGATAATCCATACACATCCTTAGGGAGCCACCATGCTTTATTTGGAATAACATTAGGGTATCATATGGAGCTTCTGTCAACTACCTCCTAAATTCAGGTAACTCCATCAAACTCATGTGCTAAGGTGCTTGAGTTAGAGATTTTGAACTCGAAATCAGATCAATTCTATGGTCAATGGCATGCCTAGGAGGAATACACTTTGGCAGCTATAAAGGCATTATGTCCACAAAGACTCTTAATAGTTCTACCACCCCATCTGGAACTTCTACAAATACACCCATTTTGATTTTGATCAATGCAACCAAGTAGGTAGCCTTCCACTTTTTCAAACCATGTTCAACTTGTATAGCAGAAAATACCACGTGATTTCACATCACCTAATGGAGGAGTTATCTTGCTTGTAGCAATGCAGGGATGGCTCTTATGTATGATCATTAACCCACCTAAGTGAGGTAATAAAGTAACTTTTGGATGCATGAAGATCTCATCTCCCAAAATAGTATCAAATTCATCTAATGGCAAAACCATAAAGTTTAGATTTCCAACCCAATTACAAAAGGTTACCTTCACACTGATTGCTATGCAAAGCACCTCTCAATCTATTGAATTGACTACCTTCATTCAGTTACCACTCCTAGTGAATTTAAGCCCAAGTGATTCCACCATTTGTTTGGCAAAAAAGTTATGGGTGGCACCTGTGTTAGCCATCATCATCAACTCCTAATCACTGAGCCTAATTTTTATGTACATTAAGCTAGATTCTGTGGCACACTCTACTTGGATAGCATTCACTAAATGTAGACGATTGACAAGAGAGGGACCAACATAATCTATTCTACCACCCTCTTCCACAACCATGGCACTTAACTTCTCACGTTTTGGACATTCCCTTATGTGATAAGGACCATTTCATATGAAACAACCAAAATGGGCCTTGTTTTTACCTTGCTCCTAATTGGCAGCTTTGCCTTTATCCTTGCCACTACCACTGCATTTGCCCTTCATCTTGCCCTCCTTCTTCTTTTTGCCCTTGTCCTTGGGCTACTTTCTTGTATCACTATCAAAGAACTTATTGATTTTGAAATTAACCAAACCATTAGTAGCAGCCATGGAAAATAAAAGGCAAATCTTTGACTCCTTACCTTTAAAGCTCAATTTAAGACCATTATTGTATGCCCAAAAGAAAGTTGAAGAGTATGTCTTCACCTAACATGTTGTAGATGTTGAGCATCAATGAATTGGATTCCCTAACATAGTTGTACACAATGCCAATATACTTCAATCTCTTTAACAATTCCCTTGTAACTCATGACATATTACAAGGTAGGAACTAATCCCTCAATTCCTTTTTTGATACATGCCACATCTAAATCCAAGGTTTACTCATGCTAGCATTGTCATCAAGCCTCATTTGCCATCATAGCTTAGAATCCTTGGAAAGATACATGCTGGTGATAGTCACCTTCTCCATATCCATCACATGGGTAGCTTTGAAGTATTGCTCCAAATCCTATAAGTTTTTGATAGCTTTTGCTTTGTGATCACCTTCAAATGCCTTGAGCTCAAGAACTTTCATCTTTTTTGAACCCTCAACCCCTTTGCTAGGTAAATTGCTTATTGCCTTCTTAAAGACAGTAACATCTTGTTCCATCTCACCAAAACAACAAACTCAAGTAGAATTGTGGCTATCATAATTGGACTATGAAAAATGAACTAATTTTTCCAACTCATCGAGCCTTATTGACCTCTCCACAAGCCTTTTCAATCATGGTCATACATTCCTACACTGCATCAAGACTCGATCCACCAGCCATAGGTCAAGTCGCACTCTAATTCCAATTATCGTACGACCAATATCCTCACCAAATTTTTAAGCCACATAATACCACTAAGATGGCCTCTTAGTCTGAGCCTAATCCACTTGCAAGATCACAAGCCTATATCACCTTACCACACCCTCCTTCACTTGCTGCACAAGTAATTGATACTCTTTATCATATGTGGCTTACACCTTCATTTTGTCCAAAATGTGACTTTGCACCTGAGTGAGGATAGCAACAATCTCTTGCACCTGTCAACAACTCAAGGCATCCAACTACCTATGGTCATGCATGACTTGGTTGCCAAACCATTCATACTTAGTGGGTTCCCCATCTTTTGGGGGAACCTTTTGATACTATTTGCAATATCTAGCCCTTTGTTTACAACATATAGCCCATTGATGCATGCCAAACTTGTGCATGTTGGAAGGATACATGTCATTGGCTTTGACCCTAACTTGTATGCTAACTCTTGTGATGTCATAGCCAATTCCATGCCCACTTGTTAGCCAACTTGCTTTTTGCCCACATATCATTGGTCTGGATCCTTGCCCATGCTCCAATGTTGGCCAAATTTTGAGTCATGCATACCCCCTAAAAAGCATTAAGGAATTTGACCATCTAGAAAAAGGAGGCATTGATGTGCTTGAGCAATCACTTCCTTCCAATAACTTGCACTAACATTATTGTTGTATACTACTGCACCAATCAATGCCCCAAATGCCTTCATTGGTTGAAGTCAATGCCACCACTTGCTGTCTAAAGCTTTTGCAATGCCACAACAATGCCACCCACACTCTGAGGTCCAATTTTTTGCTAATGACATAGCCCATATACAGCTTCTTCTAACTTTACTGCCATGCACATTACCTTGCACATCCACCTTGTTTCCTTTGTTGCAAACCCCCACATGCCAACACTATGCTAAGCATTGGTATAAGGTGCTACCAAATGCATACATTTTCATATATAGGGGCTAACAGTAGGTGTTAGTCCTTTGAGTTTATTGGCTTGAGGCTTACAAGCGAATTGGCAGTTCCTTGCACCAATTCTTGCATAAGGATAGAGTGTGGGCACTCAAGCAAGCAAGATGTGACAAGAACATTTTTGGCAACATAAGATAGGGGTGTATGGGCTACTAGTTGGTGCAGCAGCACACACCATTCTTGTCGTGTCCTCCTTCCACAAAGTGGAACATGGGATGTTAATGGGATAATATGACCAAGTAAGTCAAATGAGATGTCAATTCCTCCTAGAATGGTGCAGCATGACATTGCTATGAAGTGGGGAGTGCTCCTAAAGAAAAGGGATCCCACTTTGCATGATTGGCTTGGCAATTAAGTCATGCATGTCCCTAAGTAGTTTGGGGTGTCAACTACCATCACTATAAATAGATGTAGTGTGATAGCCAAGGGCCATACAAAGAAGTGCATGAAACACTTGTGTGAGAGGCCTTGGCAATTCCTTTGTACATTATGTAGGAAGTAATAAAGGTTAGGAAGTGATTTCTATTAGTGTGCTTATATGCCTATTGTGTCTTAGATTAGCTAAGACTATGTGTAACATAGTGTCATCACTTGGCCAAATTTTTGGTTGAAAAATTGGTCCAATGACAACTAGTATCAAAGCATAATTTGATCTATGGTGGGTGGATCAGGTCTTGATGTAGTGTGGGAGCAGGTGTCCAAGATTATGGCTTTTAATGAGGTCCACAAAGAGCAAGCCCTTCAATTTTTGGCAAGGCACAAGGAGTTGAAAAAATTGATATGTCTTTTATATGTGACTATGATAGTATTGTCACTAGTTGGATCTCCCGCTTTGGTAATATAAAGAGTCTCGCTGTCCTCAAGAAGGCAATATGCAGCCACCCAAGCATGGTTGTCAATTCATCTAGGAAGATGAAGGTGCCTAACCCTAAAGCTTTCAAGGGAGAATGGGATGCCAGAGCAATTGAGAATTTCTTATGGCACGTAGAGCAATAATTCATAGCTACCTAGGTGTCAAACAAGGTGAAGGTGACCCTCATGAGCAAGTATCTTACTAAGGATGCCAAACTCTGGTGGCATACTTTGATGATGATGCTAGTATAGGTAGACCCTAGATTAAGATGTGAAAAAGTTTTAAGAAGGAGCTAAAGGATCAACTTCTTCCTTGTAACATATTTGCTATATAGGTTGAACATGGTCTGAAAAGGGAGAGGCAAACCACCTGGCTACATTGATCAAGATCAAGTAGGGCCTATCACTAAAGTTCTAGATAATGTGGTGAAACTATAGGGAGACTTTGCAAATGTAATGCCTTTGGAGCCACCAAAATGCCTTCCTTCTAGGTGCATAACTAACCATAAAATTGATATGATGTTGGGTTCTAAACCTCTAGCTCAAGCACCTTATTGCATGAGTCTAATAGAGTTGGCTAAATTGAGGAAGCAATTGATGAAATTGCTTGATGTAGGCTTAATTCAACTGTCCAAAGCTTCTTATGGTGCCTTAGTGCTATTTCAAAGAAAGCATGATGGCACCCTATGAATATGAATAGATTATTAGGCCTTAGACAAGGTCTTGGTGAAGAACAAATACCCTATTCAATTGATAGTGGACTTGTTTGATCATCTAGCAAAGGCATCATATTTCACCAAGCTAGATTTATGGTCAGGATAATGGCAAGTCAGAATTGTGGAAGGAGATGAGGGGAAGACCACATGTATCACTCACTATGACAACTATAACTTCAAGGTGATGCCCTTCAGTTTGACCAATTCCCCTATTACTTCTTGCAGTTTGATGAATGATGTGTTTCATGACTTTCTCAATTAATTTGAGGTAGTTTAACCTAATGACATTGTTGTTTATAATGATTCCTGAAAGGATCACTTGACCCACCTTTGGAGGGTGTTGTCCTAGTTAAGAGGACACCACTTTTATGAGTCAAGGACATAATGTTCCTTGGGAATAGCATCAACCAAGGACATGTGAGAATGGATGAGGGAAAGGTTTAAGTCATTGTAGAATGGTCACCCCTACCAAAATGTCAAAATTATGGTCATTTCTAGGCTTGTCTAATTACTATAAGAAGTTTATGTAGGGTTACTTTGAAAAGGTGGCCCTTCTTACAGACTTGCTTGAGAAAGATTGACCAAGAAAGTGGTAATGCCAAAAGGCCTTTGACAAGTTGAAGGTAGCAATGTCATTGAAACTAGTGTTGAGGCCACCCAACTTTGAGTCGCCCTTTAATGTGATTACCATTGCATTTGACCAGGCCATTGGAGGTGTGTTGGTCCAAGAAGGCCATCTTATTGCCTACAAAAGTTAGAAACTTAAACAAGGCAAAACAATGGTACCCAACACACAAAAAGGAGATGCTTGTTGTGGTGCATTGCCTTTACATATGGCAAGTTTATATACTAGGTACTAGGTTTATGGTTCACATGGACAATGTAGCCAACACCTTTTTCCAAACTCAGAAGAAGATCTCTACAAGGCAAGCTTAATGGCAAGAGTTTTTAGTAGAGTATGATTTTGTGTAGGAACACATGCTTGGGAAGCACAATCAAGTAGCAGATGCCTTGAGTCATTGACAAGTGGAAGAGATAATTGCTACCCTCACTCAAATGCAGAATGACTTGCTAGACAAAATTAAGGTGCAAGCCCCACATGATGTAGATTATCAAAAACTAGTGTAGCAAGTGAAGGAAGGTGTGGTAAGATGATATTAGCTTGATTATGGGTTATAACTTGCTAAGGGTAACCATTTGTATGTTCCAAGAGGTGCAGGTCTTAAGAAGGAGATTCTACAGGAGTGTCATGACTCTTAATGGGTAGGTCATCTTGGCAAGGAAAGGGTGATAGCCTTGCTCTCTTGTAGCTATCGTTGGCCAAAGATGGAAGATAATGTTAAGGCATATTTGAAAATATGTGTAATCTATCAATAAAGCAAAGTTAAGAGATGCAAGGCAGCAAGGTAGCAGCAACCATTACCTATTCCAACAAAAACATGGGTGTCAATTTCAATGGACTTCATTGGCAAGTTTTCAAAAGTGAATGATATGCTCTTTGTCGTGGTAGTAGTTGATCAATTTTAAAGTATGTGGTGTTTGTGCCAGCCCCTTCCTCATGTCTAGCAAAAATAGGCATTAAACTATTTTACAAGTAAATGGTCAAATATTTTGGGTTGCCTAAAGATATCATGAGTGATCATGATCCTTACTTCACAAGTAAGTTTTGGACAACTTTATTCAATATAATGGGTTTTGTATTAAAGTTTCCCACTGCCAACCATCCTCAAACCAATAGCCAGACTTAGAGGATCAATGGCTTGTTGAAAGAGTATCTTTATCACCATGTGAATGCTAGTCAATGAAATTAGCTAGAGTTGGCTACAAGGCATTAACCCCTTACTCTTAACAAAATTACAAGGATAAGTTTTAGAGGAAATTGTCCAACTACCTATCAATATGCTTGTTTGAAACAAGAGATGTTCAATGAAGCTCAAGAAAGCTTGAACAAGGTCACATGAAAGTATGTGAACAGGGGGAGATGAGGTCTTGAGTTCCAAATTGGTAGCATGATAGTGCATTATGGGTTAATTCTTGAGTATGATGGTCCTTTTATGGTGATAAAGAAGGTTGGCAATATTGCTTATAGGTTGTAACTACTAAAACAGTTAAAAGTACATCCAACCTTTCACATGAGTTTCTTAAAACCATTTCATGAAGTAAGTAATGATGAGCCTCCAAGGAGATATGCGAGATATGCTTCACTAACAATCAAAATGGAGTTCTAGCATGTGGAGCTTGCCTTGCAACTTGGCCTAATTTATGTCAAAACCAAGATAGGAATGTAAGAGCTATTAGTCATGGTACATTTTAGTGCACCTTACAACTTCATTACTAATCAAGTGGTAAGATCACTTGGACTTCAATTGAGCAAAAGTGGTAATCAAATGAAGGTTATCAACTCAAATGCATGTGACATAATTGGTACAACAAAAGGAGTTGTAATAATTCTTGGTTAATGGAATGGCAAACTTGATTTCTCTAACCTCTCTTGCAAGCTGAAGGTGTTGGCATGGTGCTATCCTCCCATGCAAGCTAAAGGAGTTGACATGTTACTAACCTCCCTTATAGGCTAAAGGCATCGATGTGTTGCTAACCTCCTCGTAGACTAAAGGTAACACATTACTAGCCTCACTTGCAAGTTGAAGGTAGCACATTGCTAGCCTCCCTTACAAACTAAAGGCAGCACACCACTAGCCTCCCTCGTGGGCCTAGATGTCATATAGAGCTAACCTCCCTCTCATGCATTAACACCCTTTGATGTCATTTACACCATCTAGCACTTTGATGCATACCTAACTTATGCATGTTGGAGAGATCACATGCCATTGGTTCAAACCTTAACCTACACATTAACTCTAACCTATACACTAACTCTTGTGATGCCATAGCCAATTCTGTGACTACTTGTTAGCCAACTTGCCTTTTGCCTATGAATCATTGGTCTCAACCCTCACCCATGCCTTAACATTGGCCTACTCTAAAATGACTAATGCATACCCTCTTATGAGCATTGGCATATCTAACCATCCAGTAGGAGGAGACATAGATGTGCTTGAACAATCACACCCTTCTAGTAACTCACACCAGTAACATCTTCCCCACTTGAAACCAATGCCACTATTTAGAGCAATGCTGTAATGATGTCATTTGGACTCTTAGGTCCAAGTCTTTGCCAATGCTCTAACTTGCATATAGCTTTTCCTATCTCACTGCCATGCACATTGCTTCACACATTCACCTTGTTTCCTTTAACATGACCCCCACACACTAATGCTATGCCAAGAATTAGTACAAGGTGCTATCAAATGTTTGCATTTTCATATCTAAGGACTCAGGTAGCTAACAAACCATCTCCACCTATTAAAGCCAATGTCCTCATTGGTTGTGTTGCCTAACCTTCTCATTTCTACAACACTAATTCTTTACTAGCCAATCAAATAAACTTGCTATCAATGGAATACAATACTTATTCTTCACCATGAACTTGTTCAAGGCTTAATAATCCATACACATCCTTAAGGAGCCATCATGCTTTCTTTGGAATAGCATTAGGGCATCATAAGGAGCTTTTATCAACTACTTCCTTAATTCAGCTAACTCTACCAAACTCATGTGGTAAAGTGCTTGAGCTAGAGATTTGGAAGTCGAAATTAGATCAATTCTATGGTTAATGGCATGCCTGGGAGGAAGACACTTTGCTAGCTACAAAGGCACTATGTCCACAAAGACTCTTAATAGTTCCACCACCCCATCTGGAACTTCAATAACACCTACTTTGATTTTGATCAATGCAACCAAGTAGGTAGCCTCCCATTTTTTCAACCCATGTTCAATTTGTATAGCAGAAAGTATACCACCTGATTTCACACCAACACCTAATGGGGGAGTTACCTTGCTTGTAACAATGTAAGGATGGTTCTTATGCATGATCATTAACCCACTAAAGTGAGGCAATAAAGTAGCTTTTAAATGCATGAAGATCTCAACTCCCAGAATAATATCAAAATCATCTAATGGCAAAACCATAAAGTTTAGATTTCCAACCCAATTGCAAAAGGTTACCTTCACACTGATTGCTATGCAAAGCACCTCTCAAGCTATTAAATTGACTACCTTCATTTGGCTACCACTCCTAGTGAATTTAAGCCCAAGTGATTCCACCATTTGTTTGGCAAAAAAGTTATGGGTGGCACCTGTGTTAGCCATCATCATCAACTCCTAATCACTGAGCCTAATTTTTATGTACATTAAGCTAGATTTTGTGGCACACTCTACTTGGGTAGTATTCACTAGATGTAGAGGATTGACAAGAGAAGGGCCAACATAATATATTCTACCACCCTTTTCCACAACCATGGCACTTAACTTCCCACTTTTTGGACATTCCCTTATGTGATAAGGGCGATTACATATGAAACAACCAAAATTGGCCTTGTTTTTACCTTACTCCTAATTGGCAACTTTGCCTTTATCCTTGCCACTATCATTGCATTTGCCCTTCATCTTGCCCTCATTCTTTTTCTTGCCCCTGTCCTTGTGTTGCTTTCTTGTATCACTATCAAAGAACTTATTGATTTTGAAATCAACCAAACCATTAGCCGCAGCCATGGAAAAAGGCAAGTCTTTGACTCCTTACCTTTAAAGCTCAGTTTAAGCCCATTGTTGTTGGCCCAAAAGAAAGTTGAAGAGTATGCCTTTATCTGACATGTTGTAAATGTTGAGCATCAATGAATTGGATTCCTTAACATAGTTGTGCACTGTGCCAATATACTTTAATCTCTTCAATGATTCCTTTGCAACCCATGACACATTACAAGGTAGGAACTGATCCCTCAATTCTTTTTTTGATACATGTCACATCTCTATCCAAGGTCTACCTATGCTAGCATTATCATCAAGCTTTATTTGCGATCATAGCTTGGAATCCTTGGAAAGATACATGCTGGAGAGAGTCACCTTCTCCATAGCCATCACATGGGCAGCCTTGAAGTATTGCTCCATACCCCACAATAAGATTTTGATAGCTTTTGCTTTGAGATCACCTTCAAATGCCTTGAGCTTGAACTTTCATCTTTTTTGAACCCTCAACCCTTTTGCTAGGTAGATTACATTTTGCCATCTTAAGAACAATAACATCTTATTCCATCTCACCAAAACAACAAACTCAAGTAGAATTATGGCTATCATAATTAGACTACGAAAAATGAACTAGTTTTTCCAATTCATCAAGCCTTATTGACCTCTCCATAAGCCTTTTCGATCTTGGTCATATGTTCCTACATTGCATCAAGACCTAATTCACTAGCCATAGGTCAAGTCGTACTTTGATGCCAGTTGTCATACAACCAATAACCTCATCAAAATTTTGGGCTACATGATGCCACCAAGATGGCCTCTTAGTCTGAGCCTAATCCATTCCTAAGATCACAAGCAAGATACATGCAAGTCAACATCACCTTCTCTGCATCTAACACATGAGCAACTTTGAAATATTACTCCGTATCCCATAAGAAGTTCTTAATCAGCTTTACATCATGATCACCATCAAAAGACTTGGGTTTAGGAACTCTCATCTTCTTTGAACTCTCTACCCCTCCACTAGGTAGATTGCCTATTGTCTTCTTGAGGACAACATCTTGTTCCACCTCACCAAAATGAGAAATCCAAGATGAATCAAGATTATCATAATTGGATTGTAAGAGACGTACCAATTTTTCCAACTCATCAAGCCTTGCCAAAATTGAAAGAGTCTACTCCTCCTGGACCTCTCCAAGAGTCTTCTCAATCTTGGACACTCATTCCCACACCACATCAAGACCCAAACCACCAGCCATAGCTTAAACTGCACTCTAATACCAGTTGTCATGGGGCCAAACTTCGTAACCATGAATTTGGCCAAGTGATGGCACCAAAATGCCCTCTTGGTCTTAGCCTACTTGCAAATGAGAACACAAGAAGCATTGCACACAATTTGTACACAAAGAAAGTAAGAAGGCACATAGCATTTACGGGAACCATCCCGACCTTTATCACTTTTCACCCAAAAGTATACAAAGGAATACAATGCCTAGTCCCTCACACTTGCCTCTCACTCAAGTGTTTCTCCCAATTGAATCACTCGAGTATTGTGTGAATGTGTGTGTGTGTGCAAGTATGTGTGGCCCTTGGTTGCCACACTGCATCTATTTATAGTGGTGGTAGTTGATGCCCCCAACTACCTAAGGTCATGCATGACTTCGCTGCCAAGCCAATCATGCTTAGTGGGTTCCCTTCCTTTGGGGCCACTCCCCACTTCTTAGTAATTCCTTGCTGCCCCATTCAAGGAGAGAATGCCACCTCAACTCTTACTTGGTCAGATCATCTCCTTGGCAGCCCATGTTGCTCTACACGAAAGGAGATTGTGACACCTCATTGGCTTGGATAACCATCCCCAACTTGTCACTTCTGCCTCCAGACCATGCCCCCATGAATTAGGAGAATTTTCCTCTCATGTTCTCCTATCTTTGTGGTGCATGAGGCTCCCTTGCTTGGTCCACACCAAGCTTGTGCCAAGCCATAACTGACTATGCCGCACATAGACCTGAGCCTGTGCTCATGTGCCGACAACCTTTGCATCTGCTGTTCGCATCTGCTAGCCCTTTGTTAGCAGCATGTAAACCATTGATGCATGCCCAACTTATGCATGTTGAAGGGACTGAATGTTGTTGGCTTGGACCCCCGGTCGTTTGCCAACTTCATGTGATGTTGTAGCTGCTTCCGCACCCACTTGTTAACCAACTTGCTGTTTGCCTACTTACTGCTGGTCCGGACCCTTGCCCATGCCCCAACATTGGCTAACTCTCAAGTGAGTCATTCATACCCCCTAAAGAGCATTAGGGAATCTAGCCCTTTGGCAGGGAAAGACATTAGAGTGCTTGACTCATTACATCCCTCCAATAGCTTGTGCTAGCATCGTTGTTGCATGCTGTTGCACCAAACCAACACCCCACATGCCTTCTCAACTTGCTACCAATGCCACCACATGCTGTCCCAAGGCTTCCACAATGCCCTAACAGCATCACCCACACCCTTGGGTTCACGTCTTAGCCAATGCCACAGCCCACATGTAGCCTTCCTCTAGCATTGCTGCCATGCACATTGTCTCGTACCTCCACCTTGTTTCCTTTGATGCCACTCTTGTATGCCAAAGGCATGCAAAGCATTGGCACAAGCACTCTTTAAGTCTTTCCAAAATCGTTTTCATCTTTCCATCACGATACTTGTTTGCTATCAGTCTCTCCCCTGTATTTAGCCTCAGATGAAATTTACTGCCTGATTGGCAACATTCCTAAACAACCTAACTTGTAGACAGTGCCTTGTGGTGTGATAGGGTCTCTCAATCACTGTTGTCGAGGCACCGACCATGCCCCTAGGGGTTCGGAGGTGGGGTGGGCAATGTTATGTAACACCCAGGTAGACATGCCTTTGGCTTGAAGGGCATCACCCAAAATTCATAGGAGTTGCAATGAGTGATGCATATGGTCTTCCTCACATCTAATTCCCCAATTCTAATTTGTTAGTATCTTGAGCGTAAGTCCAACTTGGTGAAGAATGATGTTTTCGCTAGTTGATCAAACAAGTCCACTATTAATGGAATGAAGTACTTCTTCTTCATTGTGACCTTATTCAAGACCCTATAATCCACACACATCCATAAGGAGCCATCATGCTTTCCTTAAAATAGTATTGAGGCATCATAAGGAGCTTTGGAGGGTTGAATCAAGCCTACATCAAGCAATTCCATCAACTCCTTTATCAATTCAGCCAACTTTATCAGATTGATGCAATAAGGGGCTTGAGTTGGAGGTATGGAACTTGAAATCAGATCAATTTTGTAGTTAGTAGCACGCATAGGTGATGGAGCCATATTGTACCAGCTCAAATCAACAAGGGAGTTGATGCTTTGCAAAACCTTGGAGGACCAATGACAAGGGCAAGGTCAAACAAAATAAAGGAAGCTCTCAACAACTTGTTGTGCAACATTTACCATCAGGAAGTTGCTAGGTACGAGTTAAGGATGATGGAGGCTTCACTAGGGCTTGCAAATGTGTCATTTGTAGAGGAATTTGAGAACCATGGCCTTAGGAAGGATGTTGGATTTGGGAGCCCATGTTTGGGCATTTAAATGGATTATTTTCATGGGGCTATATTGTTATGTAGTGGGTTGAACGAATTTCCTTAATAAGCTCATCTTATTAGCTAGGGTTTTTGGGGGATAGTATATAAAAAGGGCAGAAATGGTGGCTAGAGGTAGAACCCATCTTTATGAATGTATGAGCTATTTTCTCTGGTTCCTTGAAAACTGATTCTGAACTTTCAGTACTTAAGTGTATTGGTTCAATAGACTTTATGAAAGTAAGCAAAAGAGGTGTGAAAAGAAAGAGAGAGTCAAGAGAAAAGAAAGTCAAGGAGAGAAAAATAAGGTAAACACATTTGAGAGTGCTAAGTACAAGAGTGGTCAGGTTCACGAGAGTGAAGATGAAAGAAAACAAGTGAGTGTGTTTGCAAAAGGAGCAGATGTTAGGGTTGCCTTCCAAGCTAGGTAACAAATGATCTTGATCCTTTACAAGGATTCTTATTTCTTTAACACTAACCTTGATTCATCTTTGCCTAGTGCTATTTCATCTTTGTTGCAGGATTATAATGATGTATTCCCTAAAGAGATCCCAGATGGTTTACCACCAAGGAGAGGGATTGAACATCACATTGATCTTATTCTTGAAACTCCCATTCCCAATAAGCCAACGTATAGAAGTAATCTTGAGGAGACAAAGGAGCTTCAGAGGCAAGTTGATGAGTTGATGAGGAAGGGACATGTAAGGGAGAGCATGAGTCCATGTGCAGTGCCAGTGTTGCTTGTGCCAAAGAAAGATGGATCTTGGAGGATGTGTGTCGATTGTAGAGCTATCAACAAAATAACAGTTAAGTATCGACATCCTATACCCAGGCTTGATGATATGCTAGATGAATTACATGGTGCTTGTTACTTCTCTAAAATTGACCTTAAGAGTGGGTATCATCAAATTAGGATGAGGGAAGGAGATGAATGGAAAACTGCATTCAAGACCAAGCATGGTTTGTATGAATGGTCAGTTATGCCCTTCGGTTTGACTAATGCACCTAGTACTTTTATGAGATTAATGAATCATGTCTTGAGACCTTTTTTAGGAAAGTTTGTTGTGGCTTATTTTGATAACATATTAGTATACAATAGAATTTAGAAGAGCATGTTGAACATTTACATTGTGTGCTTGATGTTTTGAGGAAAGAAAAATTGTATGCCAATTTGAAGAAATGCAATTTTTGCAAGGATCATCTCATTTTCTTAGGTTATGTTGTGTTTGCTCATGGCATAGAGGTTGATAAAGAGAAGATTAAGGCAATTCAAGAATGGCCTACACCTAAAAGTGAGTGATGTGTGGAGTTTCCATGGTTTGGCTAGCTTTTATAGGAGGTTCATTAAAGATTTTAGTACCATAGCTGCACCATTGATTGAGGTGATTAAAAAGAGTGTGGGTTTCAAGTGTGGTAAGGAACAACAAGATGCCTTTGATTCGCTTAAGTCTAAGTTATATAATGCACCACTTCTTATTTTGCCTGATTTTTCTAAGATCTTTGAAATTGAATGTGATGCATCGGGCATTGGGATTGGGGGAGTTCTCATGCAAGAGAAACGACCTATTTCATTCTTTAGTGAGAAGTTGAGTGGGGCAACATTGAATTATCCAACATTGAATTATAAAACTTGACTTGCCAGGTGAGTATAATGTGAGTGCAACATTTAATGTTTCTGACCTTTCTCATTTTCTCTTTGATGATGTAGGTGCTGATTTGAGGACAAATCATTTTGAGGAAAGTGGGAATGATGAAAACCATATTGTACCAGCTCAAATCAACAAGGGAGTTGATGCTTTACAAAACCTTGAAGGACCAATGACAAGGGCAAGGTCAAAGAAAATAAAGGAAGCTCTCAACAACTTGTTGTGCAACAATTACCATCAGGAAGTTGCTAGGTACGAGTTAAGGATGATGGAGGCTTCACCAGGGCTTGCAAATGTGTCATCTGTGGAGGAATTTGAGAACCATGGCCTTGGGAAGGATGTTGGACTTGGGAGCCCATGTTTAGAAATTTAAATGGATTATTTTCATGGGGCTATATTGTTATGTAGTGGGTTGAACGAATTTCCTTAATAAGCCCATCTTATTAGTTAGGGTTTTTGGGGGTACGAATTTCCTTAATAAGCCCATCTTATTAGGTAGGGTTTTGGGGGTACGAATTTTCTTGATAAGCCCATCTTATTAGTTAGGGTTTTGGGGGTATGAATTTCCTTAATAAGCTCATCTTATTAGCTAGGGTTTTGGGGGTACGAATTTTCTTAATAAGCCCATCTTATTAGATAGGGTTTTTGGGGGATAGCATATAAAAAAAGCAGAAAGGGTGGTTGGAGGCAGAACCCATCTTTATGAATGTATGAGCTATTTTCTCTGGTTCCTTAAGAACTAATTCTAAACTTTCAGTACTTGAGTGTGTTGGTTCAATAGACTTATCTTCTTCAACATTGTTGTTGGGTCAGAACTCCAAATCCCTTAACCTTTATTAGAACGATCCTATACCAACATTGGTGTTGGGTTCTGTTTACATATAATCGGAGTTTGTATTAATAGGTTTGGGCATGATGGGGCTCTTACCCTCTTTAGTGCACCCTTCCAAAGTCTTAGGCTTGGTCCACTGTTAAGGATGCTTCTCCAGACTATAATTCAATCATTGGGAGTGCCCGATTCATTTTGAAAATGTTGATAAAATTGAATATTTAGGGAAGTCAAGGCTTAAAAGGAAAGCAAATTGTTCCAAAATTTCAATGAATTGAGGAATGTCAAATAAGCAAACAAATGGTCCAATTATTGTCTTTAAATAAGTTGTTGTCTACAAATTAACTTTTTCATGAAACAAAAGCCAAAATTATCATAAATTTCCAAACTATTCAAATTCTTAAATTAAATTCAAGAAACAAATCAGAGTATGGTCCAATTCCTTTTCTCCTAATAATGAGCTCCTTTGCTAAATTGTGACTTTAATCCTCCAAACTTCCACTTCCTAGCATGGTAAAGTTACTGAAGAAACACTTTATCTCATTCTTTTTAATTATGCAGATGACTATCTAAAAAGCTTCTAAAAACTTGTAAGAATTTTCAAAAAATCCCATTATAATTACTAGTATAGAGTATCGTCATAAAAAAAACATTTGAATACTTTTATCAATTTACAAAAAATTGCATCATTATTATTGGTGCAAAAAATCAATGTAAAAAGTATCCAAATACTTGCAAGAATTTTCAAAAAAAATTGTATTTTTATTACTAATGATAAGGATCACCTTCAAATATCTTAATTCAAAGAATCACCAAACCAATGCTCCACATGCCTTCTCAACTTACTACCAATGCCACCATATGTTGTCTCAAGGCTTCCACAATGCCCCAACAGCATCACCCACACCCTTGGGTTCACGTCTTAGCTAATGTCATAGCCTGCACATAGCTTTCCTCTAATGTTACTGCCATGCACATTGTCTCATACCTCCACCTTGTTTCCTTTAACACCACTCTTGTACACCAAAGCCACGCAAAGCATTGGCACAAGGTGCTACCAATGTTTGCATTTTCCCATCAAGGGACTTAGGGGGCTAACAAACCACCTTCACCCATTAAAGCCAATGTCCTCATTGGTGGGATTGCCCAGCCTTCCCACTTTTGTATCTCCCAATCCTTGCTAGCCTCACCTTTAGGGGAAAAATCTTTCAAGGTTGCTTGCTACCACTTATAAGCAACATAACCTACATCATCAAGGTTGTAATCATACCTTAAAGAAGACTCATGAAGCATCTTGCCCTCAACCAACATCCTCCATGCCTTGTTGTCACCATTTCGAGCTCAATCAAATAGTGCTTTTATCAAACTTGCATGACCTCTTGGCAACCAATGTTTCATTTCCCTCAATTCTCGATTGTGCAAAATCAGCTTGTGATTAGTGATGTGTTTCTTTGAAGGAGGTTTGGGCAGCACCTTGAGACTTACTCTCCCTATCACAATGTGCTCGTTAGCAATCACTTTTGCTAACTTCGGCTCCTTCACTCTCAAAGTCACCAAGTATTGTACCTCTCCTTCTCCCAACCACCCTTGTTGCACTTGCAAGGTAGACAACACAACACAAGTTTTCCCACCCTTGCTAGTAAGAGACTACTTCTCACCAGCCATATAACATGAACACTTCTCGTCCATGATAACTAAGCCACCCAAATGAGGCATAAGTGCAATTTTTGCTTACATAAAGGATTCCATCCCTAGAATCACATCAAAATTGTCCAATGGCATTATTGAGAAATCAAGTTTTCCATTCCATTGACTAAGAGTTACCTCAACTCCTTCTGTCATTCCTACTACGTCACGTGCCTTGGAGTTGACAGTCTTTACCCAAATACCACTTTTTCCCACTCGAAGACCAAGCGATCCAGCCACCCATTTGGCAATGAAGCTATGTGTTACACCCAAATCCACCATTACTAGTAGCTCTTGCCCTCCTATCCTGATTTTGGAATAAATCAGGCTAGGTTTTGAGGTCTATTTAACACATACAACATTGATCAATTGTATGGGATTGACTTGTAAACAGATGCCATCATCTAAACTTGCATCACTTCCATCCTCTTCTACCACCAAGGCACTCATTTTCTCCCGCTTTGGGCACTCCTTTGCCCTATGTGGACCATTGCAATCAAAACAACTAGCTTGTGTTTTACTCTTACCTAGGTCTGAAGTAACAGCTTTGCCTCTATACTCTCCCTACTTGCATTCTTAGGATTCCTCTTTCTTCTTCTTGCCTTTGTCCATGGGTTGCTAGTTACTCAAAGAATTAGAGGTGTTGATTTGAAAATCAACCAAGCCATTAGCCATAGCAAATGCAGAAGGCAAGTCCTTCACATCTTGCCTTCTAAGGTTGGAGCCCTAACATGAAATTGAAGTACTTATCTTCATCAGACATGTTACATATGTCTAACATCAAGGAGCTAAACTCCTTGACATAGTTGTGCACCATGCCACTATGCTTCAATCTCTTCAGCAACTCCCTTGCAACCCAAGATGTATTGCAAGGCAAGAATTGATACTTTAATTCCTTTTTTAGCACGTCCCATGCCTCAATATAAGGCCTGCCCATGTTAGCATCATCATTTAGCCTTATGCACCACCATAACTTGGCGTCCTTGGCAAGACACATGCTAATCAATATCACCTTCTCCGCATTCAGCACATGAGTAACTTTGAAATATTACTCCATATCCCATAAGAAGTTCTTGATTGCCTTCACATCACAATCACCATCAAAGGCCTTGGGTTGAAGAACTCTCATCTTCCTTAAACTGAACGTTATTTAAATTTACAATCTTTTATTACAATTTTTTGTAATTTTAATAAAATATTAATATAAATTCACCATAAAATAAAATAGGTCATATTTGAATAAAAAAATTGATTAATTTGAGTTATTGCATTTTTCATTCTATCCATTAGTCAAATTTCAATTTTTATTATGTTATAAACACAATTTAAGTAACATATTAAGCAACATTCATGAAAATTAGAAAATGATATTTTTAAATATAAAATTTCAAATTTTAATAGTTATTTAAATCAAATTAAATGTTACTCAAATTTATAAATTTTTATTATAATTTTTATAATTTTATTAAAAAGTTACTCAAAATTCATTAAAAAGTACATATGTCATATTTGAATAAGAAATAATTGATTTTAATAATTACATTTTTTATTATACCTATCAATTAAATTTCAATTCTTATTATATTATTAATGCAATTTAAGTAACATGTTAGGCAACATTTAGGAAAAGTAAAAAAAAAAAAAAACCAACATTTTTGAAAGAAAAGAATCCAAATATTAGTGGCTATTTAAATTAAATTAAATATTATTTAAATTTAAAATCTTTTATTGTAATTTTTATAATTTTAATAAAAAATTATTATAAATTCACTAAAAATTAAAATAGATCATAATTGAATACAAAATAATCGATTTAAATAATTACATTATTTATTATAATTGTTATTTAAATTTAAACTTTTTTCATGTTATTTTTGCAATTTAATTAACAAATTAACTAACATTCATGAAAATTAAAAAAATAATTATTTTGAATACAAGACCCCAAATTTTTGTAACTATTTAAATGAAATCAAATGTTATTCAAATTTTATAATCTTTTATTATTAATTTCATAATTTCAATAAAAAGTTACTCTAAATTTACCAAAAATTAAAATTTATCATATTTAAATAAAAAATTATTTATTATCTATTTTAATTATTATTCAAAATTAAAGTCTTTTCATATTATTTACGCAATATAAGTAACAAGTTAGTAAACATTCATAAAAATTAAAAAGTAACATTTTTTCAATACAAAATTTTAGATTTTATTAGTTATTTAAATCAAATTAAATATTATTTAAATTTATAATCTTTTATTGTAAATTATGCAATTTGAGTAAAATATTATTCTAAATTTACTAAAAAATAAAATAGATTAGATTTTAATAAAAAATGACTAATTCAAGTAATTGCATTATTTATTTCTAACTATTATTTAA
Organism: Rhizophora apiculata; assembly: GCA_037832385.1. NCBI lineage: Eukaryota > Viridiplantae > Streptophyta > Magnoliopsida > Malpighiales > Rhizophoraceae > Rhizophora > Rhizophora apiculata. The sequence continues at coordinate 622,511 of CM075440.1, forward strand.
ATTTAAATTTTTTTCATATTATTTATACAATTTAAATAATAGGTTAGACAAAATTGATGAAAATTAAAAAAGAATTTTTCTTTTTTTGGAATACAACACTTTAAACTTTAATAACTACTTCAAATAAGTAAAGTATTATTCAAATTTATAATTTTTTATTATAATTTCTACAAGTTTAGTTAAAAGTGACTTGAAATTCACTAAAAAATAAAATAAATCATTTTTTACTAAAAAACAACCAATGTAGAAAATTGTATTATTTATTCTAATCATTATTTAAATTTAAACTCTTTTTATATTATTTATGCAACTTATAATAAGTTAATCAATATTCATAAAAATTTTAAAAAATGACATTTTTGAATAAAAAATTTCAAATTTTATTAGTAACCTAAATCAAATCAAATATTACTCAAATTAACAATTTTTTTATTGAATTTTCTACAATTTTAGCAAAAAATTATCATGAATTCATGAAAAATTCAAATAGATTTTATTTAAATAAAAAAAATAATTAATTTAAGTAATTTCATTTTTATTCATATCATTATTTCAATTTAAATTCTTTTTATATTATTAATACAATTTAAATAATAAATTAGTTAACATTAATAAAAATTAAAATATAACATTTTTTTAATACAAAACCATATATTTTAGAAGTTAGTTAAATTAAATTAAATGTTTTTTAAATTTACATTTTTTTTATTATAATTTCTACAATTTTTGAGAAAGATTACTCTAAATTCACCAAAAAGTAAAATATATCATATTTGAATAATAAATAATCTATTTATATAATTATATTTTTTATTCTAACTATTATTCTAATTTTAATTCTTATTATGCTATTTTCACAATTTAAGTAACATGTGAAAAGTGAAAAACAACATTTTTTTTAATACAAAACCCTAGATTTTAATGGTTATTTAAATTAAATCAAATGTTTTTTAAATTTACAATTATTTATTGTACTTTTTGGTAAAATGTAAAATAAGATATATTTAAATAAAAAAATCAATTTAAGTAATAGTATTTTTTTATTCTAACCATTATTTAAATTTAAATTCTTACCATATCATTTACAATCATTTATTGTACTTTCTAGTAAAAGGTAAAATATGATATATTTGAATAAAAAATAATTAGTTTAAATAATTATATTTTTTATTCTAATTATTATTTAAATTTAAATTCTTACCATATCATTTATGTAATTTAAGTAATAAATTAATCAACATTTATAAACATTTTAAAAAATGATTTTTTTGAATACAAAATTTCAAATTTTATTAGTAACCTAAATCAAATCAAATGTTACTCAAATTAGCAATTTTTTTATTGAATTTTCTACATTTTTAGCAAAAAAAATTATCATAAATTTATGAAAGAATCAAATAGATTTTATTTAAATAAAAAACTAATTAATTTAAGTAATTTCATTTTTATTTATATCATTATTTCAATTTAAATTCTTTCATATTATTAACACAATTTAAATAGTAAGTTAGTTAACATTAATAAAAATTAAAATACAACATTTTTTTAATACAAAACCATATATTTTAGAGGTTAGTTAAATTGAATTAAATATTATTTAAATTTACATTTTTTTATTGTAATTTCTACAATTTTTGAGAAAAATTACTCTAAATTCACCAAAAAGTAAAATATATTATATTTGAATAATAAACGATATATTTATATAATTATATTTTTTATTCTAACTGTTATTCTAATTTTAATTCTTATTATGCTATTTTCACAATTTAAGTAACATGTGAAAAGTGAAAAACAACATTTTTTTTAATACAAAACCCTAGATTTTAATGGTTATTTAAATTAAATCAAATGTTTTTCAAATTTACAATTATTTATTATACTTTCTAGTAAAATGTAAAATAAGATATATTTAAATAAAGAAATAATTTAAGTAATAATATTTTTTAATTCTAACCATTATTTAAATTTAAATTCTTATCATGTCATTTACAATCATTTATTGTACTTTCTAGTAAGAGGTAAAATATGACATATTTGAATAAAAAATGATCAATTTAAGTAATTATATTTTTTATTTTAATTATTATTTAAATTTTAATTCTTATCATGACATTTATGTAATTTAAGTAATAAGTTAGATAACATTAATAAAAAGTAAAAAATAATATTTTTGAATACAAAACCCTTGATTTTATATAATTATTTAAATCAAATTTAATATAATTTATTGTAATTTCTGTAGTTTTAATAAAAAATTACTTTAAATTCACTAGAAACAAAAATTTTCCTTATTAGAACAAAAAAAATGGTTAATTTAAGTAATTATATTTTTTTTTTCTAAATGTCATTCAAATTTAAATTCTTTTTATTTTATTTACAAAATTTAAATAACAAGTTAGTCAACATTCATTAAAATTAAAAAAAAAAAAAATGAGATTTTTGAATTCTAAACCCTAAATTTTAGTAGTTATATAAATTAAACCAAACGTTATTCAAATTTAAAATATTTAATAATAAATTTTATATTTTTAATAAAAGGTTATTACAATTTCGCCAAAAACTAAAATAGATCATATTTAAAAAAATTTGACTTATTTAAGTGATTGCATTATTTATTCTAATTATTATTTCAATTTAAATGTTTGTCGTGTTATTTATATAATTTAGATAACAGATTAGTTAACATTCATGCAGATTAAAAAGCAACATTTTTGAATGAAAACCCACAAATTGTAATAGTTATTTAAATTAAATTAAATATTTTTCAAATTCATAATCTTTTATTGTGATTTTTGCAATTTCAAAAAAAGTTATTCTAAAATTTCCAAAATGTAAAATTGACCCAATTTGAATTAAAAAAAAACTAATTTAAATAATAACATTTTTTATTCTAGCAATTTTTCTACTTTAAATTATTTTTACGTTATTTACACAATTTATATAATAGGCTATTCAACATTATGCAAATGAAAAAAATAATATTTTTTAATATAAAGCCCCTGATTTTGGTTACTACTTAATTACATATCAAATATTATTCAAATTTACAATCATTTATTCTTCTTTTTTTTTTTTTCAAATTTAGTAAAAAGTTATTTTAAATTTACTAAAAAGTAAAATAAATTGTATTTAAATAATGAAAAAGACCAATTAAAGTAATTGTATTAGTTAAATTACAAACTTTTGTTATAATTTTTATAATTTTAATAAAAAGTTATTCTAAATTTATAAAAAAGTAGAATACATCCTTTTGAATAAAAAGGGAAAATCAATTTAACTTGTTGCATTTTTTATTTTAATCATCAACATTCACGAAAATCAAAAAATGGCATTTTAAATACAAAACTCTAAATTTTAGAAATTATTTAAATCAAATCAAATATTATTTAAATTTAATATTTTTTATTGAAAATTTTGCAACTTTCATACAAGATTAGTCTAAATTTAAGAAAAAGTAAAATAAACTCTATTAATTTAAGTAATTAAATTTGTATTCTAATTTATATTCTCTTAATGTAATTTATACAATTTAAATAATATATTAGTCAATATTTATGAAAATTAAAAAATAATATTATTCTAAATTATAATCTTTTATTGTAATTTTTGTAACTTCTATCAAAGGTTACTCTTAATTTAATAAAAATAAAATAGATAATATTTAAATAATACATAACCAATCTTAGTCATTATATTTTTTTATTTTAATTATTATTTAAATTTAAATTCTTATTATATTATTTACGTAATTTGAATAAAAGTTAGTTAATATTCATCAAAATTAAATGACATTTTTGAAAACAAAATACCATAATTTTATTATAATTTTTGCAATTTCACTAATCATATACTCTAAATTCACAAATATATATAATTTGAATCAAAATAACTAATTATTGTAATTATATTAATTATTTTAATTATCATTAAAATTTGAATTCTTTTCATATTAATTATACAATTTATATAATAGATTAGTTAATATTCATAACAATTAGAAAAATATATTTTTAAATATAAAATCTTAAATTTTAGTAATTATTTAAATCAAATTAAAAATTATTTAAATTTACAATCTTTTATTGTAATTTCTGCAATTTTAATAAAAAAATTTTCTAAATTTTACAAAAAGTAAAATAGATTATATTTTTAAAAAAATTGATTTAAGTTATTATATTATTTATTTTAACTATTATTTAAATTTAAACTTTTCTCATGTTTTATATGCAATTTACATAACAAGTTAGTCACTATACATGAAATTTAAAGAATGAAAATTTTGAATGTAAAACACTAAATTTTAATAGTTATTTAAATCAAACTAATTGTTATTTAAATTTATAATTTTTTATTGAAATTACTATAATTTTAGTCAAAGATTACTTTAAATTTAGTAAAAAGTAAGATAAATCTTATTTGAATAAAAAAATAATCGATTTAATTAATTGAGTTATTTATTCTCACTATTATTCAAATTTAAATTTTTTTTTAATTTTATTTATGTAATTGAAGTAACAAGTTAACCAAAATTTATGAAAATTGAAAAAATAATATTTTTTAAATTAAATCAAATATAATTCAAATTTAAAATTTTTTTATTGTAATTTATATAATTTCAATAAAAAAATTACTTTAAATTCACCAAAATACAAAATACACCCTATTTGAATAAAAAAATGAGTGATTTAGGAAATTAAATTTTTTATTCTAACCGTCATTTAAATTTAATTTATTTTTATATTATTTATACAATTTAAGTAACAAATTAGTCAACTTCATTAATTATAAAAAAGTGAAATTTTTTAATGCAAAACCTAAATTTTAGTAACTATTCAAATAAAACTAAGTGTTATTTAAATTTGCAAACTTTCATTGTGATTATTACAATTTTAGTAAAAGGTTATTATAAATTTATTAAGAATAAAAACAGACTATATTTGAATAATAAATGACTAGTTTAATTAATTATAATTTTTATTGTAATTCTTATTTAAATTTAAATTCTTATTATATTATTTATATAATTTAAGTAATAGGTTAAATAATATTTATAAAATATAAAAAATGACATTTTTAATATAAAATCCAATATTTTAATGGATATTTAAATTAAATAAAATATTATTCAAATTTATAATATTTTATTATAATTTCTGTAAATTCTGCAAAAAGTTACTCTAAATTCACTAAAAAGTAAAATAAACTTTATTTGAATAAAAAATAATTGATTTTTTTTTTAATTTTAACTATAAGTCAAATTTAAATTTCTTTCATGTTATTTACACAACTAACATAATAAGTTAGTTAGCATTTGTGAAAATAAAAAAAGGACATTTTTGAATATTAACAAAATTCATCAAATTAAATGCTATGCAAATTTACAATCATTTACTATAATTTTTATAATTTCAATAAAAAGATATTTTAAATTAATTTGAAAAGTAAAAAAAATTGTATTTGAATAAAATATAATCAATTTGAGTAATTGCATTATTCATATTTAGATTATTTTCATATTATTTATGCAATTTAGCTATTAGGTTAGCAAATATTTATAAAATTTAATAACCAAAACTTTTTATTATGAAATTTTAGATTTTAATAATTACTTAAATCAAATCAAATATTATTTAAATTTATAATTTTTCATTATAATTTCATTAAAATGTTAGTCTACATTCAAAAAACAAAAAAAAGATATATTTGGATACCAAACGACCAATTTAAATATTTTTATTTTTTATTTTAATTATTATTTAAATTTAAATTTATTTCATATTATTTATGCAATCTAACCAATAAGTTAATTAACATTCCCAAAAAATTTTAAACAATATTTTTTAACAAAAAAACCTCATAATTGAATTATTATTTGAATCAAACCAAATGTTCTTTAAATTTATAATTTTTTTATTATAATTTCTATAATTTTCATCCAATATAACTCTAAATTCACCTAAAAGTAAAATAAATCATATTTGAATAAAAATAACTAATTTAAGTACTTGTATTATTTATTCTAATCATTATTCAAATTTAAATTCTTTCCATGAAAATTGAAAAATAAAATTTTTAAATACAAAAACTCTAGATTTTAGTAGTTACTTAAATGAAATCAAAAGTTATGCAAACTTTCAATTTTTTATTGTAATTTCTCTAATTTCAATAAAAGGTTACCTTAAATTTACCAAAAATTAAAATACATCATTTTTGAATAGAAAATGACCAATTTAAATTATTGTATTTTTATTTTAATAATTATTTAAATTTAATTTCTTCTCATGTTATTTACATAATTTAAATATAAAATTTTAAAATTTAATAGTTATTTAAATCAAATAAAATATTATTCAAATTTATAATCTTCCATTGCAATTTTTGCAATTTCATTAAAATGTTACTTTAAATTCACCAAAAAAAATAAAATAAATCATATTTGGATAACAAATGACTAATTTAAGTAATTATATTTTTTATTCTAATTATTATTCAAATTTAAATTTTTTTAATATTATTTATACAATTTAACTAACTAGTTAATCAATATTACCAAAAAATTTAAAACAATATTTTTGAATACAAAATCCCACACTTTAATTATTACTTAAATCAAATCAAAAGTTATTTAAATTTATAATTTTTAATTGTAATTTTTAAAATTTTCATAATAAGTTACTATAAATTCACGTATAAGTAAAATGAATCATATTTGAATAAAAAAATTGATTTAAGTAATTAAATTATTTATTCTAACTATTATTAAAAAATAAAATTTTTAAATACAAAACCCTAAATTTCAGTAACTATTTACATGAAACTAAAAATTATTCAAACTTTCAATCTTTTATTGTAATTTCTTTAAATTCAGTAAAAGGTTACCCTTGCCAAAATGTAAAATACATCATTTTTGAATAAAAAGTAACTAATTTAAGTTTTTGCAATATTTATTCCAATAATTATTTGAATTTAAATTTTTCTCATGTTATTTACACAATTTAAGTAATAGGTTAGTCAATTTTCATGAAAATAAAAAAAAAATAACATTTTTAAGTACAAAAATCCTAGATTTCAATAGTTATTTACATGAAACCAAAAGTTATTCAAACTTTCAATCTTTTATTCTAATTTCTCTAAATTCAGTAAAAGGTTACCTTTGTCAAAATGTAAAATGCATCATTTTTGAATAGAAAGTAACTAATTTAAGTTTTTGCAATATTTATTCTAATAATTATTTGAATTTAAATTTTTCTCATATTATTTACACATTTTAAGTAATAGGTTAGTCAATTTTCATGAAAATTAAAAAATAACATTTTTAAATACAAAAACCCTAAATTTCAGTAGCTATTTACATAAAATCAAAAGTTATTTAAACTTTCAATCTTTTATTGTAATTTCTCTAAATTCAATAAAAGGTTACCCTTGTCAAAATGTAAAATACATCATTTTTGAATAGAAGGTAACTAATTTAAGTTTTTGCAATATTTATTCTAACAATTATTTGAATTTAAATTTTTCTCATATTATTTACACAATTTAAGTAATAGGTTAGTCAATTTTCATGAAAATTAAAAATTGACATTTTTAAATATAAAACTCTAAATTTTAATAATTACTTAAATCAAACAAAATGTTATTTAACTTTACAATCTATTATTGTAATTTATGTAATTTCAGTTAAAGATGACTCTAAATTCACCAAAAGGTAAAGTAGATCATATTTGAATAAAAGTATAACCAATTTAAGTAATTACATTTATATTTTAATCATTATTCAAATTTAAATTTTTTTCATATCATTTATGCAATTTTAATAGCAGGATAGTCAACATTCATGAAAATTAAAAAATAACATTTTTTGAAAACAAAATACTAGATTTTAGGATATTTAAATAAAACCAAATGTTATTTAAATTTACAATATTTCATTATAATTTTTATAATTTTAGTAAAAGGTTATTATAAATTCACCAAAAAATATAATAGATCATATGTGAATAGGAAAATGAATGATTTAAATAATTACATTATTTATTCTAACTCTTATTCAAATATAAATTTTTTTTTATATTATTTATACAATTTAAGTAATAAGTTAATCAGTATTCATGAAAATTTTAAAAATAATATTTTTGAATACAAAACCATAAATTTTAGCAGTTACTTAAATCAAATCAAAAATTATTCAAATTTACAATCTTTTATTATAAATTTTGTAATTTTAGTAAAAAGTTATTCTAAATTTGCTAAAAAGTCAAGTAGATCATATTTATATAAAACAAAAATGATTTATGTAATTACATTATTTATTCTAATTATTATTCAAATTTAAATTTCTTTCATATTATCTATGCAATCTAAGTAACAAGCTAGTCAACATTTAAGAAAGTTAAAAATATGAAGTTTTAGAATACAAAACACAATGTTGCAATTTAAGCCCAATCCTTTATTTAGTAATTTATTAGGTATGTTTGTTGTTTCCTATGATGTTTTGGATTTACTATTGTGTTTCAAAATCTACATATCGGCATTTAACACTCCTTTATGGGTGCTAGGCTTAATAAACTTTATACAAGTTCAAGCATAACTTATTTGAAGAGTTTGGGCTAAATTCTAAATTGGTTGCATACCTTGTTTCTTTTCATTACCTAGTTGCATACTTTGATTCTTTGGGCTGCCATTTGTGCTATTTAGTAATTTTATAATTGTCATAGGCTAACCAATGTCTTAATTTAAGCCTAATCCGCCTAATCCTTTACTTAGTTGTAAGGTAAGTTTGTTGTTTACTATTCTGTTTTAGATTTATTATTCTATTTTGAACTCTATGCATAACATATAACCCTATTTTTTGGGGGTTAGAAAATTAATTTTTAATAAATTTGAGAGGCTTTTCTCTTTGGTTCATTTGAGAACTTTGGAACTTATCGAGCTTACTCTCATGGTGTTCTAATTATGATTTATTTCTTTGGTTTGTGTTTTCTTAATAAACATTGGGTTAAGGTTTTACTCTTGTTAAACATGATTTAGCCTTCATGGGGTTTGAATTCCATTTTTCATTTGTGGATCACATTGTGCTCTTTGGGGTTTGCATTAGTTTGAATGGTTTAATTCCTAAATGATGAGACCATAACTTTAATTCATGCCTATAAGACTCCTTCGTTCATTACATGAAGTCATTAAAACAAAATGATAATGAAAATAACTTTGATATCTACACTAAACTTATATTCGTTGGGACAAGTATATCCTTGCACTTGTAGTTCTTTGAATCCATTAAATTTGATCAAACAAAGAAGTCATTAATCATGATTAGCTTTTCTTAAAAGGATTGAAAGGTTTAATTCTTGATGGATGAAACCTTCTCTTCATTTCTTTCAAATAAAACTTACCTTTTTGTTGCATAATGTCATTAAAATAAAATGATCATGAAATTAACTTTTGTTTCTATATCTACCATTAAATTCATTTGGACAAGCATGTCACATTTGGTACTTTGAATCCGTTGAACTCCTTCAAACAAAGGAGTCATTGATCTTGATTAGCTTTTCTTTAAGGATTGGATTATTTTATTCCTGATGAAAGAGATTGTCATTCCATTATTGCAAACAAACTTCTTCTTTATTTGCATGGGCTGATTAATATAAGATGATCTTGAAATTAATTTTTGTGCCTACACCAAATATTATATTGATTGTGACAAGCATGTCAATTCACTTTTGGTAGTCCAAATCCATTGAATTCCATCATAGAAAGTAGTCCTTGATCTTGATTAGCATTTCTCACATAGTTTGAATGGTTCATTGCCTAAAATATTAGACTGTCACTTCATTTCTTTCTCATAAGGCATTGACTTTCATTGCATAAGGTCATTCAATCGAAATGATGATGAAATTATTTTTTTTTCTTCGCCAAACCTTATATTCAATGGGATAGGCATGTCTTTACACCTTTGGTGCTCTAAATGCTTTGAATTCTATCAATTAAAGTAGTCATTAATCTTGATTAGCTTTTCTTACTTAGATTGAATGAATCAATTCCTAAAGGATGAAATCCTCGCTTCATTTCTTACTAACAAGGCTTCCTTCTTCTTCTTCTTCTTCTTTCTCTTTTTTTTTGTGAGGACTTATTCACACAAAAAGATCATGAAATTAGCTTGTGCCTACACCAAACATTTCATGATTTGAGTGGTTAATTGCTTGAAATATTAGAATGCCACTTCATTTTTAGCCAAAAAGGAGCATTGATTTTGGTTAGCTTTTATTACTAGGTTTGAATGGTTCATTAACTAAAGGATGAACTGTAACTTTGTTTGTTGCTAATAAGACTTCTCCTTTTGTAGCCTAGAGTTCATTCAACCAAGGTGATCATGAAATCAACTTTTGTATCTACACCAAATATTATATTTACAAGCACCTCCTTACACTTTTGGCAATCTAAATCCATTTATTTCCATCATCATTTTGTGTAACTAAGTTATTGTAATGAGAAAAGAAACCTTGTTAGTAAGAAATGAAATGATAGTCTCATCTTTTACCCAATGAACAATTCAAACAATTGAAGAAAAGCTAACCAAATTCAATGACTCCTATGTTTGATGGACTTCAATACATTCATACTGCCAAAGGTTTATTTACATGCATGCCTTATTAGCAAGAAATAAAGTCATTGTATCATCTTTTAGGCAATTAACCACTTTATCCATGTAAGAAAAGGTAATCAGGATTGATGACTCCTAGTTTTGATGGTCTTCAATGGATTAAGACTATTAAAGCTACATTGTCATGCATTTTGCATTGAATATAATATTTAATATATACACAAAAGTTAATTTTATAATCATTTTGTGTGAATGAATTCTTGCAGTGAAGGTAGAAGTCTTATTTGTAAGACATTAAGTGACAAAATAATCTTTGAAGCATTAAACCATTAGAAAATTCTAAGAAAAGCTAATCAAGATATTGACATGGTTGTCATAATGAATATATTGCTTGGTGTATATACAAATGTTTATTTCAGGATTGTTTTGTATGATTGACTCCTTTAGTTGAAAGTAGAAGCCTTCTTAGCAAGAAATGATGCAACTATGTCATCTTAAGGAAATGAACTATTAAAACAATATAAGAACTAATAAAGATTAATGATTGAATTTTGATGGACTTTAAGGGATTAAAAGTGCCAAAGTTGTGTTGATATGGATATTGCAATGAATATAATGTTGAGTGCTAACGAAAAAAGTTAATTTTGTAATCATTTTGTGTAAATCCTCACAACCAAAGGAGATGCCATGTTAGCAAGAAATGAAGTAATAATCTCATCCTTAGGAAATGAACTCTTGAAATAATGTAGGAAAAGCTGATCAAGATCAATGAATCTTAAGTTTGCTGTACTCCAATGGATCCATGCCACAAAAAGTGTATTAACATTAGTAACAAGAAAGTGTATTATCATTAGTAGGAAGAAATTAAGTGACTATTTTAGGAAATGAACCATTCAAACAATGTAAGAAAAGTTAATTAAGATCAATGATTTATGATGGATTTCAATGGATTGAGGCAACCAAAAGTGTATTGATGTTGTTACAATAAATATAGTTTTTAGTGCAGGAAAAAAGTTAATTTCATGATAATTTTGTGTGAATGAGTCCTAATGATGAAAGGAAAAGTCATGTTAACAAGAAATGAAGTTATGTTCTCATCTTTAAGGCTATGAACAATTTAAACAATGTAAGGAAGCTAATCAAGATCAATGATTTATATGTTCGATGAACTTCAATGTATTTTGACCATTGAAGGTGTATTGATAAGGTTATTGCCATGAATATAATGCTTGGTGTATACACAAAAGTTAATTTTATCATCATTTTGTATGATTGACTCCTTACATAAAAAGGACTAGCCTTATTTGCCAAAAATAATGTGATTGTCTCATCTTTCAAGCCATTAACCATTCTATCAATGTAAGAAATTCTAATCAAGATTAATGACTCTTACATTTGATTGTCTTTATGGGATTCATGCTGTCAAATGTGTATTGATGTGCTTATTACAATGAATATATGTTTGGTGTAAATATAAAAGTTAATTTCTTGATAATTTTATGTGAATGAGTTTTTACAATGAAAGTAAATGTCTTGTTAGCATGAAATCAAGTGACATTCTCATCTTTCAGGCTATGACCAATTCAAACAATGTAGGGAAAAGCTCATCAACATCAATGACTCATATGTTTGATGTATTTTACTATATTCAGACTACTAAAGGGTGTTCACGTGGTTGTTACCCTGAAAATAATGCTTGGTGTGTGTACAAAAGTTAATTTTATGATCATTTTCTATGAAAGGATGCTTGCATAAAAAGGAGAAGCCTTATTAGAAAAGAAATGAAGTGACTTTATCATCTTTTATGCAATAAACAATTCTATCCATGTAGGAAAAGTTAATCAACATCAATGACTGCTACATTTGATGGACTTCAATGGATACTAAATGTGCATTGACATGCTTGTCACATTGAACATAATGTTTGGTTTAGACACAAAAGTTAACTTCATGATTATTTTGTGGGAATGAATCCTTACAATGAAAGGAGAGGCCTTGTTATTAAGAAATTATGTGACACAACGAATATAATATTGGTGTACGTACAAATGCTAATTGCATGATTGTTTTGCATGAATGAGTCCTTGAAATGAAAGGAGAAACCTTGTTAACAAGAAATGAAGTGATCATCTCATCCTTTAGGAATTAAATTTTTCAATACTTGTAAGAAAATCTAATCAAGATCAATGAGTCATTTGTTTGATGGAATTCAAGGGATTCAGAGTACCAAAGGTGTAAGGATATGCTTATCGCAATGAGTCATTTCATCAGAAGTGGAAACCTTGTTTGCAAGAAATTAAGTGACAACCTAATCTTTAGGTAATGAAACATGCAAACGATGTAATAGAAGCTAACAAAGATCAATGACTCCTTTCTTTTATGGAATTAAATCAATTTAGAGTGTCAAAGCTATAAGACATGCTTATCCTAATGAATATAATGTTTGGTGTAGACTCAAAAGTCAACAATGCTTACTAATCAAAACCAATTACTCCTTCATTTGATAGACTTCAATGGATTCATACCACAAATTGTGTATCAATGTAGTTATGATAATTAATATAATGCGTGGTGTATACATAAAAGTTAATTTCTTGATTATTTTGTGTGATTGACTCCTTGTGTGATGGAAGCCATAATGTACCAGCACAAATTAACAAGGGAGTTGATGCTTTGCAAAACCTTGGAGGACCAATGACAAGGGCAAGGTCAAAGAAAATAAAGGAAGCTCTCAACAACTTATTGTGCAACATTTACCATCAGGAAGTTGCTAGGTACGAGTTAAGGATGATGAAGGCTTCACCAGGGCTTGCAAATGTGTCATCTATGGAGGAATTTGAGAACCATGGCCTTGGGAAAGATGTTGGATTTGGGAGCCCATGTTTGGGCATTTAAATGGATTATTTTCATGGGTTATATTGTTATGTAGTGGGTTGAACGAATTTCCTTAATAAGCCCATCTTATTAGCTAAGGTTTTTGGGGGCACGAATTTCCTTAATAAGCCCATTTTATTAGTTAGGGTTTTTGGGGGATAACATATAAAAATGGCATAAAGGATGGCTGGAGGCAGAACGAATTTTTGATGAATGTAGGAGCTATTTTCTCTAATTCTTTGAGAACTAATTCTGAACTTTCATACTTGAGTGTGTTGGTTCAATAGACTTATCTTCTTTAACGTTGTTGTTGTTAGGAGTGGCGTCTAAATCTCATAGTTCTGGTTCTTGGTTGTTTATAATCATTGGGTCAGAACTCCAAATCCCTTAACCTTTGTTAGAACGATCCTATACCAACATTGGTATTGGGTTCCGTTTACATATAATTAGAGTTTGTATCATTTGGTATCAAAGCCTTGTGTCACGGGACGAGTTTGCAGACACTCTAAACCTGTGCGGCACTAGACAATTTCAGGGGAAAGTTGCTAGTAAGCCTAAAGAGAGAGAGAACAAAGACTAGAGAGGCTTTAGAAGTATACTTTACTTCAATAATGGAGTGTGTACAAATGAGGGGTAGGAGGTCCCCTTTTTTACAAGTTTTGGACAAACTACAACCGTCAGATCCCTCCTTGATCTAATAGTGGATATTACATCCTTTCATCTTCCTATTTAATACATAGTAAGTTCCAATGTGCGTCCCTTCCTGAGGCGACGTCTACATTCAATGAATTGCCCTTCTCTAGGAGGTGTCTTGATTAACGTATTAGAACCTCCAATAGATAGGGTTTGAACTTGTTGGCTTGTGACATTCTCCCCCACTTAATTCGGCGACGTCCTCATCGTTGTTGTATCTTTGTAGCACTGGATTTCGTTGGGGAATTGCCATAGTGTGTCCTCCTATTCCCAACTGGCCTCCTCATGAGGATGTCCCTTCCATTTCACCAAGTACTCCGTATAATTGGGTACACCCCTTTTTCAGATCCTTTGATCCGCAAGAATGCTCTCCACTTCCTTGTTGAATGCGGTAGTAACGGCTGTTGGTGCTCGTTTGGACTCATTTCTCTCAGGGTCTTCCATATCTTCATGGTATGGCTTGAGGAAACTCACATGGAAGACAGGATGGATTTTAAGGTTAGGCAGTAATTGTATCTGATAGGAGACTTTCCCAATGCATTTTATGATCGAAAAGGGGCCTTCGTATCGTCAAATTAGTCCTTTGTGGACTTTGCGGTGGGACTTGAATTGTTGTGGGAGTAGTCGGATGAGCACTTTGTCTCTTTTTTGGTACTCCATGTGCCTCCATTTGTGATCTGCCCATTTCTTCATCTTCCGAGTGGCTTTATCTAGGGGAGCGCGAGCGATGTCGGCTTGCTCATGCCATTCCTTGGCGATTTGATGCACCATGGGGCTCTTACCATTGTATGTGGAGGTGATGGCATGTGGTGTCATGGGCTGTTGGCCGGTCACAATCTCAAAGGGGCTTTTACCTGTGGCTTCGCTCCTTTAGAGATTGTAGGAAAATTGAGTCACGTCGAGTAACTTGGCCCAATCTTGTTGGTGGGAGTGCCTCAAATATAGCTCCAATAGTCCATTGATTCGCTCGGTTTGACCATCACTTTGGGGATGGAAACTGGTGGAGAAGTTGAGGTTGGTTCCCAAGAGTTTGAAAAGTTCTGTCCAAAACCTTCCGGTGAAGCGTGGGTCTCGATCACTTACAATATCGCACAGTACTCCCCAAAGTTTGATAATATGTTTGAGGAAAGCGCGGGCAGCTTCCTTAGCGGTGCAGTCTCGAGACACTGGAATGAAGGTGGCATACTTGCTGAACCGATCTACAATCACCATAATGCTCCCATAACCTTTAGACTTGGGTAGGGCCATGATGAAGTCCATGGATAAGCTTTTCCATGGTCTTTCGGCAATTGGTAGGGGTTCCAAAAGACCTGCAGGGTGGTGTAGATCAACCTTGTCTTGCTGGCAAACAAGACACGTCCGAACGTATGCTTCTACATCGTCTCGCATTTGTGGCCAGTAGTAGGAGGATTGAAGGAGGGCAAGGGTGCGCGCAACACCAGGATGTCCTGCCCACCGAGAATCATGACACTCCTTGATGATCTCCCTCCTCAAATTTCCATGTCGTGGGACCATGATTCGGTTGCCGACGGTCAAAAGTAGTCCATTATCTTCCCAAAACCGTCGAGTCTTACCTTCATGGGCTAGTTTGACAAGGTTTTGTGTTGTGGAATCTTTGTCTATGCCTTCCTTGATGCAGGTGATGAGAAGGCTCTCAGGTTGGCTGAGAGTTAACGAACTAAGCTCTGCTTTCCTGCTAAGTGCATCGGCTATCACATTAGCTTTACCTGGCTTGTACTTTAGCTGGTAGTCGAACTCGGCAAGGAAATCTTGCCACCGAGCTTGCTTTGGACTCAACTTCTTTTGAGTTTGGAAGTAAGTTGTAGCCACGTTGTCGGTTAGGATGGAGAAGTGTGAGCCAAGTAGGTAATGCCGCCATGTCCGTAGGCAGTGGACAATGGCTGTCATCTCCTTCTCTTGTACAGTGTAGCGTCGCTCTATATCGTTTAATTTTCGACTTTCAAAGGCAATGGGATGGTTGTCCTGCATAAGAAAACCTCCAATGGCAAAGTCAGAAGCATCAGTGTGTACCTCGAAGGCTTTGCTTGGATGCGGAAGGCTAAGGATAGGCTCCTTGGAGATGGTTTTCTTCAAATCATCAAAGGCATGTTGACATGGTTCTGTCCATCTCCATGAACGATCCTTCTTCAAGAGGTCGGTCAAGGGTGTTGTCCTTGCTGAGTACCCTTTTATGAACCGACGGTAGTAGTTGGCTAGTCCGAGGAAGGATCTTAGTTCTGGAATTCTAGTTGGTGGCTCCCAGTCCATGATGGCTTTTACCTTTACTGGATCCATCTTAAGCTGTCCATCCCGAATGCGGTGGCCAAGGAACTCTACTTCTGGTGTGGCGAATGAGCACTTTTCTCTCTTAACATAGAGTTCATTGTCATGTAGTACTTGGAAGACTTGTTGTAAGTGCTGCAAGTGCTCGTCAAGTGTCTTGCTATACACTACAATGTCATCTAGGTATACTACCACGAATCGATCGAGGAAGGGATGGAATAACTTATTCATGAGTGTGCAAAAGGTTGCCAGTGCATTGGTGAGACCGAAAGGCATAACCAAGAATTCAAAAGAGCCATACCTTGTTACGCATGCCGTCTTAGATTCATCTCCGGTTCCAATGCGTACTTGGTAGTATCTCGAGTGCAGGTCTAGCTTTGAGAACCATCGCGCATCACCAAGCTGGTCGAAGAGATCCGAGATCAACGGTATCGGATACTTGTTCTTTATGGTGACCTTGTTCAATGCTCGGTAGTCGATACACATGCGGAGACTTCCATCTTTCTTTTTCTGGAAGAGCACTGGGGCACCATAAGGAGACTTTGAAGGTTGGATGTAGCCCAAATCCAACAAGTCATGGAGTTGTTTACGCAACTCCTGCAACTCAGGTGGTGCCATACGGTAGGGTGCCAAGGCAGGGGGCTTGGCATTCGGCTCCAACTCAATTGCATGATCCACCTCACGCCTAGGTGGGAGTTTCTTTGGCAGCTCTTGTGGCATGACATCCCTAAATTCTTCCAGGACTTGTGCCACTTCATTGGGTAGGGCAACCTTGTGGTTGACATCCTCTTTGTTGAGTTCTTGGATGGTAGCAAGGTAGCTTGGGTCAGATTTCATATCTCGCTTGAATTGTAATGTGGATAGGGCTTGATTCTCCATTCGTCGAGCACGTTCTGCAGGTATGGTGCAAGTCTTTCCTCCTTCCAATATTCTAAGTGAGTTAGAAGCTGGGAATAAGAAGGCGTGTACCTTATCGAAGAACTCCATGCCCAATACCACTTGGAAATGGTCCATGGGGACTACAGAGTAATTGATGCTTCCTTTCCATGCACCGAGAGTTGTGGGAACACTTTTAGCAATGCTGGCAATCGGTTTTGCTGGTGAGTTCACTGCTTTAAGGGTTCCGCCTTTACTTGTTAGCTTAAGGCCAAGCTGCTTGGCCTCCTCCATGGAAATGAAGTTGTGGGAAGCTCCGGTGTCTAACATGGCTCTAGATTGCTTCCCATTGATGGCGATTTGGACATATAGTAGTCCCTTATGGTCAACATATGGCTGTGCGCTTTTCCCCTTCATAGTTGCCAGGATTCGAAGTGATCCCATCTCAGTTTGACTTTGCTCGTCTTGTGAAGAATCATCTTCAAATTGGCTCATGATGGCGTTGAGGGTCTTGTGCTTGGGGCAATCCTTCATCCAATGGGAACCATTGCAAATAAAACATGGAGTTTTTGGTTTAGGAGAATCGGTCTTACCTCGATCATGCCTTTCACCATATGACGAGGTTTTGGCCTTTCCTTTATCTTTGGACCCTTGTTCCTTGCGTCTGAATTTGTCTCCCCCACTTTTACCCTGGTTGGATCGTTTTTCTTTGGATTGAGTGTTGTATTCTATGAGAGACTCGGCAGCGGCAATGGCTTCATCCAAGCTTTGCACATTACGCCTCTCAAGTTCAACTCTAGACCAATCTTTCAATCCATCCATGAAGTAAAAGAGAGAATCCTTGTCAGACATGTCCTCAATCTCGAGGATGAGGGTGGTGAACTCCTTGATGTAGTCACGGATGGTCCCTGCCTGCTTCAATCGTCGGAGACGACCTCGGGCTTCCTTATCGGCGTTGCTTGGGCAGAAGTGCTTCTTCAACTCTCGCTTGAAGTCTTCCCAAGTGTCAACTGAGCAAATACCTTTGCCAATTTCACCATGCTTACGGTGCCACCATAGTTGAGCGGCATCTCGTAGGAACGTGGGGGCAATGCAAATCCTTGCTACATCATCTTGCACAAACTTGGCTTCGAAGTATTGTTCCAAACTGAAGAGGAAGTTCTCAACTTCCGTAGCATTACGAGTACCATTGTAGGTAGCAGGCTTGGGCACGTCGATTGTCCAAAGTTGATGGGGCCAGTGGAGCATGACCCATTAGCAACGGTTTGCTTATGAACATCATCTACCTCGCGTCTAAGCTCTCGTAATTCAACTTCAGTAAAGGAACGATTACTACATACCTCTCATCAGATGTCGTCGAGATCATGCTTGAAGGATTGACTGATCTCCTGAAGGGTGGATTTTACCACGTGGGTGACTTCTCTGAATTCCGTCTCTATGTTGTCAATTCGGGCAGACTGCTCCTCAACGATCGATTCTATCCTTAAGAAGTTCTTCTCCAATTCTGCAACACAAGACTCCAAGGCCTCCATTAGAGCGGACTTGGATTTACCGTGCCTTGTGATGTAGGTGCGTTGTTCCTCTCGTCCATGTCTTTGCTCCTCCACACGAACTTCACTGTCGGAAGCCATCTTTGGTGCTTAATGGTAGCGCAACAAAGGCTCTGATACCAACTATCACGGGACGAGTTTGCGGACACTCTAAACCCGTGCGGCACTAGACAATTTCAGGGGAAAGTTGCTAGTAAGCCTAAAGAGAGAGAGAACAAAGACTAAAGAGGCTTTAGAAGCATACTTTACTTCAAGAATGGAGTGTGTACAAATGAGGGGTAGGAGGTCCCCTTTTATACAAGTTTTGGACAAGCTACAACCGTCAGATCCCTCCTTGATCTAATGGTGGATATTACATCCTTTCATCTTCCTATTTAATACATGGTAAGTTCCAATGTGCGTCCCTTCCCGAGGCGACGTCTACATTCAATGAATTGCCCTTCTCTAGGAGGTGTCTCGATTAACGTGTTAGAACCTCTGATAGATAGGGTTTGAACTTGTTGGCTCGTGACACTTGGCTCTAACTCAGGTTAGTTATACCTTTGTTCTCATCTATTTCATGTATTCTTCATTGTTGGTTGAATAATCAAAAAAAAAATAAAAAAACAAAAAAAAAAAGAAAAGAACAAGAAAAAAACAAAAAAAAAATCGTGTATTTCTTGGGTTGCCTTTCTGCTATTCGTTCCTTTTATAAAAATATCTATTAGTGAACCAAAAAAAAAAAAAAAGGCTTCATTACTTAATTGGTCATTTACTCAATTATATTTGATAATTGATTGTTGTCTGATTGCACTGCTCATATCATTGAATTCCTTGTCATTTTGTTTACTTCATTGCCCATCTTCTTGATCGTGCCACTTCTCTGAAGAGGTAGGTATAGATTGATATATTCAAGTTTTGTTTGTTCTGAATTTCGTTTGCTTGGAACTATTGAAAGAGCTCTTAGAGTCTTGCAATTCATTGTGTGAAACACGAAAGTTGAGGACTACTATAGTTGAGTGGAGAGCAAACAAGCAAGGGAGTGAGTTTTGTGAGATATATTCTTTATTTACTAACAATCTTGCATATCCAATGTCTAATGCTAAAGAAGGTAGCTTCCCACATGGAGAGGAGAAAGTAGTTGTTCTAGATTTCAAATTGCTTATGAAATCCTTAGAGCAAAAATTTGATAGGATTGACCAAATGTTTTGAGAAGTTCGAGACAGAACGGATAAAATAAAAGGGGAATCAAGTGTCAATCCTAAGAGGCCAGTTGGGAGGGTCATGAAAGAGCAATTTGAACATGACTTTGGTGAAGATGGTGATGATTATTATGATAACAGTGATAATGCTAGTAGAAACCTCAGAGGTGGATTTAGAGGAGGATGTGGTAATAGGAATGGTAAAGGAGTAAAAGGTAATGGAAATGTTTATGATAGGTATAATGGAGGTTGGGACAATAAAAATAGAGTGGAGGAAGGAGTAGACAAAAATCTTAGTAGTATTAAAATGAAAATACCTTCTTTCCAAGGAAAAGCTAACCCTGATGTTTATTTGGATTGGGAACGAAGGGTAGAATTAATATATGAGTGCCACAACTTCTTTGAGGAGAAGAAAGTGAAGTTGGCTATGGCAGAGTTCACTGATTATGCTGTAGTATGGTGGGACCAGCAAGTTACCACTAGGAGAAGAAATTTTGAGAGAACTATAAAAACTTGAAATGAGTTGAAGACTCTGATGAGAAGGAGATTTATTCCCAGCTCTTATTATAGGGATTTGTATAACAAGTTGCAGAACCTTATGCAAGGTTCCAAGAGTGTGGAAGAGTACCATAAGGAGATGGAAATTGCTATGGTTAGGGCAAATGTAATAGAGGATAGGGAGGCAACCATGGCTAGGTTCCTCCAAGGGTTGCATAGAAGCATAGCTGATGTGGTAAAACTGCAACACTATGTAGAGTTTGAAGACATGGTACACATTGCCATGAAAGTTGAGAGGCAACTTAAGGGAAGGAGCACTTCTAGAAATAATCAGAACTTAGGTTCATCTTTTTGGAAGTCAAACTGGGGGAAGAAGGAAGAGAAGATGACTTATAAGCTTCAAACCAATTCACATAGACCCAAGACTAGTGGGGGCAGCCTGGAAAGGGGCAAATTTGAAGAAAAACTTGAGGGCACCCAAGGAAAAACTAAAGACATCAAATGCTTTAGATGTTTGGGTAGGGGTCATGTGGCTTCACAATGTCCTAACAAGAGAACCATGTACCTTAAGGAGAATGGTGACTATGTGTCTGGCAATGATGCTAGTGATGAAGACCAAATGCCGCCACTAGAGAATGCTAGTGATGTTGATGAAGGGATAGAGTATCCAAAGCATGGTGGAAGGCTTTTAGTAGCAAGGAGAGCCCTTAGTGTGCAGGTTAAGGAGGAGGATGATGTTGAGATGCAGCGGGAAAATATTTTCCATACTCGATGATTGATTCAAGATAGACTTTGTTGCTTGATCATCAATGGAGGTAGTTGCACTAATGTAGCAAGTACAGAGTTGGTGGAAAAAATGAACTTGCCTACAACCAAACATCCTAAGCCATATAATTTGCAATGGTTGAATGACAATGGAGTGGTAAAAGTGACTAAACAAGTTGTGGTTCCATTTTCTATTGGTAGATATAAGGACGAGTTGTTTTGTGATGTTGTACCTATACAAGCCGGGCATTTGTTATTGGGCCGTCCGTAGTAATTTGATAGAAAAGTTTAGCATAATGGTTACAAGAACCGCTATTCTTTCACCATGGATGGAAAACCATTTACACTTGTTCCATTGACTCCAAAACAGGTGTATGAAGACCAAGTGAGACTTTATGAAAGTGAGCAAAAGAGGAGTGAAAAGAAAGAGAGAGTTGAAAGAAAAGAAAGTGAAGGAGAGAAAAACAAGGTAAATGCATTTAAGAGTGCTAAGTACAAGAGTGAAGATGAAAGACAACAAGTGAGTGTGTTTGCAAAAGGAGCAAATGTTAGGGTTGCCTTCCAAGCTAGGCAACAAATGATCTTGATCCTTTACAAGGATTCTTATTTCTCTAACACTAACCTTGATTCATCTTTGCCTAGTGCTATTTCATCCTTGTTGCAGGATTATAATGATGTATTCCCTAAGGAGATCCCAGATGGTTTACCACCAAGAAGAGGGATTGAACATCATATTGATCTTATTCCTGGAGCTCCCATTCCTAATAAGCCTACACTTAAGAGTGTGAGTGATGTGAGGAGTTTCCATGGTTTGGCTAGCTTTTATAGGAGGTTCATTAAGGATTTTAATACCATAGCTACACCATTGATTGAGGTGATTAAAAAGAGTGTGGGTTTCAAGTGGAGTAAGGAACAACAAGATGCCTTTGATTTGCTTAAGTCTAAGTTGTGCAATGCACCACTTCTTGCTTTGCTTGATTTTTCTAAGATCTTTGAAATTGAATGTGATGCATCGGGCATCGGGCATTGGGGGAGTTCTCATGCAAAAACGACCTATTGCATTCTTTAGTGAGAAGTTGAGTGGGGCAACATTGAATTATCCAACTTATGATAAAGAAATGTATGCACTTGTTGGGACTCTAGAAACATGGCAGTATGACCTTTGGCCCAAGGAGTTTGTAATTCATTGATCATGAGTCTTTAAAATACTTGAAGGGGCAAGGTAAGTTGAATAGGAGACATGCAAAATGGGTTGAGTTTATTGAAACTTTTCCTTATGTAATTCAATACAAATCAGGTAAGGAAAATGTTGTTGCTGACACATTGTCACGTAGGTACACATTGATTAGCACTTTGAGCGTTAAGTTGCTAGGGTTTGAGCACATTATTGGTTTGTATGCTAATGATGCTGACTTTAGTAACATATATGCTGCATGTGAGAAAGCTGCTGCCTTTGGTAAGTTCTATAGACATGAGGGGTATTTGTTTAGAGTAAATAAGTTTTGTATTCCTCAAGGGTCTATGAGAGCATTAGTTGTGAGAGAGGCTCATGGGGGTGGTTTAATGAGACACTTTGGCATTCAAAAGACTTTTGATGTTTTACATGAACATTTCTTTTGGCCACATTTGAAAAGGGATATTGAAAGAGTCTGTGCGAAGTGTATTACCTATAGACAAGCTAAGTCTAGGGTTTTGCCCCATGATAAGTATATGCCTTTAGAAATTCCTTGTGAACCTTGGATCAACATTTCTATGGATTTTATTCTTGGGCCAAGATTGTATTCTTGTTGTAGTTGACAGGTTTTTAAAGATGGTGCATTTCATTGCGTGCACCAAAATGGATGATGCCACACACATTGCAAACTTATTTTTTAAAGAGATTGTTCACCTACATGGAGTGCCAAAGAGTATTGTATCAGATCGTGATGCAAAATTTTTGAGCCATTTTTAGAAGACATTGTGGGGTAAGCTCGGAACAAAGTTGCTGTTTTCTACAACTTGCCACCCACAAACCGATGGACATACTGAGGTAGTAAATCAAACTCTTGGTACATTGTTGCGTGCTACTATTGGTAAGAACTCTAGAACTTAGGAAGAATGTTTGCCTTTTGTGAAATTTGCCTATAATCATGTTGTTCATAGTACTACAGGTTATTCTCCTTTCGAGCTTGTTTATGGTTTTAATCCATTATCTCCTTTGGATTTAGCACCATTGCCTATACAGGATAGGGTTAATTTAGATAGAAAAAAGAAGGCTGAAGTGGTTAGGCAACTTCATGAGAAAGCTAGGCTTAACATTGAGAAAAAAGCAAACAATATGAAACACAAGCCAACAAAGGTCGTAGGCATATCACTTTTGAACTTGGTGATTGGGTTTGGCTACATTTGCAGAAGGATATATTTCCTATGCAAAGGAAATCAAAGTTGCAACCAAGGGGAGATAGTCCTTTTCAAGTGGTGGCAAGAGTCAATGATAATGCATATAAACTTGACTTGCCAGGTGTGTATAATGTGAGTGCAACATTTAATGTTTCTAACCTTTCTCCTTTTCTCTTTGATGATGTAGGTGCTGATTTAAGGACAAATCATTTTGAGGAAAGCGGGAATGATGAAAGCCATATTGTACCAGCACAAATCAACAAGGGAGTTGATGCTTTGCAAAACCTTGGAGGACCAATGACAAGGGTAAGGTCAAAGAAAATAAAGAAAGCTCTCAACAACTTATTGTGCAACATTTACCATCAGGAAGTTGCTAGGTACGAGTTAAGGATGATGGAGGCTTCAACAGGGCTTGCAAATGTGTCATTTATGGAGGAATTTGAGAACCATGGCCTTGGGAAGGATGTTGGATTTGGGAGCCCATGTTTGGGCATTTAAATGGATTATTTTCATGAGTTATATTATTATGTAATGGGTTGAACGAATTTCCTTAATAAGCCCATCTTATTAACTAGGATTTTTGGGGGTACGAATTTTCTTAATAAGCCCATCTTATTAACTAGGGTTTTTGGGGGTACGAATTTTCTTAATAAGCCCATCTTATTAGTTAGGGTTTTTGGGGGATAGCATATAAAAAGGGCAGAAAGGGTGGCTCGAGGCAGAATGGATTTTTGATGAATGTATGGGCTATTTTTTTCTCTGGTTCTTTGAGAACTAATTTTGAACTTTCATACTTGAGTGTGTTGGTTCAATAGACTTATCTTCTTCAATGTTGTTGTTGTTAGGAGTGGCGTTTGAATCTTATAGTTCTGGTTCTTGGTTGTTTATAATCATTGGGTCAGAACTCCAAATCCCTTAACCTTTGTTAGAACAATCCTATACCAACATTGGTGTTGAGTTCCGTTTACATATAATTAGAGTTCGTATCATTGTGTAGAAACATGAAGTTGTATTAGTAAGAAATAAAGTGATTATCTAATCTTTTAAGTAATTAATCATACTATCAAAGGAGTATTGACATGCTTGTCAAAACAAATAGAATGTTTGGTGTAGATGCAATAGTTAATTTCATGATCATTTTGTGTGAATGATTATTTGCATAGGAAGGAAAGGTATTATTAACAAGAAATTAGGTGAATCATTCAAGATTGCTTCTTTAGGCAATGAACCATTCAAACAATATAATTAAAGATAATCAAGATGAATTCACTCCTATGGTTGATGGAATTTAATGGATTTAGGCTATGAGATGTATATTGATGTGGTTGTCATAATAAATATAATGTTTGGTGTAAATGCAAAAATTAATTTCATAATTATTTTGTTTCAATGAGTTCTTGTAACAAAAGAAGAAGCCTTGTAAGCACAAAATGAAATTACTTTCAAATCTTTCAAGCTATGAAAAATTTAAACAATGTAAGACAAGGTAATTTAGATCAATGACTCATATGTTCAATGGACATCAATGAATTTAGACTATCAAAAGTTTATTGATGTGGTTGTTGCCATGAATATAATGCTTTGTTTATATAAAATTTAATTTCATTATTATTTTTTGTGAGTAACATCTCGTGTAGAGAGGAGCGACAATAATAAAAAGAATAAAGTGAATGTCTCATCTCTAAGGCCACTAATATTTCTATCCATGTAAGAAAAGCTAAACAACATCAATGACTCTTACATTTGAAGGACTTTCAATGTACTAAGACCATAAAAGTTTATTGGTGTGCTTATCACTATGATTATGATGTTTAGTGTGGATATAAAAGTTAATTTCATAATTATTTTGTGTAAATGAGTATTTGCAACAAAAGGAGACGCCTTCTTTAGCAAGAAATGAAAAGACAATCTCATCTTTCAATCTTTAAGTCACTCAAACCATGTAGGAAAGGCTAATCAAGTTCAATAGCTCCTTAGTTTGATGAACTTCAATGCATTTCAACCACCAAATGTGTACTAATGTGGTTGTTGCATTGAATATAATGCTTGGTGTATATACTAAAGTTAATTTCTAAATCACTTTATGTGTTTGATTGCTTGCATAGAAAGGAAAAGTAGTATTAGCAAGTAATTAAGTGATTTACTCTTCTTTAGGCAATGAACCATTCAAATAATGTAAGAAAAGCTAATCAAGATCAATGATTCTTATGCTTGATGGACTTTAATGAATTCATGCTGCACAAATGTGTAATAAGATGGTTGTTGTAATGTATATAATATTTAGTGCAGACAAAAAAGTTAATTTCATGATAATTTTGTGTGAAAGAGTGCTTGCATAAGAAGGAGAAGCCTTATTAGCAGGTAATGAAGTGACTTTCTCATGTTTCAAGGAATAAACAATTCTATTCCTGTACGAAAAGCTAATCAAAATAAATGATTCTTATGATTCAAGAACTTAAATGGAATAGGACTAGCAATGGTGTATTGACATGTTTGCCTCACTAAATATAATGTTTGCTATAAACAAAAAAGTTATCTTTATGATCATTTTGGGTGATTAAATCCTTGCAACAAGAAAAAAATGCCTTGTTAGCAAAAAATTAAGTGATAACCTCATCTTCTAGGCACTAAACTATTCAAACCATGTAAGAAAAAGCTAATAAAGATCAATGACTCTTGTATTTGATGGACTTCAAGGGATATAAATGAAAATTTAGAAATAAGTATTTACAAAATTGGCACTTTCCTTCTTCCTCTTCTTCCCATGTTTATAAACAGGGAAGTTTCTTTTCCATATGTGATTATATTATTAAAATTGTTGAAGAAGTCATACCCTTAACTTAGAGTTATAATGATTTCTTTGCATTGTCTCAAGAGCTTGTTAGCTTGCATCAACAAAAGTATAAATTCATCCATATTGGCATCATTTAGGTAGCCTTAAATCTGGGACAAGAATAAATATATTGTTAAATTATCTTATGAACTCAACTTCATTGAAAGTCAAATTCCAACTAAAGCCAAACCCATTGATATGGGATCTAGGCATTTAGAAATTTGTAAAACAAAAATCTATGAACTCCTTAAGAAAGGACTTATTTGAAAAAGTACAAGTACCTGGAATTGCCTCACAATTTATGTGAAAAATGTAATGGAATTGAAATGAGGTGTTCCCAAATTAGTTATTAATTATAAGCCTTTAAATAAAGCATTACATTGAATTAGGTATCCTATACCTAACAAAAAGGATTGAATCAATTGGCTTTATGAAGCTATTCCAAATTTGATATGAAATCAAGTTATTTGCAAATTCAAATTCATGAAAAAGATAAATATAAAACATCATATATAATAATACCCTTAAGGTATTATAAATGAAATATTATGCTTTTTAGATTAAAAAATGCCCCTTTCAAATTTCAGAAGATTATGAATGAAATATTCAACATTTTAAACATCTAAATTTATTCATCAATGTGATGAAAAAGGTAGGAATAGCTACTTTGGCTAAAAAATGAAGTTATTCCAAACCAAGGTTCATTTCCTTAGACACTTGATTAAAAATGGTATTATTATTCTCATTAATCAAGCAATTGAGTTTGCTTCAAAATTTCTTAATGAAATTAAAGACAAACAATAATTACAAAAATTTTTGGGTAGTCTCAATTATATTTTAGAATTATGTCAGAATTAGCTTATGATGCTAAACCATTATATGAAAGATTGAAGAAAAATTCACCTTCATGGACAAGTAAACATATATAGGATGTCAAACAAATAAAACTTAAAGCCAAAGGGCTTCCTTATTTAGTCATTCCTCATCTAGATGCCTTTATGCTTCTGACAAAGGCTACAGTGGTATTTTTAAGCAATGAACAACTACTTCAGTCTACTTCTAGGGCATAAAGAGGAGCTAGAGTTAATTACTTTACTATCAAAAAGGAAATTCTTTTTATAGATTAATGCATTTAAAAAGTTGAAAATGATCTATTAAATTAGAAATTTCATTTAAGAATTAATTGTAAAGCAGCTAAAGATGTACTTACTAAAGGTGTCAAAAACATAGCATTTAAACAAATCCTTGCTAGATGGCAAGGGATTTTATCTACTTTTGATTTTGATATTCTATTTATTATAGGAACTTCTAATTCTCTCCCTGACTTTTTAACTTGTTAATTTTTACAGGGATCAATGCATGAGTAAGAGACCACTAGTACAAGAGTCTTAATCTCCCTCAAAGTTGATTATTTCATCAGCTAAAAATGCAAGAAAAACTTCTAAAGTTGATAAACTTCAAGAACACACTTATGAGCATGCTTTAGATAAAGTTTAATATATCCACTAATCCCAAAATATTTGGAGTTTTTATGTGCTATTGACAATAATTATGCTCAACTTTTATCAAATGAGGTGGCTCAATTTTATCTTAAAGATGATATGTATCCTCACACTTATCCAAAAGATTGCTCATATTACCAGCAGATTCTCCATGAAACTGACTTAGTAGTTATTGAACCTATGGAGTGAGGTGCAAGTACTTCTGGTTATAAAGAATGGGTCTATGCCAAATCCAAGGTAAAGAAAGTTCTCTATCCTTATGATTGGTAAGTTGATTTATTATGTACTAAAGAACTGAAAGAATAGTGGAAGGTTAAAACCTATAATTATTTTGATTACATGGACACATGGGAAAAGGCTTTGTTATATGAAAACTAGCAAAAGAAATTTAGCTAGTTTATTCATATTCACTTCCCACATGATCTTAAGAGATCCCTTAAGTGGTTTAAAACCTAGTTCCTTAAATGGGGATTACATCCCATAACTTTACCTAATAAGGTAAAAACTATTTATGAATAGTTTTGTGAAGAAAATGATGACATTAAAGACTCTCTACTTTTGTTTACTTCTTGGTATCACATTCCACGGATTGTCAAATGGGACTAGACCATCATGGCAAAACAAGTTAACATTTTGGATGCTAATATTAAGCATGTTCCTCAGTTGGCTCAAAGGATTAACACCCAATAGTGGGAAAATTTTGACTTTTTCCAAGATGGGGTTTATATGGCAAAAGGAGTTGTTTGGATTAATGAACCTCGATCAGTTCTTCCCAAGCCTATCCCCTCTTAATCACTAGAACAGATGCTCAAAGCTCTCATGGAATTAGTATTGAAAGTAAAGCAATTAGAAATGATGACTACTCTACTACAACCAACACAAGCTTCCTCACAAGGGAGAAAAGCTATTGGAAATGATTATGACACTTTTGAGTAATGAACCATTTAAACCAAGGAAAAAAAGATAACCAAGATCAAGGACTCTTTTCTTAATGTAATTTAATGGATTTAGAGCTTTAAAGGTGCAAGGAAGTGCTTGTCACAAAGAATATAATATTTGTGTAGGCATATAACTTAATTTAATGATCATTTTGTGTGAATGACTTCAGGCAACGAAAGGAAGAAACCTTATTAGTAAGAAATGAAGTGACAATCTCATCCTTTAAGAATTTAACTGTTCAATCCCTATAAGTTAATCTAATCAAGATCAATGTGTCCTTTTCTACATAGAGTCAAATAGATTTAGAACACCAAAGGTGCAAGGATGCACTTGTCCCATCCAATATAGTGTTTGGTGTGAACAAAAATGTTAATTTCATAATCAATTTGTATGGATGACTTCGGGCAACAAAAGGCAAAGCCTTATTTGATTTAAATAAAGTGACAATGTCATATTTCAAGGAATGAACCCTTTAAACATTGTAAAAAAAGCTAATAGAGATCAATAAATCCTATGCTTCATGAAATTAAGTGGATTCAAAACATGAATGGTGTTCAAACAATGTTTGTTAAAAATAAATTATATTTGGTGTAAACACAAAAGTTAATTTGATGTTTATTTTGTGTCAATCTATGCAATCAAAGGAGAAGCCTCGTTAGCATGAAATGAAGTGACAATCTGATATGAACTCCAATTATATGTAAACGGAACCCAACTCCGATTTGGAGTTCTGACCTAATGATTATAAACAACCAAGAACCAAAACTATAAGATTCAGATGTCACTCCTAACAATAATAACGTTGAAGAAGATAAGTCTATTGAACCAACACACTTAAGTATGAAAGTTCAGAATTAGTTCTCAAAGAATCAAAGAAAATAGCTCATACATTCATCAAAAATCCGTTTTGCCTCCAGCCACCCTTTTTGCCTTTTTTATATGTTATCCCCCAAAAACCCTAGCTAATAAGATGGGCTTATTAAGGAAATTCGTTCAACCCACTACATAACAATATAACCCATGAAAATAATCCATTTAAATGCCCAAACATGGGCTCCCAAATCCAACTTCCTTCCCAAGGCCATGGTTCTGAAATTCCTCCACAGATGACGCATTTGCAAGCCTGGTGAAGCCTCCATCATCCTTAACTCGTACCTAGCAACTTCCTAATGATAAATGTCACACAACAAGTTGTTGAGAGCTTCCTTTATTTTCTTTGACCTTGCCCTTGTCACTGGTCCTCCAAGGTTTTGCAAAGCATCAACTCCTTTGTTGATTTGAGCTGGTACAATATGACTTCCATGACAATCCCATCCTTTAGGGATTGAAACATTTAATCCTTATAAGAAAAGCCAATCAAGAGCAATCACTCCCTTGCTTCATAGAATTTTATAGATTTAGAGCACCAAAGGTGTAAGTACAAGTTTACCACAAAGAATATAATGTTAGGAGTAGACACAATAGTCAATTTGATGATCAATTTTTGTGAATAACTCCATTTAGCAGAAGGAGAAGCCATATTAGTAAGAAGTGAAGTGGTAGTCATATCCTTCAAACAATGAACAATTCAAACCAGGTAAGCTAGTCAAGAACAATGATTTCTTTGTTTGAAATAATTCAATAGATTTAGTGTAAAAAGGTTTAAGGATGTGCTTGTTGCAATAAATATAATGTTTAGCAATGATACAAATTTAATTTTAGAATTATTTTGGGTGAATGGCTTTCTGCAACAAAAGGGAATTCCTTCTGTAAATGAAGATACAATCTTATCTTTTAGGCAATGAACCATATTAACCATATAAGAAAAGGTAATCAAGATCAATGACTTTTTTTTTTTTTGGATAGAATTTAATGGATTCATAGTATGGACAATGTAAAGAGATACATGTCCATGTTTGGTGTGGACATAAAAGTTAATTTCATGATCATTTTGTATGAATGACAATATATAATGAAATGAGAAGCCTTCTTAGAAAGAAATAAAGTAAGGTTTAATCTTTTAGCAAATGAACCATTCAAACTAGTAAGGAAAGTTAATTGAGATAAATGATTCCTTTATCATGATTATTTTGTGCACATATGTCCTTTCATCAATGGAGAAACCTTGTTAGTAAGAAATGAAATTATGGTCTCACCCTTTAGGAATGGAACCATTCATTACCAACTAGAAAAACTAGCCAAGATTAATGACTCCTTTGTTTGATGGAACATTGGATTTAGAATGTTAAAGGTGTAAGGGCATACTTCACATGAAGAAAATAAATTTTGAATGAATTTGAAAATTCTTTATCATTTTGTCTGTATGTCTTCATGTAATGAAAGGAGATATCTTATTAGCATGAAATCAGGTGATAGTCGCATCTTTCAAGCAATGAACCCTTCTAACCATGAAAGCTAATCAGGGTCAATGACTTCATGTAATGAAAAGTCTATGGATTTAGAGTACAAAATGTGTTGAATGAATTTGAAAATTCATGATCATTTTGTGTGAATGTTTTCATGTAATGAAAGGAGATGCCTTATTAGCATGAATTCAAGTGATAGTTGCATCTTTCAAACAATGAACCCTTCTAACCATGAAAGCCAATCAAGGCTAGTGACTCTTTTTTTTTTTTTATTAGATTCTATGGATTTAGAGTAGAAAATGTGTAAGGACATGTTTGTTGAAATATAACAATCTCATATGGGGGTTGGTTGATTGATTTTTAATAAAATTTAGAACTTTTCTCTTAGGGTCTTTTGTGAACTTTGGAATTTATGAAAATTACTCTTGTGGTGTTTTAATTCTAAATTGTACCTTTGGTTCATGTTTTCTTAATAAAATTGGCTTATGGTTTCTTTTTTCACTCTTATGCTTCTAGGTTTCAATTCCAGCAAGATTTACATCAAGTTTGCTTATCTAAATTTGATTTTTTTTTTTCTCTTGATTTTCTTCTTAGCTGTATCTTATCTCCATTTTCTTCTGTTTTTCTTCTCAGCTGCATTCTATACACTTTGTATTCCTTGAATATGCAAACCCTAGTTAGATCTCTTTTGCAAAATTTTGAGGATGTATTTCTCGAGGACATTCAAATAGTTTAGCACCTATATAAGGGGAATTGAACATCAAATTGATTTTATCCTTGGAGCTGTAATTCTAAACTAACCTTCATATAACCCCAAGGAAATGAAGGAACTTCAAAGGTAGGTTGAAGAGCTCATGAAGAAGGGATATGTGAGAGAAAGCATGAGTCCATATGTGGTTCCCATACTACTTGTGCCTAAAAGGGATGAAACTTTGTGAATGTGCACTGATTGTTGTGCAGTCAACAAAAGCATAAGTCTCTATATGTGGTTCTTGTACTTTCATAGGCAAATTTGTGGTTGTTTATTTTGATGATATTCTGGCCTATTGTAAGAACTTAAAGAAAGGTTAAGACAATTAAAGAAGGGCCATCACTCAAGAATATTTTTGAGGTGTAAAGTTTTCATGGTTTGGCTAGTTTCTATAAAAGATTTGTCAAGAATTTTAGCACAGTGGACCCTCCATTGATTGAGATTGTTAAGAAAAGTGTAAGTTTTATGAGGGAAACTAGACAAAAATAGTGCATTTAATCCAATTAAGGAAAAATGATGTTCCATGCCATTACTTGCATTATTTGCCACTGCTAAAATGATTGAAATTGAATGTGATGCTTCAAGTATAGGTTTAGGGGCTATTTTAATGCAAGTGTGGTGACCTATTGCATTCTTTAGTAAAAAATTAAATGGGGTAGTGCTTAATTATTCAACTTATGATAAAGAGTTGTATGCATTGGTAAGGGCCTTAAAGACATGATAACACTATCTTTGGCCTAAGGAGTTTGTGATCCATACTGAACACGAGTCCTTGAAGCATTTGAAGGGCAATAGAAGTTGAAAAAATGACATGTAAAAGGGATGGAGGAGATTCCTTGAGACATTTCCTTATGTGATCTAGGACAAGCAAGGTAAGGAAAATGTTGTGGTTGATGCATTACTTGAACATGTGTGCTTATCTCTATTTTAAATACAACAATTTTAGGATTTGAACACTTTAAAGATTTATATGTTAATGATCCTGATTTTGCTTATATGTTTAATGCAAGTGAAAAGGCTGCCTTTGGAAAATTATGTAGGCATGTTGGATTTGGTTATGTGTGCCTAAGAGTTCTTGAAGAGAATATGCTGAAAGATCACTTCTTTTGGCAGCACATGAGGAGATATGTTAAGGGGATATGTGAGAAGTGTATATTACTCGTAAACAAGCCAAATCTAGAGTTTGGCCCCATGGTCTTTTTATACCTTTATCCATACTTAGTGAACCTTGGGTTGATTTATCTTTGGTTTTGTTTTTAGTTTACCTAAGTCAAGAAAGGTAAGTAATTCTATTTTTGTTGTTGTTGATAGGTTTTTGAGATGATGTATTTCATTCCTTGCCATAAAATCAATGGTGTAACCAACATAATAGATTTGTTCTTCAAGGAAATTTTGCATTTACATGGCATTCCAAGGACTATTGTTTCTAATTAATATGTTAAGTTCTTAAGCTACTTTTGGAAGACTTTATGAGGAAAGTTGGGAACTAAATTATTGTTTTTAACTATATGTCATCCTCAAATGAATGGACAAACCAAAGTGGTATTAACATTGATAGCCCTGTTGCACACTATCATTCAAAAGAACTTGAAGAATCAAGAAGAGTGTTTGCCACGTGTTGATTTTGCTTATAATAGAAACATCCATTCAGCAACTAATTGTTCTCCATTTCAAGTTGTTTATGGCTTTAATCTGCTTACCCCTTTGGATTTATCACCTTTACATGTTGCTTAATGAGCTAGTTTGGATGGCAAGAAGAAAGCTGAATTGGTTGAGTAAATGCATTAAAAGGGCACGACATCACATAGAAAGGAGGACTAAGCAATATACAAACCAAACTAATAAGGGGCAAAAGAAAGTTGATATTGAACATGGTGATTGGGTTTGGGTGAATATGTGCAAGGAGAGATTTCCTGCACAAAAAGTGTTCAAAGTTGCAACCAAGAGGAGATGGATCATTCCAAGTGATTGCAAGAATTAATGACAATGCCTTCAAATTGGATTTTCCTATTAATGCTATTAAGTGGTGATTTGAGGACAAATCTTTTAGATGAGAGGATGATTGATGGAATCAAATCAGCACATTTAGTGATTCATTGCTCATACATGAAGGTCCAATGATAAGCGCTAAAGCTAAAAGGATGCAAGAAGCTTTAAATGGGCTTATAGGAGTTATTTGGGCCGAAAGCAACCCATAACAAAAGGATTACGGCTTAGAGGAACAACAAGGCTTAATAAACTTAATACAAATTCAAGGATAACTTATTTGAGCAGTTTGGGCTGAATTGTGAACTTGGCCACTTATCATGGTTCTTTTGGGGGGCCATATTTGTTATTTAATTATTTTATAATTGAAATGTGTTGAACAATTTCTTAATTTAAGTTTAGTCTACTTAGTTCTTTATTTAGAAGTTTGTTATTTTATATTATGTTTTAGATTTACTATTTTGATTTCAACTCTATATATAGGTGTGTAACCCTCGTTTGTGGGGGGGGGAGAAGGCTGGATGATTGACTTTTAATAAAATTTGATTGACTTTTCTCTTAGGTTCTTTTGAGAAATTTGAAACTTATCAAGATTACTCTTATTGCATTCTAATTTTGATTTATCCCTTTGGTTCATGTTTTCTCAATATACATTGGGTCAAGTATTTTTTTACTCTAATTAAACTTGATTTATCCCATTGTGCTTTTAGGTGTTCATATCATTAAAGTTTATGTTAACAAGTTTAAAGATAATATTAAATGGTTATAGGATAAGATTATTATCTTAGAAGCAGTTTTTTTTATATGAAATAGAAAATGAGAAAGAAGTAATACCTTCAAAACATCTTTAAAAGAAGATGAGATTAATAATCCCTAGTTTATAAATCTTATTGATAGAGTTATTACTCATAAATGGAATACAAAAATAACAATTTTTATAAATAGTGAATATATATTCTCATCTATTACACTTATTGACTCAAGGGCAAACATTGTAGTTGCAATAAGTATAATGCTTGGTGTAAACACTCTAGTTAATTTCATTATCATTTTGAGTGATTGACTCATTGCAATGAAAAAACAAGCTTTGATTGCAACAAAAGCTAAATGACATCAATTACTTATTTGTTTGATGAAATTCAATAAATTTAGAGTACCAAAGGTGTGGCAACATGTTGTCCCATAGAATATAATGATTGGTGTAGAGAAAAAAGTTAATTTGATGATTATTTTGTGTGAATGACTAATTGCAACAAAAATAAAAGCCTTGTTAACAACAAATGATATGACAATCTCTTTTAGGCAAAGAACCATTTGAATTAATGGGAATCAAATCAGCACAAGTAGTGATCCATTGCACATGCATGGAGGTCCAATAGCAAGAACTAAAGCTAAAAGGATGTGAGAAGCTTTAAATAAGGTTATTGACATTTTATGGGCTAAAAACAATACACAACAAAAAGATCAAGTTTGCAGGAACATCAAGGCTTAATAAACTTCATACAAGTTCTAGGCCAACTTATTTGAGGAGTTTAGGCTGAATTCTGGACTTGGCCACATACCTTGTTTCTTTAAGGTAGCCCATGCTATTTAGTTATTTTATAATTGTAATGAGCTAAATAATGTCTCAATTTGAGCTTAATCCTTTATCTAGTAGTTTGTTAGGCAAGCTTCTTGTTTCCTGTTTTGTTTTGGATTTAATATTTTGTTTTGAACTTTGTATATGAGCTTGTAAACCTTTTTTGTGGGCAGTGGCTAATTGATTTTTAATAAATTTGAGAGACTTTTCTCTTTGGTCCTTATGAGAACTTTGGAACTTATTGAGGTTATTCTTGTGCCAATTTAATTTTGATTTATACCTTTGGTTCATGTTTTCTTAATAATTATTGAGTTAAGGTTTTACTTTTGTTAAATCTAATTTAGCTTTCTGAGGTTTTGAATTCTTTGTTTTGCTTGTGGGTCTCATTGTGCTCTTTGGGGTTTGCATCACAAACCATATAAGAAAGCATATCAAGATCAAAGAGCCATTTAAACCATGTGACTTCAATGGATTCTTACCACCAAAGTTGTATTAATGTGCTTTTGCAACAAATATAAGTTTTGGCATAGATATAAAAGTTAATTTCATGCTGATTTTCTACAAATAAGTGCTTGAATGTTTGGTGTAGACATAAAAGTTAATTTCATTATCATTTTGTGTGAATGACTCGTTACACCAAAAGGAGAAGCCTTGTTGAAATGAAGTGATAATATAGTCTTATGTTCAAAGGACTCCTATGTTTGAAGGACTTCAATGGATTTAGGCTATGAAAAGTATATAAAATGTCCTTATCTCAATAAATAAGAGGTTTTGTGTAGGTACAAGGTGAATTTCATGTTTATTGTGTGAATGAGTCCTCACAATGAAAATAGAACCCCTTTTAGTGAGAAATAAACTGATGGTGTGATCTTTCAACTGATGAACCATTCAAACCATGTTGGAAAAGCAAATTAAGATGAATGACCCCTATGTTTGATGGATTTCAATAGATTCAGACTACTAAAGGTGTACTGACATGGTTGTCACAATGAATTTAATGTATGGTGTAGACAAAAAAAGTTAATTTGCTGATCATTTTGTGTGAATAGGTCTTTACACTGAAAGAAGAAGCCATGCTGCATAGAAATGAAGTAACATCTTCATTTCTACGTAATGAACCATTTAAAGCAATGTAAGAAAAGCTAACGAATATATTGCGTGGTATATTCATTACAACTATCACATCAATAGACCTTTGGCAGTCTAAATCCATTAAAGCCCTTCTAACATATGAGTCATTCTTACAAGGTTTGGCTTATTGCCTGATTGTCAATTCATTTCTTGCTAACAAGTTTCTCATTTTGTCACAATGAGTCATTCACTCAGCAACCATGTCAATACACCTTCCATAGTCTAAATCCATTGAAATCCATCAAAGTTATTAATCTTGACTAGCTTTCTTAAATGGTTTGAGTGATTCATTGCCTGAAAAAAGCAACCATTACTTCGTCTTGTGCTAACAAGGCTTCTTGTTTTGTTGCAAGGAGATGATCACACAAAATAATCATGAAATTAACATTTGTGAACACACCAAGCATTATATTCATTGTAACAATCTGATGGGGAACAGCAGCCCATGGTTAGCCAACAATATGAAGCCCAATATGCAACCTAAGGTCAATCTGAAGTCAGCCATATTTAATGGAGTCAAAGAAACGTTGAATCTTTGTCATTTGAAGATTCATTTACCATCCATACCTCTTTGAATGTCAGAGAAACACTTGTATACAAAGCACCTATCATCCCAAAGACGAGTATTGAAGTTTGTGTTATCTTGAAACTTTAATATGGCATTTCCTATTGCAGAGTGTTCCAAGTATATAATCTAGTTACATATGTATAGGTGAGGATTACTTTTTGGATGATGATAAGAATTCTCTATTAAGAGTAATGTTCATATTTCCATTTTTCTGAGCCAAATTTTCTTTGCTCTTGTCAAACAATATCCACACCCTCATCTTTGTGGACGAAATCATGATGAACCCATCATTGCTTGTGCTACACTAAGTGGTATCAAAACTTAGTTTTGAAATGGCAGGGCAAGGTAATGATGTTAGAGAATGTTTTACAAGAATGGAAGCGTGTAAAGGAGATGGCTAGAAGCATTGAGATGTTAACTGAACTTGTCAGAGGTATGCAAACCAATGCTCCTGCCCACAAGTCCAAAGGGCAGCCCCCATAGCTGCAAAGAGAAGCAAAACCTATGTGAGGAAACAGTTGTTCCTCCACATATTTATCATGAAGATGAGAATGAAGAGGCATTAGAAGAAGAGTTTAGACCATGTGCAAGTGATGGAGTCCAGCTAGGTGATCCCTACAAAATGAAGGCTGATTTTCAATGTGGTGGTAGATATTGAACAATTTCTTGATTGGATATATGAGGTAGAGCATTTCTTTGATATTATGAGAGTTGAGCTTGAATAAAACGTGGGCTTTGTAGCATACAAATTACCTAGAGGTGCTGGTGCATGGTGGCAACATCACCAAGATCTACTGAGATCAAGAGGACAGCCCCCTATTCAGAGTTGGGTTTATATGAGGGCACTCTTAAAAGGTTGATTTCTGCCATTTGACTATGAGCAAACCCTTTTCCAACAGTTTCAGAATTGTTACCAAGGTACACTTTTAGTTTCAGCCTATACCAAAGAGTAGTTACAATTGCAAGCTAGATGCAATTTGAAGGAAACTGAAGACCTGCAAGTTGTGTATTATGTAAATGGGTCAAATTATGGTGTTCAAGACTGTTTGGCCATGCAATGTATTTGGTTGGTTCATCTAGCTCAAAATTTGGCATTAAGGGCAGAATGCCTTATGCAATCAAAGAAAACACCAAGAAGTTCTATGAACCAGCGGTTCAATCCCAACAACAAAGCTTTATCGAGCAGAGCTAAGAGCAAAACTATAGATTCAAGGGGTAAAGGAATTGAATCTAAGAAGGGCACAAAGAGAAGCAACAATTAACAAAGGGAGTTCAATGTGACAAGTGCAATGAGATAGGGTACAGATCTAGTTATTTCCCTAGATGCAAATTTGCCAATGTCATCCAACATGAGCATGACGAGGTCCTTGATGTGAAAGAAACGGCCATTGAAGATTGTAACATTGAAGTGGCCAAGGAAGGCAGTGAGGAAGTGGTATGCTTCGTAAGGAGGCTGTTATACACTCCAACACAACCTAATGAGACACCACACAAATGAATCTTTGAAGGTAAATTTTCTAAAGCTAACGAAGTGTGTAAGCTTGTGATTGACTGTTAAGAGTTGTGAGAACCTGGTTTCACAAAGCCTTGTTGAGCATCTTAAGCTTAAAACACAGCCACATCCTGCCCTGTATAGCATTGGTTGGATACAGAGAGGCCTAGCATGAACATCTAGGCAAGCCATGGCTATTTCGTGTTGATGAAAATCACAAGGGGAGGAACAACAGCTATGTTTTCACTTGGGATTACAAGCAGATGGTTGTGATTCCAACGTAACAAGAGAACACTTTGCCAAAAGTGAAGGATAAGGCATTGCTGTCCGTGGCACTTAAAGAGGATGAATTTGGGGAGGACATGAAAGGTGCTGAAACCTGTACATTTCTAATAGTGAAGGGAGTGGAACAACCCATACAACCAGCATCTAGGGAAGTTCAAGGCTTATTGGATTAACTCCAATAAAAGATATTCAACATTGCATTGATTTTGTTCTGAGAGCTGGCTTGCCAAATCTGCCCCATTATCATATGAGTCCAAAGGAGCATGAAATCTTGAAGGAGAAGGTGGATGAACTGTTACAAAATGGGCACATATGAGAAAGCATTAGTCCTTATGTCATGCCTGCCTTGCTTACTCCAAAGAAGGATGGCAGTTGGAGGATGTGTGTGGACATCTGTGCTGTCAACAAAATAATCATGAGGTAACGATTTCCCATCCTTAGGTTTAATGACTTGCTTGACCAGTTGAGTGGTGCTAAAATATTCACCAAGATAGATCTACGGAGTGGATATCATGAAATCAGAATTCATTTAGGATATGAATTGA
The DNA here is from genome assembly GCA_037832385.1 of Rhizophora apiculata. Taxonomy (NCBI): domain Eukaryota; kingdom Viridiplantae; phylum Streptophyta; class Magnoliopsida; order Malpighiales; family Rhizophoraceae; genus Rhizophora; species Rhizophora apiculata. The sequence goes on from CM075440.1 coordinate 662,166, forward strand.
AGAAGCTTTCAAAACAAAGGATGGGCTATATGAGTGGCTAGTCTTGCCATTTGGGTTGTCTAATGGACCAAGTACATTCATGCACCTTATGTCCTAGGCTCTCAAACCCTTTATGTCCCATTTTGTTGTTGTCTATTTTGATGATATTCTGATTTATAGTAATATAAAATAATAAATAAAAAATTGGAAATTGAAAAAAGAAGTCTATTCTTGAATGGTTTGACTTAATGTATATTAAATTGAACTCATTTCATTTTTATCCTATCATATGTAGAATTATCATATGTTAAATAAAATATTTTGTGTTTCATAAATTTTAAAAACAATACATATAGAGGAGCACCTTGATTACATTAGAAAAGTTCTAGTTGTGTTGAGAAAGAATTAGATATTTGTAAACCTAAAGAAATGTGTATTCTTAACATACATACTAGTGTTCCTGGGATTTGTTTTAAGTATGGAGTGAATTCATGTGGATGAAGAGAGGGTGAAAGCTATTAAAGAATGGCCAAAACTGAAAACTATAATTGATGTTAGAAGTTTCCATAGCCTAGCAACTTTTTATTGCAGTTTTATCAAAAATTTCAGCCACCCATTACTGATTGCTTGAAGAAGGATAGATTTCAATGGGGAGAGGCTGCTGAGCATAGCTTTAAATTGATCAAAGAAAAATTGTCTACGGTACTTGTTCTATCTCTGTGTGACTTTGCCAAAACTTTTGAGATTGAATGTGATGCAAGCAGAATTGGCATAGGGGCTGTTCTTTCTCACGAAGGGAAGCCCATTGCATTCTTTACTGAGAAGTTAAGCGAAGCAAGATGGAAGTGGTCAACATACCAACAAGAACACTACGTTGTGTTTCGTGCTCTTAAGACATGGGAGATGAATCATTTGGCCTAAAGAGTTCACTGTCTACACTAACCATCAATCTCTCAAGGACTTTCTTTGGCAGAAACATAATGATCGTATGTTGTTTAGGTAGGTGGCTCATCTTGAAGGATTTGATTATGTTATTGTTCATAAATCTGGAATTACTAACCAAGTAGCAGATGCTCTAAGTCCCGGTGCCACTCTACTTGTTACTATTTCTGCTGAAGTTCCAGGTTTTGAACAACTCAAGGAGCTATATGAGAATGATGAAGATTTTAGTGATGTTTAGGCTAAGCACTTAAGCAGCCTTTGGGTGAATATTTGGTCTATGATGGGTACTATGTATTCCAAGGAGCTCATTACGTGACAAGGTGCAAAGGGAGATGTACTCTAGTGACTTGAGCAGCCATGTGGGTAGAGACAAGACCATAGCTATATTATAGGAATGCCATTACTGGCCTCAACTTGAAAGAGATGCTGGAAAGTTTGTGCAACAATGTCTGATTTGTCAAACAAGCAAGGGGCAGTCACAAATTCCAGAATATCATCAAAAGCTGATTTGTTTAATTTTAAGCAATAAATTCACAAGCTGATTTGTTTAATTTTAAACCATACTCTCCATAGAAATTGGACAAAAACTTAATCACAATTATGAATTTGTATCTGCTACTTAGCACTAGAATTATCAATCAATTACAAACTTGAATTCTAAACTAGATTAAATCATGAAGTATAATTGTTTAGATGCATCCTAGCAATCAAGCAATATAATCATAAACATAATAGAAGAATATGAGAATTCAAAGTAAATAATTATATTTGAAATAAAATCCAATAAGTCTCATAATGCTTCCTTCAATGACTTTGATCCTTAAATCATAAATGTGTATACAAGAAAGAAAGAAAAGAATGGTCTGCATATGTATGTGTCTTTGGTACCCTAACATGTCTATTTACAACAAAAATAATCCAAACAAAGTTGAACACTTCCCCTTTAGAACCAACTTAGCTTATTTGGAGAACTCCTTATTGGATTAGGATAGCTTTGACTATCCAATAAATTGGATTGAAGACACCACCAATTCATGCCCTAATTCTTATTGGATTTGTGTAAATAAGTCCATTATAGAAAGCTCAAGATGTCTATTTTAATTCTCATGAAGGCTCCAAATCCATCCAATAATGTTTAGAATGTGAAATTCCAAAATATTCTCTAGTGTTCAAATTTTCTCCAAACTCCATCTTTAAGCTTCCAAATTGCCCCACTTTATTTGGACATTTCCTAAAATGTAAAACAACTTAAATAAGTGAAGTGAACCCCAAAAGATGTGGTTTAGGAACCCAACACATACAAGGAATAAAAAAAGAACCCAAGATAGCTAAATCAAATTTCAATAATACAAGACATATCAATGTTCAAGGAACATGAAACTCAAGTATAAGGAAGAATATAGGTGCCACACTCTAGGAAAAAAGGGATTTGGGAGTGATAAGTTGGGTCAAATGCCATAAGAAGATCTAGTTCTTAATAAGTACTTTAGTTCTTGAAAGAACTAAAGGAGAAATTCTCACTTTTACTTTCATTAACATTTTCATTTTTTTGTTCCAATCAAATTATGAAAGCCTTATATTCATTGAGGCTCCTTGGTGCCTCTATATTTGGGAGGCACTCAATAAGATTAAATTGCAAAACACCAAAAAAAAAAAAAAAAAAAACAGTTTAATTAGATCCAAACCCTTGTAGGAACTAGAAGGAACTAAGGAAGTAAAGTCCTTATCTCCCTTTGACCCAATCAAATAGGATTTACTTCTCAAATATGAAGGGCTCAAATAGAATTCTTTTTCTTTTCTCTTTCCTATTTACTTTTTTTTTTTGTGCATGAATTTAATTCCAAAGAAAGATCAACTAAGGTTTGTCGATAAGAAAAGGTAAATTAGGATTTGTGGATTCAAAGAATATGAGGTTATAGAATGTAGCTAAGAAGAAGAAGAAAAAAAAAAATAATAGAAAACTCACACAAGGAATCAAAAAAGAACCCAAGAAAGCTAAATCATATTTAAATCATGTAAGGCTTAAACCCAATGTTCAAGGAACATGAACCTATATAAAGAAGCATCTTGACACCACACTTCAAAAACGAAGAGATTTGAGAGTGATAAGTCAAGTTGCTCACCACAAGAAAAGTTAGTTTTTAATAAATTTTTAGTTCTTAAAACAAATGAAGGAGAAAATTCTCACTTTTATTTTCACTAATGTTCAGCTTTTTTAATAACGGAATCAAGGCTATTTATAGGCTAAATTGACAACCCTAAACCTAGAGAAAATAGCAAACTTCCAAAATATGTTAAAAACAAATCTACTCCTACTTGTTTTAGGAAACTCTTATTTGTGAGTGGATTTTATTGTGACCCTCACTCATTAAGTACTCTAATTGAATTAATAAAGCCTTGACCCACTTTAAGAAATGTTTTGCCACCCTTTCAGCTTGAATTAGCTTCTTAGGCCCAAATTTCTTCAATCAAGCTACTAAGTTCCTCTTTTGTCCTTTTAGCTCTTTAACATGTCATTGGCTCTTATTAAATGCTCAATGGATCTGTAGAAGCCTTCCATGGATCAACTCACTCCTCCATGGATCTCACCATTTCCCCTCCATCAAACTCACTTTTTGTCTCAATATCACCATTACCCCATAACACCATGGTACACTTATTTGGACTTTGAAATGCAGTATGTCCCATTCCATGACATTGAAAACATTTTACATCTCCCTCTCGTGATCCACTCAAAAATAATATTGCACACCTTTGTGTTTATACTCTTTGAGGCTTTTCTCAATACATGTTTGTGCTTTTGCCTTTTTCTACTCTAATTTCCCCTTGCAACTCTTTAATGAATTGAATAACCTAAATTAAGAGGATTAATCATGAACAAACCAAACTCACAAAATAAAGTGAATGAGGAAGAATTGAACTAATGGAAAATAAGAAATTAAAAAATAAAAAAGGGATATCAAAGGAAAGTGAATTTAATGAACTAGACTCAAGAAAACAAGTTAAAGAGTTAAATTTGGAGGAGACATTTGGACAACAGAATAAGAAAATAGATGGTAGAATTAGAGTTGAGATAGAAACTAGGTTGTTGTTGTTGCAAGATTGACCAAAACATTTAGTTACTGCTACAATCACTTGAAGTGGATTTTTTTCTTCTTTTTCGAATTTTTTTTTGCATGAATTTAGAGATATGAAAAGATAAACTAGAGTTTGCAGACACGAAAAGATAAATTAGGAGTGCAAAAAACAAGAGATTATAGAAAGTAGCCAAGAAGAAGAACAAAAAAATAAAACTCAAAATTAGATAGGCAAACCTTATTTAGAGCCCAGCTCTAATACCAACTGATGTTAACCCCAAAAGACATGGCTTAGGGATCTAACACATACAAGGAATCAAACTAATGCGAACTCCAAAGAGCACATTGTGATCCACAAGCAAAAAATGAAATTTAAACCCCAAGAAAGCTAAATCATGTTTAACAAGAGTAAAAACCTTAACCCAATGTTTATTAAGAAAACACAAACCAAAGAAATAAATGAGAGTAAGCTAGATAAGTTCCAAAGTTCTCCAAAGAACCAAAGAGAAAAGCCTCTCAAATTTATTAAAAATAAATCAGCCAACCCCCATAAAGAGGGTTATATGCCATGTATAGAGATCAAAATAGAATAGTAAATCTAAAGCAAAATAGTAAACAACAAACTTACCTAACAACTAAATAAAGGATTAGGCAAATTAGGCTTAAATTAAGACATTGGTTAGCTTGTTACAATTATAAAATAATTAAATAGCATGAATGGCACCCCAAAGAATCAAAGTATGCAACTAGGTTATGAAAAGAAACAAGGTATGCAGCCAAGTTTAGAATTTAGCCCAAACTCTTCAAATAAGTTATTTTAGAACTTGTATAAAGTTTATTAAGCCTAGCCCCCATAAAAGACTATTAAATGCCTATATATAGAATTCAAAACACAATAGTAAATTCAAAATGTAGTAGGAAACAACAAACTTACCTAACAAACTACTAAATAAAGGATTGGGTTTGAATTGCAACATTGTGTTTTATATTCTAAAATGTCATTTTTTTAACTTTCTTGAATGTTGACTAACCTATTACTTAGATTGTGTAGATAATATAAGAAAAATTTAAATTTGAATAACAATTAGAATAAATAATGCAATTATTTAAATCGGTTGTTTTTTATACAAATATGATCTACTTGACTTTTTAGTAAATTTAAAATAATCTTTTATTAAAATTGTAGAAATTAATAAAAAAATTGTAAATTTAAATAACTTTTGGTCTTATTTAAGTAACTAGTAAAATCTGTGGTTTGTATTCAAAAATATCATTTTTTAATTTTTATGAATATTAATTAACTTATTAATTAATTAGTGGTCCTTATCAAGTAAATTGACTCTACCTTATTAATTATCCTACTTATGATAAAGAGATGTATGCATTGGTACGGGCTTTGGAGACATGGCAACATTACCTTTGGCCTAAAGAGTTTGTCATCCATACTGACCATGAATCTTTGAAGCACTTGAAGGGACAAGGAAAGTTGAACAAAAGACATACCAAGTGGGTTGAATTTATTGAGACCTTTCCCTACATTATCCAATATAAAAACGGTAAGGAAAATGTGGTAGCTGATGCGTTATCTCGCAGGTATGCCCTTATCTCTACATTTACTGCAAACTTATTAGGATTTGAACACATTAAGGATTTATATGTGAATGATCCTGACTTTGCTAATGTATATAGAGCATGTGAGGTGTCAGCCTTTGAGAAGTTTTATAGGCATAAGGGTTTCTTATTTAGGGAAAATCGTTTATGCATGCCTATGAGTTCTTTGAGGGAGTTGGTTGTAAGAGAAGCTCATGAGGGTGGTCTAATGGGTCATTTCGGAGTTAGGAAAACCCTAGATGTCCTAAATGAACATTTTTTTTGGCCACAAATGAAACAAGATGTTGAGAGGATATGTGCAAAATGCATAACATGCAAACAAGCTAAATCTAGAATTTTACCTCATGGTTTATATACCCCTCTACCCATACCTAACCATCCTTGGGTTGATTTATCTATGGACTTTGTACTAGGATTGCCACAAACAAAAAGGGGTAGGGATTCTGTATTTGTTGTTGTTGATAGATTTTCAAAGATGGCACACTTCATCTCATGTCATAAAACTGATGATGCAAACAACGTGGCTAACTTATTCTTTAGAGAAGTAGTATGTTTGCATGGCATGCCACGAAGCATTGTTTCATATCGGGATACAAAGTTCTTAAGCTACTTTTGGAAGACTTTATGGGGTAAGTTAGGTACTAAACTATTGTTTTCAACTACTTGTCATCCACAAACTGATGGACAAACTAAGATAGTTAATCGAACTCTTTCTACTCTTTTGCGTACTACTATTCGAACAAATTTGAAAACATGGGAAGATTGTTTACCACATGTCAAGTTTGCGTATAATCAGAGTGTTCATTCTACTACTAGTTACTCTCAATTTGAAATCGTATATGGTTTTAATCCATTGACTCCTTTGGATTTGGTACCTATACCTGTCAATGAGTATGCCAGCTTAGATGGGGAACGCAAGGCTGACATGATAAAAAAATTGCATGAGAAGGTGCGACAACATATTGAAAAACGAACTAAGCAGCACGCATCCCATGTCAATAAGGGACGAAAAAAGGTGGTGTTTGAACCTGGTGATTGGGTTTGGGTGCATATGCGCAAGGAATGGTTCCCAGCTCAAAGGCATTCGAAGCTACAACCCAAAGGAGATGGTCCCTTTCAAGTTGTAGCCCGAATTAATGACAATGCTTATTAGTTGGATCTTCTTGGTGAGTATAATGTGAGTGCAACATTTAACGTTTCTGATTTTTCCCCTTTTGATGTAGGTGATGATTTGGGGACGAATCCTTTTGAGGAGAGGGGGAATGATGACAACCATAGAGATGATGGGTGAAAGGCTCCAATGGTTGCAAGAGGTCCATTGCACATCCCAGAAGGCCCAATAACACGAGTTAGAGCCAAAAAGATTAAAGAAGCACTAAATGGGCTGATTCAAGACATTTAGGCCAACCCAACTTCAAATGGGGCGAATTCAAGTTTGACAAGGAGTCCAGCCCTAATTAATATAATTAGAATACTTAATAGGTTAGAATAAGTAATAGCATTTCTTCCTAAATAAGAGTTTATTATTTATGTTGGAATTTGTCCACAATTAGAAATTCCTCCAAAATAAAGATTTGTCCTAAGTAGGAATTTGTGCCTCTTTAGGATTGCTATCTTAGCCTATAAATAGGCTCCCCTTGTAAGTTCTGGAGAGTCAGACAACTTTGAGTGAAATAGAAAGCAAGGGTTTTTCTTTTGGTTCTTTTAGGGACTAAAGAATTTATCAAGAGGTACTTCTTATGGTGTTCTAATCGACTTATCACTCCCAATTCCTTTCTTTTCTGGAGTGTGGCGTCCATATTTTTCTTAAATACGCTAGGTTCGTATTCCTTCCCAGAGTGGGTTTAGGGTTTGTGATATTAAACTCTGATTTAACTTTCCTGATTGTTCTTTGATTCCCTGTGTGCGTTGGGTCCCTAAACCACGTCTTTTTGGGGTTTTTCGCATCAACTACTAAAATTTAAAATTTTATATTCAAAAATTTTGCTTTTCAATTTTCACAAATGTTGGCTAATTTAAATATGAATAATACAATTTTTTAAATTGAATATTTTTTATTTAAATATAATTTATTTTACTTTTCAAGTCAATTTATAGTATCCTTTTTTTGAAATTATAAAAATTATAATAATAGATTTTAAATTTGTATAACATTTGGTTTGATGAATGTTGTTAGTATTTAAATATATTGTTTTTTAATTTTCATAAATGTTGACTAACTTGTTACTTAAATTATATAGATAATATGAAATGAATTAAAATTTGATTAATTGTTAAAATTAAAAAAATGCAATTAGTTAAATTAGAATAAAATATTACAAATTTGAATAATTTTTGTGTGATTTAAATCTCTACTAAAATATGTGGTTTTATATTAAAAATGATATTTTTTTTCTTTTTCATAAATGTTGCCTAATCTATTATAGAAATTATATATTTTATTTTTTGGTGAATTTATAGTGATATATTTTACTAAAATTGTAGAAATTACAATGAAAAATTGTAAATTTGAATAATAGTTAGTTTTATTTAAATAATTACTAAAATCTAGGTTTTATATTAAAAAATTTCAATTTTTTACAATTAATGAAAGTTGATTAACTTGTTACTTAAATAGTATAAATAATATAAAAATGATGTAAATATGAATAATAATTAGAATGAAAATTTTAATTTCCCAAATTAGTTTTTGTCTTATTCAAATAGGGTATATTTTACTTTTTTATAAATTTAAAGTAACATTCAATTAAAATTGCATAAATTATAATAAAAAAATTATAAATTTAAATGATATTTGATTTGATTTAAATAACTACTAAAATATAAGATTTTTGTATTAAAAAATGTTATTTTTTAATTTTCATAAATTTTGATTAACCTATTATTTTAATTATGTAAATAATATGAAAATAATTTAAATTTAAAAAATAATTAGAATAAATAATCTAATTAAATAAATCAATCATTTTTTTATTTAAATAATATTTATTGTTTTCATTGAATTTAGAGTAATTTTAAAGTAAAATTGTAGTAATTTTAGTAAAAAATTATAAATTTGAATAATAATTAATTTGATTTAAACAACTACTAGAGTTTTGGTGTTTTATATTCAAAAATATCGTTCTTTAAATTTCATGTATACTAACTAATTTGTTATGTAAATTGTATATATAATATGAGAATAATTTAAATTTGAATAATAATTAGAATAAATAATACAATTATTTAAATCAATCATTTTTTTTTTAAATATTATCTATTTCATTTTTTGAAAAATTTAGAGTAAATTTTTACTATTACAGAAATCATAATAAAAAATTATAAATTTGAATAACATTTGATTCACTTTAAATAACTACTAAAATTTAAATTTTTATATTTAAAAATATTAATTTTTAATTTCATAAATATTGACTAATTTATTATATAAATTTCATAATTAACATGAAAAGAAATCAAATTTAAAAAAAAATGGATTGAATAATTAATACAATTACTTTAATTAATTATTTTTTATTGAAATATGATATATTAAATTTTTTTTTTGTGAATTTAGACTACCATTTTACTAAAATTATAAAAATTATAATAAAATCTAGTATAAAAACTAGTTTTACTTAAGTAGCTACTAAAATCTAGTATTTTGTTTTCAAAAATATTATTTAATTTTTATAAATGTTAATTAATTTATTATTTAAATTGTGTAAATAATATAATAAGAATTTAAATTTAAATAACAATTAGAATAAAAAATATAATGACTAAAATCAGTTATTTAATATTTAAATATTATTTTTTTTATTTGTTAAATTAAGAATAACCTTTTACAAATGTTACTTAAATAAATTTTTTTTTTATTAGCATAAGGTTTATCTTACTTTTTCATGAATCTAAACTAATTTTTTTCTAAAATTACAAAAATTTCAAAAAAAGATAGTAAATTTGACTAAATTTTATTTATTAGCTGCTAAAATTTAAAATTTTGTATTCAAGATATCATGTTTTAATTTTTATTAATATTGATTAACTTATTATTTAAATTAATGGTTAGAATTTAAATTGAAAAAAGGGTTAGAATACAAATTTAATTACTTAAATAAATTTTTTTTTTATTCAAATAAGGTTTATCTTACTTTTTCATGAATCTAAACTAATTTTTTTCTAAAATTACAAAAATTTCAATAAAAGATAGTAAATTTGACTAACATTTGGTTTCATTGAAATAGTTTCTAAAATATGGGGTTTTTTATTCAAAAAAACCAATTTTTAATTTTCTTGGATGTTGAAGAATAGAATAAAAAATGTAACAATTTAAATTGTTCTTTTTTATTCAAAAGGGTGTATTTTACTTTTTTGTAAATTTAAAGTAACCATTTATTAAAATTATAAAAATTACAATAAATATTTGTAAATTTGACTAATATTTATTTTGATTTTAGTTGCTATTAAAATTAGGGATTTTATTTTCAAAAAATGCCATTTTTAACTTTTCATGAATGTTATCTAACTTGTTATTGAAATTGCGTAAATACCATCATAAGAATTTAAATTTAACTAATGGTTAAAATAAAAAATATAATTACTTAAATTGATCATTTTTTCATTTAAATATGATCTATTTTATTTTTTGGTGCATTTTAAGTAACTTTTTACTAAATTTGAAAAAAATAAAAATAAATAATTATAAATTTGAATAACATTTGACATGATTTAAATAGTTACAAAAATTAGAAGTTTTGTATTAAAAATGTTATTTTTTTTATTTTTATAAATATTTACTAACCTATTATATAAATTGTGTAAATAATATAATAACAATTTAAATAAGAAAATTTGTTAGAACAAAAAATATAATTACTCAAATTGTTTTTTTTTTATTCAAATAGGATCAATTTTACATTTTAGTAAATTTCAAGTAACCTTTTTTTGAAATTGCAAAAATAACAATAAAAGATTATGAATTTGAAAAATATTTGGCTTAATTTAAGTTAACAACTACAATTTATGAGTTTTTATTCAAAAATATTGTTTTCAATCTTTATTAATGTTGATTAATAAATTACCTAAATTGCATAAATAACATGACAAATATTTAAATTTGATTAATATTTATAATAAATAATGCAATCACTTAAATAAGTTAATTTTATTCAAATATAATCTATTTTAATTTTTAATAAAATTACAATAACCTTTTATTGAAAATACAAAAATTATAATTAAAAATTCTAAATTTGAATAATATTTGGTTTAATTTATATAACTACTAAAATTTAGAATTTTTAATTAAAAAATGTGATTTTTTTAATTTTTATGAATGTTGACTAATTTGTTACTTAAAATTCACAAAAAAAAAATGAAAAAAATTTAAGTTTGAATAATAGTTAGAATAAAAAATATAATTGTTTAAATTAGTCTTTTTTTTTTTTTAAATAAAGACTATTTTAGTTTTTGATGAATTTAGAGTAACATTTATTAAAATTGCAAAAATTACATAAATGATATTAAATTTAAATTACATTTGATTTAATTTAAATAGTTATATAAAATCAAGGGTTTCATATTTAAAAATATTATTTTTTTACTTTTCATTAATATTACCTAACTTATTACTTAAATTGTATAAATGATATGATAAAAATTTAAATTTAAATAATGGATAGAATGAAAAATATAATTACTTAATTATTTTTATTCAGATATGTCATTTATTACTTTTTACCAGAAAGTACAATAAACGATTGCCCATGGTTCCATTTCACCACGTTTATGTCCATGGTTGCAGATACCACTTGCATTCTTCCTCTCCACATATGATAGTTGGTTCTGTTGAAAATTAGAACCTTCTTGTTGTAAGTGGTGTTAGTGCTGGTACCAGCTTCAATTTCTCAGTATGTTGAACAAGTCAAACTTCTAGATCCCTTCAAACTAGTACACCAAATTGTTAAGCTTTAAATTGATGAACCTATTCTCTGATACCAATTGAAATTCCCGACTTCTTCCTAGGATCTATTAGTTTGTGATATTGAGAGAGGGGTGAATTAGTATCACCACAATTCGTAATTCGTAGGTAAGTGAATAACTTCAACCTCTTCTTAAAAGTGAATTCTTTCTCAAACTCGACTAAGGTAGATTTATTACTACCTACTAATCACAATAGTCCCCAAAGTCACCTTTCAGACACCTTGCCTAATAGACAATTCAGATGTTCTTGTTTAGGCCTTCGTTAGGTTATTGGTTGGCTGATACTTTAGCTGCGTTCACAACTTAATTCAAAACACAGAACATAAAGCAAATTAAGGACACACGAGATTTACGTGGTTTCGTCAACGTGACGTACATCCATGGTGGTAGGGACTCTCCCTTACCGAGACTATCCACTATACTTGAGAATTCCAGTTACAATGGATGTCTTAATCCTCTGCTTCTTTCACTATTGCAAATACTAAGCAAGTACAATACAAAATGTGTCACATATTGTGTCTACCCTTCTTCTAGCTTGTCTTGCCTCTATTGAATTGAAAGGCTGCTCTACTGCCACTTAGAAGTTCACCGCAACGCTTTCTAACCTCTCTTGAAGAAATCTGGAAATACGTTGAGTTCTTTCCGATGCTTCACCGAATTCCTCTCTAAGTTGTCTTACATAGCTCCTACTTTCACCGTCTCACAATCTCACCCATCTCCTTGTCTCACAGCTCGCCTCACATTTCTGGTTTGCTATTCCACGTTTGATGCATGTTTCTGGTTTACACCCTTTGCTGGTCTCACGCCTCATACACGTTTCTGTTCTCACGCTGACACACGTCTTAGTCTCACGCCGTCGCACGTTCAGGTCTCAAGCCGTCACACGTTCTGGTCTCACGCCGTCCAGCCAGATCAAGTCGTCACACGTTCTGGTCTCATGCCGTCTAGCCAGATCTCTCACCGTACAGCCAGATCAAGCCGTCACACGTTCTGGTCTCCTCATCGTCCAACCGAATCTCTTACCATCCAGCCAAATCAAGCTGTCGCATGTTCTGGTCTCCTTGCTGTCCAGCCAGATCTCTCTCACGATCCAGCCACACATTCTGCCGAGTTGTCTCCTCGCTGACCACTGGTGTGCCAATGGTGTGCCATTCCTCATGGGTTTCTCTCTCTTACCGTGTTCCTCACCAGTTTCTCTCTCTTGCCAGTGGTGTGCTATTCCTTACGAGTTTCTCTCTTTTGCCGGTGGTGTGCTGTTCCTCACCAGTTTCTCTCTCTTGCCGGTGGTGTACTGTTCCTCACTGGTTTCTCTCTCTTGCCAGTGGTGTGCTGTTCCTCATCGGTTTCTCTCTCTTGCTAGTGGTGTGCCGTTCCTCACCTTCGCCGTCCACTCTGATTTTGCCGTATATAATTTTTCTCTCTCTTCCAACGGCTTCTCTCTTTGGTTAGTTGGTTGTCTAGGTTTTTTGTCCATTTTGCTTAATTGCCGACTCTTTTTATTGTCTTCTAATGGCCTTTATATACTCCTCCATGACACCCTAATAGGGCTTACTTGCGGTGAATTTACTGTCTTACCCTTCCATGTGGCTTTTACGTTCTTACCCCTCTATGTGGCTTTTACCTTCTTGCCCTTCCATGTGGCTTTACTTTCTTACACACTTAAACCTAGTTGACAACAATTACAACCTATACAAGGCTGTGGAAACAACAATCTCACCCTTTGTAATTGTTGGCAACACTCATAACAAAAGCCACTATGCAGTAGTTTCAACTCCCCCTAAATATGCACTCCCTCTTTCTTAACAGCTCCCCCTACACTGTTGCTTCTCTCCCCCTTTGCCAACCAATTACAAATTTGAAAAACTCACAAAGTGGAGATGAAGGATTCACTTGAACTTCAGGCTTGAGGAGGCATTTGCACAGATAGACTCAATTTGTGCTTTTCAAATAGCTCTGTGGATAGAGGTTTAGTTAGAATATCTGAAATTTGATCTTTAGTGCCAACATACTCCAACTGAATTGTACCTTATTCCACTTGATCTTTGATGAAGTGATACCGGATGTCAATATGCTTGCTCCTCGAATGTTGAACCAGATTCTTACTGAGATCGATAGCACTTTGATTATCATAAAGTACACTCACTGGTAACTTCACTTCAACACCCAAGTCTGCCAATTGTCTTAGCATCCATATCACCTGTGTACATGCTGCACAAGTAGCCATATACTCAGCCTCAGCTGTGCTCAAAGTAACACTGTTTTGCTTTTTACTTAACCATGCAACACACTTTGAACCCAAGTAGAAGTTGCAGCCGCTGGTTGATTTTCTATCATCTATACTTCTTGCCCAGTCTGCATCAGTGTATGCTTGTAGTTTAATAGAATCCATAGCTGGATACTACAAGCTCGTTTCCAGTGTTCCTTTGAGGTACCTTAGGATTCTTTTCACTGCCAACACATGAAATTCCTTAGGATCAGCTTGGAATCTGTTGGCAGTGCACACAGTTTGCATAAGATCAGGCCTTGATGCCGTAAGGTACAGAAGACTCCCTATCATCTTCCTGTACTCTGTAGGGCTTATACTCCTTCCCTCCTGATCTTTTGTTAACTTGCAGCCCACTGTCATAAGGGTACTTACATATCTGCTATCCTTTATGCCAAACCTTTTCAGCATCTCTTTGGCATATTTCGTCTGAGAAATAAAGATACCTTCTTCACATTGCTTTATCTGTAATCCAAGAAAGTACGTCATTTCTCCAATCAATGACATCTCAAATTCCTCACTCCTCTTCTGTGCAAAATCTTGGTATAGCTCAGAGTGATCCCCTCCAAAGATGATGTCATCTACATATACTGTGGTTATCAGCTGGTCTTTCTCTGAGTTGAACACATACAGGTTATTATTAATCGTTCCTCTTCTAAAGTTCAACCTTCTCAAGTACGCATCCAGCCTACTGTACCATGCTCTTGGAGCTTGCTTAAGACCATACAAGGCTTTCTTCAACTTGCACACATGTATCTCATCCTCACTAATTTGTACTCCATCGGGTTGTTCAATATACACTTCTTCTTTCAAGAGCCCATTCAGAAAGGCAGATTTCACATCCATCTGATAGATTTTATACCTCTTGTGTGCTGTCAAAACTAAGAATATTCTGATAATTTCTAACCTTGCTATTGGTGTAAAAGTTTCATCAACATCTACCCCTTCTATCTGAGCGTAGCCTTTGCAAACCAGCCTGGCCTTGTTCCTCACCACCTTGCCATCTTCATTGTGTTTATTCCTAAACACCCACTTTGTTCCTATGACATTCTTATTAGTGGGTCTTGGAACCAACTCCCATGTATCATTCTTCTCAATTTGATCCAGCTCCTTATTGATAACTTTGACTCAGATTTTGTCTTGAATAGCCTCTTCAATAGATTTAGGTTCAACTTGTGAGAGTAGAGTAGTAGCTCCCACAATTCTTCTTCTTGTTGTAACTCCTGCTGATGGGTCACCTATGATTTGATCTCCTTGATGAGCATTGGTCCATGTTTCTTTGTCCTTCTTCCTTGCACCATCTTAGTTTCCAAAGGATCTCTTTCTTCATCTTCAGACTCACTCTTCTTCGAGTCTGAACTTACTTCTTACTCCTTTTCTTCAGGTTAGTCTGATTCTTCATCTACATTAAAGTCATCTTCTTCATTGTCATCAGCTTCTCCATTTTGTATTGTTTTCCAATTCTCATTTATTCTCACATCATTGGAAGTGATCACTTTTCCCAATTTATGCAAGAAAACTCTGTAACCTTTTGTCTTTGCTAAGTATCCCACAAAGATGCCTTCATCAGACCTAGCGTTGAATTTTCCCAAGTTTTGCTCCTTATTCTTTACAAAATATGGGCTGCCAAAGACTCTGAGATAGTTGGCTGTTATCTTCTTCCCACTCCATAGCTCATATGGAGTCTTATCAGTATTGGGCCTTAGTAGAACTCTGTTTAATAGGTGCACGACTGTAAATGTTGCTTCTGTCCAAAATCTTGTGTGAAGCTTGGATTCTAGTAGTAGAGTTCTTGCCATTTCAACCACAGCTCTATTCTTCCTCTCTACCACCCCGTTCTGTTGAGGTGTTCTCACTGCTGTCATCTGATGGTGAATACCATGCTTCTCAAGGTAATCTTCAAAAGCTTCATTTGTAAATTCAGTGCCTTGATCTGACCTCAATACTTTGATCTTCCTTCCACTCTCATTTTCAACCAATTTTCTGTATCTCTTGAAGTAATTCAGAACTTCTGACTTGTGTTTGAGGTGCATGATGCAGGTCCTTCTGGAATAATCATCAACAAACAAGATGAAGTACCTTTCACCATTCAACCCTTTTGTTCTCATCGGCCCACACAAATCAGTATGCATAATGTCAAGCACTGCCTCAGAACTAAACTCTTTGGTCTTATACTGCTTTCTGACATGTTTTCCTTTAGAGCATGCTGAGCAAATATACTCTCTCTCTCTCCTGAGATCAGGAATATCTCTGATTATATGAGTAGTGGTCAGCTTCCTCATGTTCTTCTATGATAAGTGTCCCAACCTCCTATGCCAGAGTTGATTTTCTCCTTCTTTGGTGAGTAAACAGCTGCTTGTCTTGTCCTCATCAATCACATATAAATTTCTAGCTGTTCTCTTCCCGGCTGCAACAGTATTACCTTCTTTACTCTTTACCTGGCAACTTGTTTTTGTGAATATTACCTCATGGTCTTCGTTGCATAGTTGACTGACAGATGCTAAATTATATCTGAGTCCTTCAATGTGCAGAACATCTTTCAACTTTCCTCTTCCAATTTTTAATGACCCCTAACCATTGATGTTGAGTGAATCATCATTGCCAAACTTGTCTGCCTTATCTTGATTTGTTTAGCTTTGATAATTTACTCTTGTCTCCCGTCATGTGCAAAGTGCATCCACTATCGAGGATCCATTACTTATCCTTGCAGTCAGTTTTAAGTGCAATTTCAGCTATATTAGCCACCTCCCTTTTAGCTTTATATTCCTTTTTTTGAATTGGCTAGAAGATAGCTTTCTCCTTTTTCTCAGCTTTGACTGCACCGCTTATTTCCACTATGCTATTGAGTGCCTTCTCTTACTTAGGGAGAAGTGTCATGCATCTCTTGGTATTATGGCCATCCTGCCTGCACCTTTCACACTGTTCCAAGTCTGCCAATATAGCAAACTTGTTCTTTGAAACCACTGGTTTGGGCTTTCACCAACAATCCTTGTCAGCGTGTTCTTGCCTTTTACAGTATGTGCAAGAACTTACGACAGGTGTTCTCTTTTGAATTCTGTATTGTCTCCCCCTATATGCAGCATCGTATCTTCTCAAGTTGGAGACATATACTGGCCTTCTCCACCAGTAGTTACTCGCCTTATGACCCCAAACTCCACAATAAAGGTAATGACCTTGAAACTGCATCTTCTTGGGTCTGATCACTGCTTGTCTTCTTCTTGTTTGCCACCCTAAGTGGCTTCTTCAAATCTTCTTTATTCTCAACTATCTTCTTCTGAATCACAACCTTCTCTTTCAACTTCTGTGGCACATTCTTATTTTCTTTAGCCAATGCAGCCTCAGATTGCTGCACTTTTTCTACATTCTTCTCTCCTTTTTCAGAACTTGTTTCTCCTATCATTTCAAGCTTCTGCAAGTTCTCTTTGCTACTTTTGAGTTGTTGCTGAAGTCTCAGTAACTCTTTCTCCATTTCTTCAATTTTTGAAGCCCTTGAGCCAAGCTCTACTGTAAGGTCTTCACATATTTGGATCTGCTCCTTAAATCTTCTCTTCAAGTCAATATGCTCAGCCCTTATTTCATCCTTTTGACTTTCAGCTTCCTCAGACTTTGCTTCAACTTGTTTTATATGGGTCTTCAACCTTCTTATGGTTCTGCCCCTTTTGATTATCTCCTTTGAAGCTGCTTCCAGCTCAGCTTCAAGTTCTGGCTCTTCTTCATCAACTTCCTCTTCCTCTTTAGAGGTTGAGCTACCACCTTGTGCTGATACCATAAAGACATACTCATCTGATGAGTCTTCATCTTCCTTCTCATCAGCTTCTTTTGTCTGACTCACATAACTCTTGAATGAGCCTCTCGTCTTCCTCTGTGGGTTGGCAATCTTCTTACTGGACTTCTTTGATTTGAATGATGATCTTCTCCATCTTGAATTCTGCTCATCATTACCATCCTCATCTTCATCATTAAGTTTCACTTTGTACTGAGAAGTAAAGTGTCCAGTCTACCCACAACGATAACATCTCAAGGACAACTGTCCTTTTCCCTTCTTAGACCCCTTTTTGAATTTCCTTATGAAGTAAGCCAATACTTCACCTTCACTTTCTTCCTCATCATCATCATCATCATCACTGGATGATTCTTCCTCTTCTTTTATCTTCAAGTGTTTCATAACTTTGAAAGCTGCCTCCTTTGATACCTTTGACATTGAGGAGCTCTCAGCTGACTTTATTCTCATCTCATATGCAATGAGATTACACTGAAGATCATCAGAGATATAGAATTGAGATCTCTACTCTCCTTTATGGCTACCACCTTTGAGGCAAACCTCTCAGGCAGAATTCTCAGAATTTTCTTTACAATCGATGAGTCCTTCTTGTTCTTCCCATGACTTCTTAGGTTGTTTACAGCGTCAATAACCCTGGTGAAGAACTCTTGAACTGTCTCATTCTTCTGCATTCTGAGAGATTCATATCTCTCCTTGAACACTTGAAACTTAGCCTCCTTCATTCTGCCATCACCTTTATAGACTTTCTACAATCTGTCCCATATCTGCTTGGCAGATTTGCAGTCCATAACTTTAACATACTCAGCATCTATCAATGCTAAAATTATGACAATTGAGGTCTTCCCATTTATCTCAAACTACCTTAACTCCTTCGGGGTTGGGTCTTTACATTCTTCCGGAGCCATAAAACCCTCCTGTACGCATTTCACCGTGTTCATGCCCATGGTTGCAAATACCACTTGCATTCTTGCTCTCCACATATGATAGTTGGTTCCATTGAAGATTGGAACCTTCTTGCTGTAAGTGGTGCTAGTGCTGGTACAGGTTTCCATTTCTCAGTATGTTGAACAAGTCAGACTTCTATATCCCTTCAAACTAGTACACCAAACTGTTAAGCTTCAAATTGGTGAACCTATACTCTGATACCAATTAAAGTTCCCGACTTCTCCCTAGAATCTATTAGTTTGTGATATTGAGAGGGGGGGTGAATTAGTATCACCACAATTCACAATTCGCAGGTAAGTGAACAACTTCAACCTCTTCTTAAAAGTGAATTCTTTCTTAGACTCAACTAAGGTAAATCTATTGCTACCTACTAATCACAATAGTTCCCAAAGTCACCTTTCAGACACTTTGCCTAATAGACAATTTGAATGTTCTTATTTAGGCCTTCGTTAGGTTATGGGTTAACTGATACTTTAGCTGCGTCCACAACTCAATTCAAAACACAGAACGTAAAGCAAATTAAGGACACACGAGATTTACGTGGTTCCATCAACATGACGTACATCCACGGTGGTAGGGACTCTCCCTTACCGAGACTATCCACTATACTTGAGAATTTCAGTTACAATGGATGTCTTAATCCTTTACTCCTTTTATTATCACAAATACTAAGCAAGTACAATACAAAGAGTGTCACTTACTGTGTCTACCCTTCTTCTAGATTGTCTTGCCTCTGTTGAATTAAAAGGCTGCTCCACTGCCGCTTAAAAGTTCACCGCAATGCTCTCTAACCTCTCTTGAAGGAATCTGGAAATACATTGAGTTCTTTCTGATGCTTCACCGAATTCCTTCTCTAGGTTGTCTCACACAGCTCCTGCTTTCATTGTCTCACGATCTCACCCGTCTCCTTGTCTCACGGCTTGCCTTACGTTTCTGGTTTGTTGTTTCACGTCTTACGCACATTTTTGGTTTGCACCCTTTGCTGGTGTCATGCCTCACGCACGTTTCTGGTCTCACGCCGACACACATTCTAGTCTCATGCCATCGCACGTTCAGGTCTCAAGTCGTCATACGTTCTGGTCTTACGCCGTCCAGCCAGATCTCTCACCATCCAGCTAGATCAAGCCATCACACGTTCTGGTCTCATGCCGTCCAACCAGATCTCTCACCGTCCAGCCAGATCAAGCCGTCACACGTACTGGTCTCCTCACCATCCAGCCGGATCTCTCACCGTCCAGCCAGATCAAGCCGTCACACGTTCTGGTCTCCTCGCCGTCCAGCCGAATCTCTCACCGTCCAGCCAAATCAACCCATCGCACGTTCTGGTCTCCTTACCATCCAACCGGATCTCTCACCGTTCAGCCGAATCTCTCTCACCGTCCAACCACACGTTTTGCCAAGTTGTCTCCTCGCCGACCGCTGGTGTGTCGGTGGTGTGCCGTTCCTCATGGGTTTCTCTCTCTTGTCGGTGGTGTGTTGTTCCTCACTGGTTTCTCTCTCTTGCCGGTGGTGTGTTGTTCCTCACTGGTTTCTCTCTCTTGCCGGTGGTGTGCCATTCCTCACAGGTTTCTCTCTCTTGCCGATGGTGTGCTGTTCCTCACGGGTTTCTCTCTCTTACCAGTGGTGTGCTATTCCTCACCAGTTTCTCTCTCTTATTGGTGGTGTGCTGTTCCTCATCAGTTTCTCTCTCTTGCCGATGGTGTGTCGTTCCTCACCTTCGCTGTCCACTCTGATTTTGCCGTATATAATTTTTCTCTCTTCCAACGGCTTCTCTCTTTGGTCGGCTGGTTGTTTAGGTTTTTTTGTCCATTTTGCTTAATTGCCGACTCTTTTTGTTGTCTTCCAATGGCCTTTATATACTCCTCCATAACACCCTAATAGGGCTTACTTGTGGCGAATTTACTGTCTTGCCCTTCCATGTGGCTTTTATGTTCTTACCCCTCTATGTAGCTTTTACCTTCTTACCCTTCCATGTGGCTTTTATGTTCTTACCCCTCTATGTAGCTTTTACCTTCTTACCCTTCCATGTGGCTTTACTTTCTTACACACTTAAACCTAGTTGACAACAATTACAACCCATATAAGACTGTGGGAAAAACATAAATATTGACTAATTTATTATTTAAGTTGTGTAAATCACATGAAAAGAATTTAAATTGAAATAAAGATATGAATAAAAATAGAATTAATTAAATTAGTTGTTTTTTTAATTAAAATAGAATCTATTTTATTTTTTTATAAATTTAGGATAACCTTTTAGTAAAATTATCAAAAATTCAATAAAAAATTATAAATTTAAATAACATTTAGTTTGATTTAAGTCAATAATAAAATTGGAAGCTTTGTATTCAAAAATGTCATTTATTTTATTTTTTATGAATATTGATTAACCTATTATTTAAATTGTACAAATAATATAAAAAGAGTTTAAATTTGAATAATAATTAGAATAAATAATGTAATTTTCTACATGGGTCATTTTTTAGTCAAAAATGATTTATTTTATTTTTTAGTGAATTTAAAGTAACCTTTGAGTAAACTTGTTGAAATTATAATAAAAAATTATAAATTCGAATAATATTTTGTTTAATTGAAGTAGTTACTAAAGTTTAAAATTTTGTATTAAAAAAATCATTTTTTTATTTTTTATTAGTGTTGATTAATTTATTATTTAAATTGTGTAAATAATATAAAAAATTTAAATTTAAATAATAGTTAGAATAAATAATGCAATTGGTTAAATCAGTCATTTTTTGTTAAAATATAATTTATTTTACTTTTTAGTTAATTTAGAATAATTTTTTACTAAAATTGCATAATTTATAATAAAAGATTATAAATTTGAATAATATTTAGTTTCATTTAAGTAACTAATAAAATTTAGGATTTTGTATTAAAAAAATATTACTTTTTAATTTTCATGAATATTTACTAACTTATTACTTATATTGTGTAAATAATATGAAAAAAGTTTTAATTTGAATAACATTTAGAATAAATAATAAAATTTAAATCAATCATTTTTTTATTTAAATATGATCTATTCTAATTTTGTTAATTTAGAGAAATTTTTTACTAAAAGTACAGAATTAATAATAAAATATTATAAATTTTAATAACATTTGATTTCATTTAAATAGGTACAAAAATTTGGGGTCTTGTATTCAAAATAGTCATTTTTTAAATTTGGGGTCTATTATTTAAATTGCAAAGATAACATGAAAAGAATTTAAATTTAAATAATAATTAGAATAAATAATGTAATTATTTAAATTGATTATTTTATATTTAAATATAATTTATTTTATTTTTTAATGAATTTAAAATAACTTTTTACTGAAATTGTATAAATTACAATAAGAGATTGTAAATTTAAATAATATTTAATTTAATTTAAATAGTCACTAACATTTGGATTCTTGTTTTTCAAAAAGGTGATTTTTTTTTTATTTTTCTTGAATGTTGTGTACCATGTTACTTAAATTACATTAAAAATATAATAAGAATTGAAATTTAATTGATAGGTATAATAAAAAAATGTAATTACTAGAATTAATTGTTTCTTATTCAAATATAACCTATTGTACTTTTTATTAAATTTAGAGTAAACTTTTAATGAAATTGTGGAAATTACAATAAAAATTTATAAATTTGAATAATATTTGGTTTAATTTAAATAGTTACTAAAATTTGGGGTTTTGTATTTGAGAGTATCATTTTCTAATTTTCATGAATGTTGTCTAACATGTTACTTAAATTGTGTTTATAATATAATAAAAATTGAAATATTAACTAATGGGTAGAATGAAAAATGCAAAAGCTCAAATCAGTTATTTGTTTATTCAAATAACCTTTCACTAAAGTTGAAAAATATTGTAATAAAAGATTATAAATTTGAATAACGTTTGGTTTAATTTAAGTAACTACCATAATATGAAATTTTGGATTCAAAAATATCATTTTTTTTTATCTTTTATGAATGTTGGCTAACCTATTATTTAAATTATTTAAATAATATAATACAACTTTAAATTTGACTAAGAGTTAGAATAAAAACTTGATTACTTGCTAATGCAACTCAGCCTCCTTTGGATTACTTCTACAAGTTGGCCTATTAGGTAAGGCAACCCCTAGCAGAGATCAATTTGATGTTTGGTCCCTCTAATTGGTGGTAACACCTATGGAAACACATAAACAAACACTTCTAAAATCTTCTTAATTGTGGTGGAAAGGAAGCTTTCTCATTTGGCATTGCTTCCTTCATTATTAGAGATAAAACCTAGCTAGAAATGGACAAGGCTCACTTTACTTCTCCTTTGCTCACAAACAAGCTTACTTTCTTTCCTTTCTCAACCAAAAGTTGGTCTCTTTTTACTTTTGGAGGATTAAGAGGTACTACGACAATGTTTTTTTTCCATCCTTTGCAAAAGAATACATGTTTTTAAATCCCTCACATATAGCCATCCTATTATATTGCCACAGTCCCCTCAAAAGCAAGTGGCTAGCTCTCCTTAGAACCATGTCACACATCACCTCATCCTTGTATGATTTTCCAATCTTAAATGGCACCAAAATCTACTATGATACCCTTACTTCTCCATTATCATTCACCCATTGTAGTTTATAAGAGTGGACATGTTTGTGGTTGCAAGCCATAACGTTTCCACAACGGTTATGGAAGCAACAATGGTGCAGCTCCCTACCTTCTATTATCACTACACACACCCTTTTATCAATTGTGCACCTATTATATTAGTATGTTATATGCATTATATTTATCATAAATGTACTTATTGATGAGATCCAGGAAGGGCTTCTAAGGACCCATTGAGAATTCAATTGAAGAAGAGCCAATGATGCATTCAAGAACTAAAAGGATGATAGAGGCACTTAGCAGATTGATTAAAGCAATTTGAGCTAAAGAAGCTAATTCAAGCCTGAAGGGTGTCCAAACATATAGTAAAGTGGGCCAAAGGTTTATTAATTTGATTGGAATACTTAGTAAGTTAGGGTTACAATAAAATTCATTCCTAAATAGGAGTTTGTTATAAACTGAGACAACTCTTAAAACAAATAGGAGTAGATTTGTTGTTAGTATATTTAGGAAGTTTGTCATTATTTTTGGAGTTAGGGTTGTCATTATTAAAAAAAAAACTATACACTAGTGAATATAAAAGTGAGACTTTTCTCCTTAGGTTCTTTCAAGTACAAAGAACTTATCGAGAACTAACTCTTCTTATAGGGCTCATCATGACTTATCATTCCTAAATCCCTTTGTTTTTAGAGTGTGGCATTTATATGCTTTTGTATACCTTAGGTTCATGTTCCTTGAACATTGGGACTAAGTCTTACATGATTTAAATATGATTTAGATTTCTTGGGTTCTTGTTTGATTCCTTTTGTGTATTGGGTCCTTAAGCCATGCCTTTTAGGGTTCACATCAATTGGTAATAGAGTTTGACTCTAAATCAGGTTTGCTTATATAATTTTTAGATTTTTGTTATTCTTCTTCCTAGCCACATTTTAAAACCTCTAGTTTATCTTTTCTTACTTTTAAATTCGTGAAAAAAAAAAAAAATCTTGTTTGAGAAAGAAAAACAAAATAAAAATTGAGAAAAAATGAAAGAAAAAAGAAATAAGAATTCTATTTGAGTCCATCATATTTGAGAAATAAATCCTATTTGATTGGGTCAAAGAGAGATAGAGGCTTTATTTCTTAGTTCTTTCCAATTCCTATAAGGGTTTGGATCTAATTAAACTTTTTTTTTATGTGTTTTGCAATTTAAGCTTGTTGAGTTCTTCTAATCTACAACCTTAATTCATTAAGTTTTCCTAAATTTCTTTGATTTTGATTATTTAGAATTAGTTGGTTCTAGGGTGACTTTGATTGAGTTTGTTTAGTTCAATAAAGGACTGAGAGAACAAAGCCAAATTGTTATAGTGTGCAAACACAAGAGTGAGTGTCATACTATGAGAAAGTGGAGTGAAACACATGAAAGAGTGTGTGTGAGGTTATTCCCAAGATTTTTTTCAAATGCAAGTGATGATTTAAGGATCAATCCTTTAGAGGAGAGGGGAAATGGTGAGATCCATGGAGGAGTGAGTTGATCCATGGAAGGCTTCTATGGATCCATTAAGCATTTAATAAGAACCAATGACATGTTAAAGAGCTAAAAGGACAAAAGAGGAACTTAATAGCTTGATTGAAGAAATTTAGGCCTAAGAAGCTAATTCAAGCTTACAGGGTGGCAAAACATTTCTTAATCCACGTCAAGGTTTTATTAATTCAATTAGAGTACTTAATGAGTGAGGGTTACAATAAAATCCACTTACAAATAGGAGTTTCCTAGAACAAGTAGGAGTAGATTTGTTTTTAACATATTTTGGAAGTTTGCTATTTTCTCTAGGTTTAGGGTTGTCAATTTAGTCTATAAATAGCCTTGATTCCATTATTAAAAAAGTTGAATATTAGTGAAAATAAAAGTGAGAATTTTCTCCTTCAATTTTTTTAAGAACTAAAAAAATTTATTAAAAACTAACTTTTCTTATGGTGAGCAACTTGACTTATCACTCTCAAATCTCTTCTTTTTTGAAGTGTGGTGTCAAGATGCTTATTTATATAGGTTCATGTTCCTTGAACATTGAGTTTAAGCCTTACATGATTTAAATATGATTTAGCTTTCTTGGGTTCTTTTTTGATTCCTTGTGTGAGTTTTCTATTATTATTATTATTTTTGGTTCTTCTTCTTAGCTACATTCTATAATCTCATATTCTTTAAATCCACAAATCCTAATTTACCTTTTCTTATCTACAAACCCTAGTTGATCTTTCTTATCTACAAACCTCATATTCATGCACAAGAAAAAAAAAAAAAGAAAAATCTTTTTTGAGAAAAAAAAAAAGGAAAGAGAAAAGAAAAAGAATTCTATTTGAGTCCTTCATATTTGAGAAGTAAATCCTATTTGATTGGGTCAAAGGGAGATAGGGACTTTACTTCCATAGTTCTTTCTAGTTCCTACAAGGGTTTGGATCTAATTAAACTGTTTTTTTTTTTTTTTTTGGTGTTTTGCAATTTAATCTTATTGAGTGCCTCTCAAATATAGAGGCACCAAGGAGCCTCAATGAATATAAGGTTTTAGTAATTTGATTGAAACAAAAAATGAAAATATTAATGAAAGTAAAAGTGAGAATTTCTCCTTTAGTTCTTTCAAGAACTAAAGTACTTAATAAGAACTAGATCTTCTTATGGCATTTGATCCAACTTATCACTCCCAAATCCCTTTTTTCCTAGAGTGTGGCACCTATATTCTTCCTTATACTTGAGGTTCATGTTCCTTGAACATTGATATGTCTTGTATGATTGAAATTTGATTTAGCTATCTTGGGTTCTTTTTTTATTCCTTGTATGTGTTGGGTTCCTAAACCATATCTTTTGGGGTTCACTTCACTTATTCAAGTTGTTTTACATTTTAGGAAATGTCTAAATAAAGTGGGGCAATTTGGAAGCTTAAAGATGCAGTTTTGAGAAAATTTGAACACTAGAGAATATTTTGGAATTTCACATTCTAAACATTATTGGATGGATTTGGGGCCTTCAGGAGAATTAAAATAGACATCTTGAGCTTTCTATAATGGACTTATTTACACACATCCAATAAGAATTAGGGCATGAATTGGTGGTGTCTTCAATCCAATTTATTGGATAGTCAAAGCTATCCTAATCCAATAAGGAGTTCTCGAAATAAGCTAAGTTGGTTCTAAAGGGGAAGTGTTCAACTTTGTTTGGATTATTTTTGTTGTAAATAGACATGTTAGGGTACCAAAGACACATACATATGCAGACCCTTCTTTTCTTTCTTTCTTGTATACACACTTATGATTTAAGGATCAAAGTCATTGAAGGAAGCATTATGAGACTTATTGGATTTTATTTCAAATATAATTATTTACTTTGAATTCTCATATTCTTCTATTATGTTTATGATTATATTGCTTGATTGCTAGGATGCATCTAAACAATTATACTTCATGATTTAATCTAGTTTAGAATTCAAGTTTGTAATTGATTGATAATTCTAGTGCTAAGTAGCAAATACAAATTCATAATTGTGATTAAGTTTTTGTCCAATTTCTATGGAGAGTATGGTTTAAAATTAAACAAATCAGCTTGTGAATTTATTGCTTAAAATTAAACAAATCAGCTTTTGATGATATTCTGGAATTTGTGACTGCCCCTTGCTTGTTTGACAAATCAGATGTCGTTGCACAAACTTTCCAGCATCTCTTTCAAGTTGAGGCCAGTAATAGCTTTCCTATAATATAGCTATGGTCTTGTCTCTACCCACATGGCTGCTCAAGTCACTAGAGTACATCTCCCTTTGCACCTTGTCACATAATGAGCTCCTTGGAATACATAGTACCCGTCATAGACCAAATATTCACCCAAAGGCTGCTAAGTGCTTAGCCTAAACATCACTAAAATCTTCATCATTCTCATATAGCTCCTTGAGTTGTTCAAAACCTGGAACTTCAGCAGAAATAGTAACAAGTAGAGTGGTACTGCGACTTAGAGCATCTCCTACTTGGTTAGTAATTCCAGATTTGTGAACAATAACATAATCAAATCCTTCAAGATGAGCCACCTACCTAAACAACATACGATCATTATGTTTCTGCCAAAGAAAGTGCTTGAGAGATTGATGGTTAGTGTAGACAGTGAACTCTTTAGGCCAAATGATACATCTCCCATGTCTTAAGAGCATGAAACACAACGTAGTGTTCTTGTTGGTATGTTGACCACTTCCATCTTGCTTCGCTTAACTTCTCAATAAAGAATGCAATGGGCTTCCCTTCTTGAGAAAGAACAGCCCCTATGCCAATTCTGCTTGCATCACATTCAATCTCAAAAGTTTTGGCAAAGTCACACAGAGATAGAACAAGTACCGTAGACAATTTTTCTTTGATCAATTTAAAGCTATGCTCAGCAGCCTCTCCCCATTGAAATCTATCCTTCTTCAAGCAATCAGTAATGGGTGGCTGAAATTTTTGATAAAACTGCAACAAAAAGTTGCTAGGCTATGGAAACTTCTAACATCAATTATAGTTTTCAGTTTTGGCCATTCTTTAATAGCTTTCACCCTCTCTTTATCCACATGAATTCACTCAATACACATTTCTTTAGGTTTACAAATATCTAATTCTTTCTCAACAAAACTAGAACTTTTCTAATGTAATCAAGGTGCTCCTCTACATGTATTGTTTTTAAAATTTATGAAACAAAAAATATTTTATTTAACATATGATAATTCTACATATGATAGGATAAAAATGAAATGAGTTCAATTTAATATTCATTAAGTCAAACCATTCAAGAATATACTTCTTTTTTCAATTTTCAATTTTTTATTTATTATTTTATATTACTATGAATCAGAATATCATCAAAATAGACAACAACAAAATGGGACATAAAGGGTTTAAGAACCTAGGTCATAAGGTGCATGAATGTACTTGGTCCATTAGACAACCCAAATGGCAAGACTAGCCACTCATATAGCCCATCCTTTGTTTTGAAAGCTTCTTCAATTCATATCCTAAATGAATTCTGATTTCATGATATCCACTCCGTAGATCTATCTTGGTGAATATTTTAGCACCACTCAACTGGTCAAGCAAGTCATCAAACCTAAGGATGGGAAATCGATACCTCATGATTATTTTGTTGACAGCACAGATGTCCACACACATCCTCTGACTCCCATCCTTCTTTGGAGTAAGCAAGGCAGGCATGACATAAGGACTAATGATGAGAACCATAGAGATGATGGGTGGAAGGCTCCAATGGTTGCAAGAGGTCCATTGCACATCCCAGAAGGCCCAATAACACGAGTTAGAGCCAAAAAGATTAAAAAAGCACTAAATGGGCTGATTCAAGACATCCAGGCCAACCCAACTTCAAATGGGGCGAATTCAAGTTTGACAAGGAGTCCAGCCTTAATTAATATAATTAGAATACTTAAATAGGTCAGAATAAGTAATAGCATTTCTTCCTAAATAAGAGTTTATTATTTATGTTGGAATTTGTCCTCAATTAGGAATTCCTCCAAAATAAGGATTTATCCTAAGTAGGAATTTGTGCCTCTTTAGAATTGCTATCTTAGCCTATAAATAGGCTCCCCTTGTAAGCTCTGGAGAGTCAGACAACTTTGAGTGAAATAGAAAGCAAGGGTTTTTCTTTCGGTTCTTTTAGGGACTAAAGAACTTATCAAGAGGTATTTCTTGTGGCGTTCTAATCGACTTATCACTCCCAATTCCTTTCTTTTTTGGAGTGTGGCATCCATATCCTTCGTAAATACGCTAGGTTCGTGTTCCTTCCCAAAGTGGGTCTAGGGTTTGTAATATTAAACTCTGGTTTAGCTTTCCTGGTTGTTCTTTGATTCCCTGTGTGCGTTGGGTCCCTAAGCCACGTCTTTTTGGGGGTTTTGGCATCAACTAATGCTTTCTCATATGTGCTCATTTTGTAACAGCTCATCCACCTTCTCTGATACGAACTCCGATTATATGTAAACGGAACCCAACACCAATTTTGGTATAGGATCGTTCTAGCAAAGGTTAAGAGATTTGAAGTTCTGACCTAATGATTATAAACAACCAAGAACCAGAATTATAAGATTTAGACGCCACTCCTAACAACAACAATGTTGAAAAAGATAAGTCTATTGAACCAATACACTCAAGTACTGAAAGTTCAGAATTAGTTTTCAAGAAACCAGAGAAAATAGCTCATCCATTCATAAAGATGGGTTCTGCCTCCAGCCACCCTTTCTGCCCTTTTTATATGCTATCCCCCAAAAACCCTAACTAATAAGATTGGCTTATTAAGGAAATTTGTACCCCCAAAACCCTAGCTAATAAGATGGGCTTATTAAGGAAATTCGTACCCCCAAAAACCCTACCTAATAAGATGGGTTTATTAAGGAAATTTGTACTCCTAAAAACCCTAACTAATAAGATGGGCTTATTAAGGGAATTCGTTCAACCCACTACATAATAATATAGCCCATAAAAATAATCCCTTTAAATGCCCAAACATGGGCTCCCAAATCCAACATCCTTCCCAAGGCCATGGTTCTCAAATTCCTCCACAGATGACACATTTGCAAGCCCTAGTAAAGCCTCCATCATCCTTAACTCGTACCTAGCAACTTCCTAATGGTAAATGTCACACAACAAGTTGTTGAGAGCTTCCTTTATTTTCTTTGACCTTGCCCTTATCATTGGTCCTCCAAGGTTTTGCAAAGCATCAACTCCCTTGTTGATTTGAGCTGGTACAATATGGCTTCCATCATTCCCGCTCTCCTCAAAATGATTTGTCCTCAAATCAGCACCTATATCATCAAAGAGAAAAGGAGAAAGGTCAGAAATATTAAATGTTGCACTCACATTATACTCACCTGGCAAGTCAAGTTTATATGCATTATTGTTGACTCTTGCCACCACTTGAAAAGGACCATCTCCCCTTGGTTGCAACTTTGATCTCCTTTGCATAGGAAATCTATCCTTCCCCAAATGTACCCAAACCCAATCACTAGGTTCAAAAGTGATATGCCTACGACCTTTGTTGGCTTGTGTTTCATATTATTAGGTTTTTCTCCCAATGTTAAGCCTAGCTTTCTCATGAAGTTGTCTAACCACTTCTACCTTCTTTTTCCCATCCAAATTAACCCTGTCCTGTATAGGCAATGGTGCTAAATCCAAAGGAGATAATGGATTAAAACCATAAACAAGCTTGAAAGGAGAATAACCTGTAGCACTATGAACAACACAATTATAGGCAAATTCCACAAAAGGCAAACATTCTTCCCAGGTTTTAGAGTTCTTACCAATAACAACGCGCAACAATGTACCAAGAGTCCGATTTACTACCTCTGTCTGTCCATCAGTTTATGGATGGCAAGTTGTAGAAAACAACAACCTTGTTCTAAGCTTACCCCACAATGTCTTCCAAAAATGGCTCAACAATTTTGCATCATGATTTAATACAATACTCTTCGGCACTCCATGTAGGCGAACAATCTCTCTAAAAAATAAGTCTGCAATGTGTGTGGTATCATCCGTTTTGGTGCACGCAATGAAATGTGCCATCTTTGAAAACCTGTCAACTACAACAAGAATACAATCTTGACCCTTCTTGGACCTAGGTAACCTAAGAATAAAATTCATAGAAATGTTGGTTTAAGGTTCATAAGGAATTTCTAAGAGCATATACTTACCATGGGGCAAAACCCTAAACTTAACTTGTCTACAAGTAATACACTTGGCACAGACTCTTTCAACATCCCTTTTCATATGTGGCCAAAAGAAATGTTCATGTAAAACATCTAAAGTCTTTTGAATGCCAAAGTGTCCCGTTAAACCACCCCCATGAGCTTCTCTCACAAGTAATGCTCTCATAGACCCTTGAGGAATACAAAACTTATTTACTCTAAACAAATACCCCTTATGTCTATAGAACTTACCAAAGGCAGCTTTCTCACATGCAGCATATACGTTACTAAAGTCAGCATCATTAGCATACAAACCAATAATGTGCTCAAACCCTAGCAACTTAACTCTCAAAGTGCTAATCAATGTGTACCTACGTGACAATGCGTCAGCAACAACATTTTCCTTACTTGATTTGTATTGAATTACACAAGGAAAAGTTTCAATAAACTCAACCCATTTTGCATGTCTCCTATTCAACTTACCTTGCCCCTTCAAGTATTTTAAAGACTCATGATTAGTACGAATTACAAACTCCTTGGGCCAAAGGTAATGCTGCCATGTTTCTAAAGTCCTAACAAGTGTAAACATTTCTTTATCATAAGTTGGATAATTCAATGTTGCCTCACTCAACTTCTCACTAAAGAATGCAATAGGTCATTTCTCTTACATGAGAACTCCCCCAATCCCAATGCCCGATGCATCATGTTCAATTTCAAAGATCTTAAAAAAATCAAGCAAAGCAAGAAGTGGTGCATTACATAACTTAGACTTAGGCGAATCAAAGGCATCTTGTTGTTCCTTATCCCACTTGAAACCCACACACTTTTTAATCACCTCAATCAATGGTGTAGCTATGGTACTAAAATCCTTAATGAACCTCCTATAAAAGTTAGTCAAACCATGGAAACTCCTCACATCACTCACACTCTTAGGTGTAGGCCATTCTTAAATTGCCTTAATCTTCTCTTTATCAACCTCTATGCCATGAGCAGACACAACATAAACCAAGAAAATGACATGATCCTTGCAAAAATCGCATTTCTTCAAATTGGCATACAATTTCTCTTTCCTCAAAACATCAAGCACACAATGTAAATGTTCAACATGCTCTTCTAAATTCCTATTGTATACTAATATGTCATCAAAATAAGCCACAACAAACTTTCCTAAGAAAGGTCTCAAGACATGATTCATTAATCTCATAAAAGTACTAGGTGCATTAGTCAAACTGAAGGGCATAACTGACCATTCATACAAACCATGCTTGGTCTTGAATGCAGTTTTCCATTCATCTCCTTCCCTCATCCTAATTTGATGAGGTCAATTTTAAAGAAGTAACAAGTACCATGTAATTCATCTAGCATATCATCAAGCCTGGGTATAAGATGTCGATACTTAACTGTTATTTTGTTGATAGCTCTACAATCGACACACATCCTCCAAGATCCATCTTTCTTTGGCACAAACAACATTGGCACTGCACATGGACTCATGCTCTCCCTTACATGTCCCTTCCTCATCATCTCATCAACTTGCCTCTGAAGCTCCTTTGTCTCCTCAGGATTACTTTTATACGCTGGCTTATTGGGAATGGGAGCTCCAGGAATAAGATCAATGTGATGTTCAATCCCTCTCCTTGGTGGTAAACCATCTGGGATCTCTTTAGGGATTACATCATTATAATCCTACAACAAAGATGAATCAAGGTTAGTGTTAGAGAAATAAGAATCCTTGTAAAGGATCAAAATCATTTGTTGCCTAGCTTGGAAGGCAACCCTAACATCTACTCTTTTTGCAAACACACTTACTTGTTTTCTTTCATCTTCACTCTCGTGAAACTGACCACTCTTGTACTTAGTACTCTCAAATGCGTTTACCTTGGTTTTCTCTCCTTCACTTTCTTTTCTCTCGACTCTCTCTTTCTTTTCACTCCTCCCCTTTTGCTCACTCTCATAAAGTCTCACTTGGTCTTCATACACCTGTTTTGGAGTCAATGGAACAAGTGTAAATGGTTTTCCATCCATGGTGAAAGAATAGCAGTTCTTGTAACCATTATGCAAAACCTTTCTATCAAATTACCAAGGACAGCCCAATAACAAATGCCCGGCCTACATAGGTACAACATCACAAAACAACTCGTCCTTATATCTACCAATAGAAAATGGAACCACAACTTGTTTAGTCACTTTCACCACTCCACTGTCATTCAACCATTGCAAATTATATGGCCTAGGATGTTTGGTTGTAGGCAAGTTCAATTTTTCCACCAACTCTGTACTTGCTACATTAGTACAACTACCTCCATTGATGATCAAGCAACAGAGTCTATCTTGAACCAAACATTAAGTATGGAAAATATTTTCCCACTGCATCTCAACATCATCCTCCTCCTTAACCTGCACACTAAGGGCTCTCCTTGCTACTAAAAGCCTTCCACCATGCTCTGGATACTCTATCCCTTCATCAACATCACTAGCATCCTCTAGTGGTGGTATTTGGTCTTCATCACTAGCATCGCTGCCAGACACATAGTCACCATTCTCCTTAAGGTACATGGTTCTCTTGTTAAGACATTGTGAAGCCACATGACCCCTACCTAGACATCTAAAGCATTTGATGTCTCTAGTTTTTCCTTGGGTGCCCTCAAGTTTTTCTTCAAATTTGCCCCTTTCCCAGCTGCCCCTACTGGTCTTGGAGCTATGTGAATTGGTTTTAAGCTTAGAAGTCATCTTCTCTTCCTTCTTCCCCCAATTTGCTTCCAAAAAGATGAACCTAAGTTCTGATTATTTCTAGAAGTGCTCCTTCCCTTAAGTTGCCTCTCAACTTTCATGGCAATGTGTACCATGTCTTCAAGTTCTACATAGTGTTGCAGTTCTACCACATCAACTATGCTTCTATTCAACCCTTGGAGGAACCTAGCTATGGTTGCCTCCCTATCCTCCATTACATTTGCCCTAACCATAGCAATTTCCATCTCCTTATGGTACTCTTCCACACTCTTGGAACCTTGTGTAAGGCTCTGCAACTTGTTATACAAATCCCTATAATAAGAACTGGGAACAAATCTCCTTCTCATCATAATCTTCAACTCATTCCAAGTTTCTATGGTTCTCTCCAAATTTCTTCTCCTAGTGCTAACTTGCTGGTCCCACCATAGTACAGCATAATCAGTGAATTCTGCCACAGCTAACTTCACTTTTTTCTATTTAGAGAAGTTATGGCACTTATATATTAATTCTACCCTTCGTTCCCAATCCAAATAAACATCAGGGTCAGCTTTCCCTTGGAAATAAGGTATTTTCATTTTAATACTATTAAGATTTTTGTCTACTCCTTCCTCTACTCTATTTCTATTATCCTAACCTCCATTGTTCCTATTATAAACATTTCCATTGCTTCTTACTCCTTTACTATTCCTATTACCACATCCTCCTCTAAATCCAAATCTGAAGTTTTTACTCGCATTATCACCGTCATCATAATAATCATCACCTTCTTCACCAAAGTCATGTTCAAATTGCTCCTTCATGACCCCCCCAGCTGGCCTCTTAGGATTGACACTCGATTCCCCTTCTATTTTATCCATCCTGTCTCGAACTTCCCAAAACATTTGGTCAATCCTATCAAACGTCTACTCTAAGGATTTCATAAGCAATTTGAAATCTAGAACAACTACTTCCTCCTCTCCATGTGGGAAACTGCCTTCTTTAGCATTAGATATGCAAAATTGTTAGTAAATAAAGAATATACCTCACAAAACTCACTCCCTTACGTGTTTGCTCTCCACTCAACTATAATAGTCCTCAACTCTTGTGTTTCACACAATGAATTGCAAGACTCTAAGAGCACTTTCAATAGTTCCAAGCAAACTAAATTCAGAACAAATACAATCTTGAATATATCAATCCTAGACCTACCTCTTCAGAGAAGTGACATGATCAAGAAGATGGGCAATAAAGCAAATAGAATGTCAAGGAATATAATTGAGTAAATGACCAATTGAGTAATGAAGCCAGTTTTTTTTTTTTTTTTGGTTAATTAATGGGTATTTCTGTAGAAGAAACAAATATCAGAAAGGAAACCCAAGAAATACACGATTTTGTTTTTTTTTTTTTGTGTTTATTTTTCTCTTTTCTTTTGTTTTTCTTTTTTTTTTTTTTTTTTGATTATTCAACCAACAATGAAGAATATATGAAATAGATGATAACAAAGGTATAACTAACCTAAGTTAGAGTTAAGGCTCTAATACCAAATAATACGAACTCCGATTATATGTAAACGGAACCCAACACCAATATTGATATAAGATCGTTCTAACAAAGGTTAAGAGATTTCGAGTTCTGACCCACTGATTATAAATAACTAAGAACCAAAACTATAAGATTTAGATGCCACTCCTAACAACAACAATGTTGAAGAAGATAAGTCTATTGAACCAACACACTCAAGTACTAAAAGTTTAGAATTAGTTCTCAAGGAATAAGAGAAAATAGCTCATACATTCATAAAGATGGGTTCTACCTCTAGTCACTCTTTCTGCTCTTTTTATATGCTATCCCCCAAAATACCTTAGCTAATAAGATTGGCTTATTAAGGAAATTCGTACCCCAAAACCTTAGCTAATAAGATGGGCTTATTAAGGAAATTCGTACCCCAAAAACCCTAACTAATAAGATGGGCTTATTAAGGAAATTCGTTCAACCCACTACATAACAATATAACCCATAAAAATAATCCATTTAAATGCCTAAACATGGGCTCCCAAATCCAACATCCTTCCCAAGGCCATGGTTCTCAAATTCCTCCACAAATAACACATTTGCAAGCCCTGGTGAAGCCTCCATCATCCTTAACTTGTACCTAGCAACTTCCTGATGGTAAATGTTGCACAACAAGTTGTTGAGAGTTTCCTTTATTTTCTTTGACCTTGCCCTTGTCATTGGTCCTCCAAGGTTTTGCAAAGCATCAACTCCCTTGTTGATTTGAGCTGGTACAATATGGCTTCCATCATTCTCCTTCAAGATTTCATGCTCCTTTGGACTCATATGATAATGGGGCAGATTTGGCAAGCCAGCTCTCAGAACAAAATCAATGAAATGTTGAATATCTTTTATTGGAGTTAATCCAATAAGCCTTGAACTTCCTTAGATGCTGGTTGTATGGGTTGTTCCACTCCCTTCACTATTAGAAATGTACAGGTTTCAGCACTTTTCATGTCCTCTACAAATTCATCCTCTTTGAGTGCCATGGACAGCAATGCCTTATCCTTCACTTTTGGCAAAGTGTTCTCTTGTTAGGTTGGAATCACAACCATCTGCTTGTAATCCCAAGTGAAAACATAGGTGTTGTTCCTCCCCTTGTGATTTTCATCAACATGAAATAGCCATGGCTTGCCTAGATGTTCATGCTAGGCCTCTCTGTATCCAACCAATGCTATACAAGGCAGGATGTGGCTGTGTTTTAAGCTTAAGATGCTCAACAAGGCTTTGTGAAACCTGGTTCTCACAACTCTTAACAGTCAATCACAAGCTTACACACTTTGTTAGCTTTAGAACATTTACCTTCAAAGATTCATTTGTGTGGTGTCTCATTAGGTTGTGCTGGAGTGTATAACAGCCTCCTTACGAAGCATACCACTTCCTCACTGCCTTCCTTGGCCACTTCAATGTTACAATCTTCAATGGCTGTTTCTTTCACATCAAGGACCTCGTCATGCTCATGTTGGGTGACATTGGCAAATTTGCATCTAGGGAAATAACTAGATCTGTACCCTATCTCATTGCACTTGTCACATTGAATTCCCTTTGTTAATTGTTGCTTCTCTTTGTGCCCTTACTTCTTAGATTCAATTCCTTTACCCCTTGAATATAGAGTTTTGCTCTTAGCTCTGCTCGATAAAGCTTTGTTGTTGGGATTGAACCGCTGGTTCATAGAACTTCTTGGTGTTTTCTTTGATTGCATAAGGCATTCTGCCCTTAATGCCAAATTTTGAGCTAGATCAACCAACCAAATACATTGTATGGCCAAACAGTCTTGAACACCATAATTCGACCTATTTACATAATACACAACTTGCAGGTCTTCAGTTTCCTTCAAATTGCATCTAGCTTGCAATTGTAACTACTCTTTGGTATAGGCTGAAACTAAAAGTGTACCTTGGTAACAATTCTGAAACTGTTATAACAGTTAGTTTTATTTAAATAATTACCAAAATCTAGGTTTTGTATTAAAAAATTTCATTTCTTTACAATTCATGAATGTTGACTTACCTTTTACTTGAATTGTATAGGTAACATAAAAATAATTTAAATTTGAATAATGATTAGAATAAAAAATTTAATTTCCTAAATCACTCTTTTTTTATTATTATTTTTTCAAATGGGGTATATTACATTTTGGTGAATTTAGAATAATCTTTTACTAAAATTGCATAAATTATAATAAAAAATTTTAAATTTTAATTACATTTGATTTGATTTAAATAACTACTAAAATATGAGATTTTGTGTTAAAAAAATGTTATTTTTTAATTTTCATAAATTTTGATTGACTTATTACATCAATTATGTAAATAAAATGAAATGAATTTAAATTTGAAGAATAGTTAGAATTAATAATTCAATTAATTAAATTGATTACTTTTTTATTCAAATAAGATTTATTTTAATTTTTTACTAAATTTAAAGTAATTTTTGACTAAAATTGTAGTAATTTGAGTAAAAAAATTGTAAATTTAAATAACAATTAGTTTGATTTAGGTAACAAATAGAATCTTGTGCTTAACATTCAAAAATATCATTCTTTAACTTTCACGTATACTAACTAGCTTGTTATGTAAATTACATATATAATATGAGAAGAATTTAAATTTAAATAATGGTTAAAATAAATAATAAAATTACTTAAATCAATTCTTTTTGGAGTGTAAGCTTTTTTTTTTTTTGGAGAATTTAGATTTTTAAGTTTTTACTGAAAAATCACAATAAAAAATTATAAATTTAAATAATTTTTTGTTTAATTTAAGTGGCTATTAAAATTTAAAGTTTTATATTTGAAAATATTAATTTTTAATTTTCATGAATGTTGATTAACTTATTACATAAATTGTGTAATTAACATGAAAGGAATTCAAATTTGAATAAAAGTTAAAATAATTAGTACAATCACTTTAATTAGTTATTTTTATTCAAGTAGGATATATTATACTTTTTTTTGTAAATTTAGAGTACCCTTTCAGTGAAATTATAAAAATTACAATAAAAATTTGTATATTTGAATAAAAATTGATTTTATTTAAGTAGCTACTAAATTTTGGTGTTTTTGTTTTCAAAAATGTCATTAAAATTTGATGGATGTTAGCTAACTTGTTATTTAAATTATATAAATAATATAATAATAATTTAAATTTAAATAATAGTTAGAATAAAAAATACAATGACTAAAATCAATTGTTTATTATTTAAATATGACTTTTTTTTTTTTTAAATTAAGAGTAACCTTTTACAGAAATTACAAAAATTACAATAAAAGATTCTAATTTAGAATAACATTTGGTTTGATTTTATTTGCTACTAAAATAAATGCTTTTGAATTCAAAATGTCATTTTATAATTTTCATTAATGTTGACTAACCTACTACTTAAATTGCATAAATTATATTAAGAGAATTTAAATTGGAATAATAGTTAGAATACAAATTTAATTACTTAAATCAATTTTTTTATTAAAATATGTTTTATTTTACTTTTTCATAAATTTAGACTAGCCTTGTACTAAAGTTGCAAAAATTTCAATAAAAAATATTAAATTTGAATAATATTTGGTTTGATTTAAATAATTTCTAAAATCCAAGGTTTTGAATTAAAAAATGCCACTTTTTGATTTTCATGAATGTTAATGATTAGAATAAAAAATGCAACAACTTAAATTATTTTTTTTTATTCAAAAGGTTTCAAGAATTTAGAATAATCTTTTATTAAAATTGTAGAAATTACAATAAAAGTTTGTAAATTTGACTAATATTTAGTTTAATTTTAGTTGCTACTGAAATTAGGGATTTTGTTTTCAAAAAATGTCATTTTTTTAGTTTTCATGAATGTTACTTAACATATTACTTAAATTGTATAAATACCATCAAAAGAATTTAAATTTGACTAATGGTTAGAATAAAAAAATATAATTACTTTAATTGTTCTTTTTTTATTTAAATACAATTTATTTTACTTTTCAGTGCATTTAGAGTAATTTTTTACTAAATTTGAAAAAAAATAAAAATAAATGATTATAAATTTGAATAACATTAGGCATATATTTAAGTAACTACCAAAATCAAGGGTTTTGTATTAAAAAAATGTTACTTTTTTTATTTGTATAAATTTTTACCAACTTGTTATTTAAATTGTGTAAATAATATAAAAACAATTTAAATTTGAAAATTGCTAGAATAAAAAATGCAATTAGTTAAATTAGATGTTGTTTTTTTAAATTCAAATAAGGTCAATTTTAAATTTTGGTAAATTTAGAGTAACTTTTCTTAAATTTGAAGAACATTGATTTAATTTAAATAACTACTACAATTTGTGGGCTTTTATTCAAAAATGTTATTCTTCAATCTTTATGAATGTTGACTAACCTATTACCTAAATTGCGTAAATAATTTGACAAACATTTAAATTTGAATAATGATTAAAATAAATAGTGTAATCACTTAAATAAGTAAATTTTATTCAAATATAATTTATTTTAGTTTTTGCTGAAATTATAATAACCTTTTTTTAAAAATGTAGAAATTATAATTAAAAATTTTAAATTTGAATAACATTTAGTTTAATTTATATAGCTACTAAATTTAGGGATTTTGAATTCAAAAATCTCATTGTTTAATTATAATGAATGTTAACTAATTTGTTACTTATATTTTGTAAATAAAATGAAAAAAATTTAAATTTCAATAATAGTTAAAATAAAAAATACAATTACTTAAATTAGTCATTTTTTTATTCAAATAAGGAA
This sequence comes from Rhizophora apiculata, assembly GCA_037832385.1. Classification (NCBI taxonomy): domain Eukaryota; kingdom Viridiplantae; phylum Streptophyta; class Magnoliopsida; order Malpighiales; family Rhizophoraceae; genus Rhizophora; species Rhizophora apiculata. Next base: position 702,008 of record CM075440.1, read on the forward strand.
AATTTTGGTTTGTGATGAATTTAGAGTAAGTTTTTATTAAAACTACATAAATTATAATAAATGATATTAAATTTGAATAACATTTGATTTGAATTAAGTAATTATATAAAATTAAGGGTTTTGTATTCAAAAATGTCATTTTTTTTATTTTTCATGAATGTTGCCTAACCTATTACTTAAATTAAATAACTAATATAATAAAAATTTAAATTTAAATAATAATTAGAATAAAAAATATAATTACTTAAATTGATCATTTTTTTATTCAAATATGTCATATTTTACTTTTTAGTTTGATTATAATTTGAATAACATTTAATTTGATTTAAATAGCTAATAAAATCTAAAATTTTGTTTTAAAAAAATATTGCTTTTTAATTTTTATAAATGTTTACTAACTTACTACTTATATTGCATAAGTAATATGAAAAAAAATTTAAATTTAAAGAACAGTTATAATAAATAATGCAATTACTTAAATCAATCATTTTTTTATTTAAATATGATCAATTTTAATTTTTAGTGAATTTAGGTAACTTTTCACTAAAATGGTAGAATTAACAATAAAAGGTTGTAAATTTAAATAACATTTGATTTCATTTAAATTACTATAAAAATTTGAGGTTTTGTATTTAAAATAATTATTTTAAAATTTTCATGAATATTGGCTAATTTGTTACTCAAATTACAAAAATAACATGAAAAGAGTTTAAATTTGAATAATAATTAAAATAAATAATACAATTATGTAAATTAATTATTCTGTATTCAATTATAATTTATTTTACTTTTTGGTGAATTTATAATAATTTTTTACTGAAATTGTAGAAATTATAATAAAATATTATAAATTTGAATAATATTTAATTTGATTTAAATAGTCACTAACATTAGGATTCCTTTTTTTCAAAAATGTTTTTTTTTTTTTTTTTTACTTTTCTTGAATGTTGCCTAATATGTTAATTAAATTGCATTAATGATATAATAAGAATTGAAATTTAACTCATAGGAATAATAAAAAATGTAATTATTAAAATCAATTGTTTCTTATTTAAATATGATATTTTAGTTTGTCATAAATTTAGTGTAATATTTTATTAAAATTACAAAAAATTGTAAATTTGAATAACGTTCAATTTAATTTAAATAGTTACCATAATATGAGATTTTGGATTCAAAATTGTCATTTTCTACCTTTCATAAATGTTGCCTAACCTATTACTTAAATTATGTAAATAGCATAATACAACTTTAAATTTGACAAAGTGTTAGAATAAAAAATGCTTTGTGAAAAGCACATCCACTTTTGGTGCTCTGAATACGATAAATTCCTTGAGAAAATGGCATCATGAATATTGATTAGCTATTCCTATAGCGATGGAATGTTTCAATTCTATAAGGATGAAACCATCACTCCATTTCTTGCTAACAAGGCTTTTTTCTTTCATTGTATCGATTCGTTCACACAAAATTATCATGAATTCAAATTTTTTGCCAACACCAAACACTATATTCCTTGTGTCATGCATGTCCTTACACCTTTGGTGCTTTGTTTTGTATCCATTGAATTCCATTAAACAATGAAGTCATTGATCTTGACTACTTATTCTTACATGGCCTTGATGATTTATTAGTTGAAAGAAATATGAGATGAGTACTTCATTTCTTATGAATAAGAGACTTTGATAATTATGAAATTAACTTTTGTGTCCACACCAAACACTATATTCATTGGAACAAGCACATACTCAAACCTTCGGTGCTCTAAATTAAATGAATTCTATCAAATTGATTTCTTCCAAACGAAGGAATCATTTATCTTAATTAGCCTTTTTTACATGGCTTGAATGGATAATTGCTAGAAACAAGAGACCATAACTTCAATTTTTGCAAATAAGGCTTCTCCTTTGATTGCACAAAGTTATTCTTATAAAATGATCATGGAATCAACTTTTATGTTTACACTAAACATTATATTCTTTGTGATAAGTTGGTTCTTACACCATCAGTGCTCAATATCCATTGAATTTGAACAAATAAGGTCGTCATTCATCTTTATTAGCTTTTCTTAAAGACATTAAATCATTTAATTCACGAATGATGGGACTGTACCTTCATTTCTGGCTAATAAGCCTTTTATTTTCATTGCATAGAGTTATTCACACAAAATATTTGTGAAATCAACTTTTGTGTGTACAACAAACATTATATTCATTGGGTCAAGCACTTCTTTCAAACAAATGAGTCCTTGAACTTGATTAGCTTTTCCTACAATGATTGAATGTTTAATTCTCGAAGGATGAGACTATTAAATTTCCTGCTAACAAGGGCTCTTCTTTCGTTGCATGATGTCATTTACACAAAATGATCAAGAAATTAACTTTTGTGTTCACTTTGTGCAACAAAAGGTGATGAGAACCATAGAGATGATGGGTGGAAGGCTCCAATGGTTGCAAGAGGTCCATTGCACATCCCAAAAGGCCCAATAACACGAGTTAGAGCCAAAAAGATTAAAGAAGCACTAAATGGGCTGATTCAGGACATCCAAGCCAACCCAGCTTCAAATGGGGCGAATTCAAGTTTGACAAGGAGTCCAGTCCTAATTAATATAATTAGAATACTTAAATAGGTTAGAATAAGTAATAGCATTTCTTCCCAAATAAGAGTTTATTATTTATGTAGGAATTTATCCTCAATTAGGAATTCCTCCAAAATAAGGATTTGTCCTAAGTAGGAATTTGTGCCTCTTTAGGATTGCTATCTTAGCCTATAAATAGGCTCCCCTTGTAAGCTCTGGAAGGTCAGACAACTTTCAGTGAAATAAAAAGCAAGGGTTTTTCTTTCGGTTCTTTTAGGGACTAAGGAACTTATCAAGAGGTATTTCTTATGGCGTTCTAATCGACTTATCACTCCCAATTCCTTTCTTTTCTGGAGTGTGGCGTCCATATCCTTCTTAAATACACTAGGTTCGTGTTCCTTCCTAGAGTGGGTCTAGGGTTTGTGATATTAAACTCTGGTTTAGCTTTCCTGATTGTTCTTTGATTCTCTGTGTGTGTTGGGTCCCTAAACCACGTCTTTTTGGGGTTTTTCGCATCAGTTGGTATCAGAGTAGGGTTCTAAATCAGGTTGAATCCACTCACTCTTCAATTTTCTATCTTTCGATTTATCTATTGTTGTTTAGTTTGTCTATTATGTGCATTATCATTCAAATGCACAAAATCTGTTTATTTGCAATCCTTCTCTCTTTGTTTGTTTGTTTAAGCTCATAAACGTGCTAATTTCAATTCCAATTGGTATGTTCAAGTATTCTACTATTGTTTTATGCTAAAAATAAAAATAAAAAAACCCAAAAAAAAAGGGGAAGGAATAAAAACAAAAGAAAGAAAATATCAAATTCAGAGTTATTGATAAGGTTAACAGTTTGGTCATATTGGCCACAATAATAATAAAGTTTTCCTTATTCAACTCCAATTCTACCATCTGTTCTCCTATTTTGTTACCCAAGTTGTCCTCTAGGTTATATTACCCCTATCCTGATTTTTGTGAATTTAGTTCATTAAATCCGTTTGTGTTGACATCCTTTTTCGCTTGATTCTTGTTCTCCAATTTGTTTAATTTTACGCCGTTTAGCTTATTCTGTTCAAAATCAATACCCTTGATTTACGTTGTTTAGCTCTTTATAGAGCTGAAAAGGAAAATCTGAGTGGTAAAAGGTAAGAGTGAAAGTTCATATAAAGAATAAAAAAAAAAAAACCATAAAGAGTGTAAACACGAGGGAGTGTGACATAATCTTTTGAGTGAAACACGTGAGGGAGTGTTCTGTGAAGTATCCCATTTATTTTGTGCAGAAGTAAGACTATGACGTCCAAAGACAAAGGTGTAGCTCAAGAGGGAGCTGGTGATCTGTCCTTCATGATCAAAGCTATGCAACAACAATTTGAGCACATGAATACCAGATTTGATGATATAAGGGAGAGGATGGAGGAGCAAGCTATTACAATAGCAGAGTTGCAAAGGAAACATAGGGAATATGAGGCTCCCAAAGCAAGAAGGCAGCTGACACGTGCCTATGAAGATGATGAAGTTGATGATCAAACTACGATGGTTAGAACTGGTAACAATAGAAGGGATCGAAGAGAATTCGGGAGGCAAGGCACCTACGATCATAATTTGGGTAGTATTAAAATGACAATTCCTTCATTCCAAGGTAACAATGATCCTGATGCATACCTAGAATGAGAAAAGAAGATTGAATTGGTTTTTGATTGCCACAACTATTTCGAGGAAAAAAAGGTAAAGTTTGCTGCTGTTGAATTTACTGATTATGCCATTATTTGGTGGGATCAACTTGTTTTGACTAGGAGAAGAAATCATGAGCAGCCTATTGATACATGGGAGGAGATGAAGGCTATCATGAGGAGGAGGTTTGTCCCTGGTCACTATTACAGGGAGTTGTACCAAAGGTTGCAAGGGCTCACTCAGGGCACCAAAAGTGTGGAGGACTACCACAAGGAGATAGAGATTACCATGATTAGGGCCAATGTAGAAGAAGATAGAGAGGCAACCATGGCTCGATTTCTGCAAGGGCTAAATAGGGACATAGCAAATGTGGTTGAATTGTAGCACTATGTGGAATTGGAAGACATGGTGCACATGGCCATGAAAGTTGAAAGGCAACTTAAACGAAAGGGCTCCACACGGGTTGGGCAGAATTCTGGTTCTACCTCATCGTGGAAGCCAAACTGGAGTAAAAGGGACGAGATGGCCAATTACAAGTCCAAGGCCGAGCTACCCAAGCACAAGAATGTGGGTTCTAGCAAGGAGACAGGTAAATTCGAACCCCAACCGAGTAGAAATAGAGATATTAAATGTTTTAAGTGTTTGGGCAGGGGTCACATTGCATCTTAATGTCCAAATAGGCATGCAATGATCTTGAGAAGTAACGGTGATGTTGAAACTGAAAGTGAATCAGATGATGATTCTGTGCCACCGTCAGAGGGTGAATGTGATGAAGAGGAGTATCCAGTTAACGGAGTAACTCTCGTTATGAGGCGAGCATTGAATGTACAAGTAAAAGAAGAAAATGAGGTGCAACGAGATAACATCTTTCAGACAAGGTGTCTCATCAAAGATAAGGTATGTAGTATGATTATTGATGGTGGGAGTTGCACTAACGTTGCTAGCACAACTATGGTTGAGAAGCTGGATTTACCTACTATGAAGCATCCTAAACCATATAAACTACAGTGGTTGAATGAGAGTGGTGAAGTGAAGGTAAATCAGCAAGTGCTCGTATCATTTTCTATCGGAAGGTACCGTGATGAAGTTTTATGTGATGTCGTACCCATGCATGCAGGACATATTCTATTAGGAAGACCATGGCAATTTGATAGGCGAGTTATGCATGATGGCTTCAAGAATTGATATTCCTTTGTAATGAACGAAAAACCTGTCATTCTTGTACCATTATCAGCTCAACAAGCATATGAGGATCAATTAAGGATTAAAAATAAGAGTGAAGAGAAGAAAGAGAAGAAAACGTGAGGACACAAGAAAAAGAGAAGAAAAAAGAAAATCTCTATGCAAAAGGAAGTGATGTCAAAAGAGCATTTTATGCCAAACAACCTATGATTATACTTTTGTACAAGGAGGCTTATTTTAAAACTAACAAGTTTGACTAATCTTTGCCTAGTGTTGTTGTTGCATTATTGCAGGAATTTGAAGATGTATTCCCTGACGATATCCCAAGTGGATTGCCACCTAATAGAGGAATTGAGCATCAAATTGATTTCATCCCAGGTGCATCCATCCCTAACCGGCCAGCATATAAGAGTAATTCTGAGGAGACAAAGGAGCTTCAAAGGCAGGTTGAGGAGCTTATGTCCAAAGGATATGTGAGGGAAAGCATGAGTCCATGTGCTGTGCCTGTCCTACTTGTACCAAAAAAAGATGGGACTTGGAGGATGTGTGTTGATTGTCGAGCTATCAACAAAATCACTGTAAAGTATTGTCACCCCATACCTAGATTAGATGACATGTTAGATGAATTGCATGGGTCATGTGTTTTTTCTAAGATTGATTTAAAAAGCGGATATCATCAGATTAGGATGAGAGAGGGAGATGAGTGGAAAACAGCTTTCAAAACTAAGTATGGGTTGTATGAGTGGCTAGTTATGCCATTTCATCTCACTAATGCACCAAGCACCTTTATGCGACTAATGAATCATGTTTTACGTGCATTCATTAATAAATTTGTAGTGGTGTATTTTGATGATATCTTGGTTTATAGTAAAACCATAGAAGATCATCTTGATCATTTACGTTCTGTTATAAGTGTTTTACGTTCTGAGAAATTGTATGCTAACTTACATAAATGTTCCTTTTGTACTGATCAGATCACATTTCTTGGCTATATTGTCAGTGCTAAAGGTATTGAGGTTGACGAGGAAAAAGTTAAGGTAATTCGTGATTGGCCTACACCTAAGTCAACTAGTGACATGCGTAGCTTTCATGGTCTAGCTAGTTTCTATAGACGCTTTGTTAAAGACTTTAGCACCATTGCCGCACCACTCACTGAGCTTATCAAAAAGAACAGGAGTTTTAGGTGGGGTAGTGACCAAGACAAGGCTTTTAATTGCATCAAGGAAAAATTAAGTTCTGCACCTTTACTTGCTTTACCTAACTTTGCAAAAACTTTCGAGATTGAGTGTGATGCCTCAGGTATTGGCATTGGAGCTGTTTTGATGCAGGAAAGGTGCCCAATTGCTTACTTTAGTGAAAAGCTAAGTGGCGCAAGCCTTAATTATCCTACTTATGATAAAGAGATGTATGCATTAGTACGGGCTTTGGAGACATGGCAACATTACCTTTGGCCTAAGGAGTTTGTCATCCATACTGACCATGAATCTTTGAAGCACTTGAAGGGACAAGGAAAGTTGAACAAAAGACATGCCAAGTGGGTTGAATTTATTGAGACCTTTCCCTACATCATCCAATATAAAAAAGGTAAGGAAAATGTGGTAGCTGACGTGTTATCTCGCAGGTATGCCCTTATCTCTACACTTACTGCAAACTTATTGGGATTTGAACACATTAAGGATTTATATGTGAATGATTCTGACTTTGCTAATGTATATAGAGCATGTGAGGTGTCTGCCTTTGAGAAGTTTTATAGGCATAAGGGTTTCTTATTTAGGGAAAATCGTTTATGCATGCCTATGAGTTCTTTGAGGGAGTTGGTTGTAAGAGAAGCTCATGAGGGTGGTCTAATGGGTCATTTCGGAGTTAGGAAAACCCTAGATGTCCTAAATGAACATTTTTTTTGGCCATGAATGAAACGAGATGTTGAGAGGATCTGTGCGAAATGCATAACATGCAAACAAGTTAAATCTAGAGTTTTACCTCATGGCTTATATACCCCTCTACCCATACCTAACCATCCTTGGGTTGATTTATCTATGGACTTTGTACTTGGATTGCCACGAACAAAAAGGGGTAGGGATTCTGTATTTGTTGTTGTTGATAGATTTTCAAAGATGGCACACTTCATCCCATGTCATAAAACTGATGATGCAAACAACGTGGCTGACTTATTCTTTAGAGAAGTAGTACGTTTGCATGGCATGCCACGAAGCATTGTTTCAGATTGGGATACAAAGTTCTTAAACTACTTCTGGAAGACTTTATGGGGTAAGTTAGGTACTAAACTATTGTTTTCAACTACTTGTCATCCACAGACTGATGGGCAAACTGAGGTAGTTAATCGAACTCTTTCTACTCTTTTGCGTGCTATTATTCGAACAAATTTGAAAACATGGGAAGATTGTTTACCACATGTTGAGTTTGCGTATAATCGGAGTGTTCATTCTACTGCTAGTTACTCTCCATTTGAAATCGTATATGGTTTTAATCCATTGACTCCTTTGGATTTGGTACCTATACCTGTCAATGAGTATGCCAGCTTAGATGGGGAACGCAAGGCTGACATGATAAAAAAATTGCATGAGAAGGTGCGACAACATATTGAAAAACGAACTGAGCACTACGCATCCCATGTCAACAAGGGACAAAAGAAGGTGGTGTTTGAACCTAGTGATTGGGTTTGGGTGCATATGCACAAGGAACGGTTCCCAGCTCAAAGGCGTTCGAAGCTACAACCCAGAGGAGATGGTCCCTTTCAAGTTGTAGCCCGAATTAATGACAATGCTTATCAGTTGGATCTTCCTGGTGAGTATAATGTCAATGCAACATTTAACGTTTCTGATCTTTCCCCTTTTGATGTAGGTGATGATTCGGGGACGAATCCTTTTGAGGAGAGGGGGAATGATGAGAACCATAGAGATGATGGGTGGAAGGCTCCAATGGTTGCAAGAGGTCCATTGCACATCCCAGAAAGCCCAATAACACAAGTTAGAGCCAAAAAGATTAAAGAAGCACTAAATGGGCTGATTCAGGACATCCAAGCCAACCCAGCTTCAAATGGGGCGAATTCAAGTTTGACAAGGAGTCCAGCCCTAATTAATATAATTAGAATACTTAAATAGGTTAGAATAAGTAATAGCATTTCTTCCTAAATAAGAGTTTATTATTTATGTAGGAATTCCTCCAAAATAAGGATTTGTCCTAAGTAGGAATTTGTGCCTCTTTAGGATTGCTATCTTAGCCTATAAATAGGCTCCCCTTGTAAGCTCTGGAAGGTCAGACAACTTTGAGTGAAATAAAAAGCAAGGGTTTTTCTTTCGGTTCTTTTAGGGACTAAAGAACTTATCAAGAGGTATTTCTTGTGGCGTTCTAATCGACTTATCACTCCCAATTCCTTTCTTTTCTGGAGTGTGGCGTCCATATCCTTCTTAAATACACTAGGTTCGTGTTCCTTCCTAGAGTGGGTCTAGGGTTTGTGATATTAAACTCTGGTTTAGCTTTCCTGATTGTTCTTTGATTCCCTGTGTGTGTTGGGTCCCTAAACCACGTCTTTTTGGGGTTTTTCGCATCAAAAGGAGAAGGCTTATTAGCAAGAATAAAGTGACAATCTCATCCTTCAAGAATTGAACCACTCAACCGTTGTAAGGAAAGCAAATATAGATCAATGATTCTTTTGTTTGACCTAATTCAATGAGTTTGGAATACCAAAGGAGTCATTGATCTTGGTTATCTTTTCTTGCAAAAATTGAATGTATCAATTCCTAAAGGAAGAGGTGGTTAGTTCATTTAGTGTTGTCCCTTCATTCCATGAAATAATTCACCCAAAATGATCTTGAAAGTAGCTTTTGTGTCTACATAAATGCTATATTCTTTGTGACAAGCATGCCATTACACTTTTCATCTTTTAAATGCATTGAATTCCTTCAAATCAATGAGTCATTGATCTCTACTAGATTTTCCTACAGGGCATTGATAGAAACTCCGATTATATGTAAACGGAACCCAACACCAATGTTGGTATAAGATCGTTCTAACAAAAGTTAAAGGATTTGGAGTTTTAACCCAATGATTATAAACAACCAAGAACCAGAACTATAAGATTCAGATGTCACTCCTAACAATAATAACATTGAAGAAGATAAGTCTATTGAACCAACACACTCAAGTATGAAAGTTCAAAATTAATTCTCAAAAAACCAAAGAAAATAGCTCATATATTCATCAAAAATCCGTTCTACCTCTAACCACCCTTTCTGCCCTTTTTATATGCTATCCCCCAAAAACTCTAACTAATAAGATGGGCTTATTAAGGAAATTTGTACCCCCAAAAACCCTAGCTAATAAGATGGGCTTATTAAGGAAATTCGTTCAACCCACTACATAACAATATAACCCATGAAAGTAATCCATTTAAATGCCCAAACATGGGCTCCCAAATCCAACTTCCTTTCCAAGGCCATGGTTCTCAAATTCCTCCACAGATAACACATTTGCAAGCCCTAGTGAAGCCTCCATCATCCTTAACTCGTATCTAGCAACTTCCTGATGGTAAATGTCACACAACAAGTTGTTGAGAGCTTCTTTTATTTTCTTTGACCTTGCCCTTGTCATTGGTCCTCCAAGGTTTTGCAAAGCATCAACTCCCTTGTTGATTTGAGTTGGTACAATATGGCTTCCATCAGGCATAATGGTTTCATTGCTTAAAATATGACACTGTCACTTCATTTCTTGCTAATGATGCTTCACCTTTCATTGAATAAAGTCATTCACACAAATGATTATAAAATTAACTTTTTTGTCTAAACCAAACATTATATTCATTGGGACAAACATGCCTTGACACCTTTGGTGTGTTGATGATGAGATCCATAGAGGAGCCAATGTATGGAGGGCTTCTAAAGATCCACTGAGCAATTAGGAAGGGCCAATGACATGTTCAAGAACTAAAAGGATGAAAGAGGCACTTAGTAGCTGATTGAAGAAATTTGGGCTAAAGAAGCTAATACAAGACATATCTTAATGTGGGCCAAGACTTCATTAATTGTATAAGTATGCTAAATGCATCCATATCTTTCTTTATACCTTAGGCTTGTGTTCTTTTGAACATAGTGCCTAGATGTTGCATGATTGAAATTTGATTTAGCTTTCTTGGTTTCTTGTTTGATTCCTTGTTTGTGTTGGATCCCTAAGTCATTCCTTTGGGGTCCACATCATTTGACCTTATTGAATTCCATCTAACAAAGGAGCCATTGATTTTGGTTAGTTTTTCTTACATGATTTGAATGTTTCAATAGCTTAAAGATGAGACCATTTACATTATCTATTGCTAATAAGGGTTCTCCTTTCATTGCAAAGGGTTATACACAAAAGGAAAAAAAGAAATGATCTCAAAATTAACTTTTTTGTCCACACCAAACATTGCACTCATTAGGAAAAGCATGTTCTCTCACCTTTTGTGTTTTGAATCCACTGAAGTTCACCAAATGAAGGAGTCATTGTTGTTGATTAGCTCTTCTTTCAAGGTTTGAAACATTCATTAAATGAAAAATTAGTCTATTATAAAGCATTTCAATTTGCTGCATAGAGTAATTCACAAAAAATAATCACAAAATTAATATTTATGTCTAAACCAAACATTATATTCATTGAGACAAGCACTTCCCTATATCTTTGGTGCTTTGAATCTATTTAATTTCACCAAAAAAATGGATTCATTGATCTTGATTAGTGATGAGATCCATGGAGGAGCTGATGCAAGAAGAGCTTCCAAGGATTCATTGAGCATTCAAGAACAAAAGGGATGAAAGAGGCATTTAGAGGGTTGATTGAAGAAATTTGGGCCAAAGAAAATAATTTAATCTTGAAGGGTAGCAAAGCATATCTTATTGTGGGCCAAAGCTTTATTAATTTGATTAGAGTACTTAATGGGCTAGGGTTACAATAAAATCTACTCCTAACTAAAAGTTTGTTATAAAACAGGAGTTTGTAATAAAATAACAATGTTTTTATATTTTAGGAATTTATCATTGTCTTTATTTTTGGAGCTTTTGGGGTTGTTAATTCAGCCTATAAATAGGCTTAACTTCATTGTTAAAAATAAGCAAAACATTAGTGAAAATGAAAGTGAGAATTTTCTCCTTTGGTTCTTTCAAGAACTAAATAACTTATCAAGAATTAATTTGTGGCATTCAACCTAACTTATCACTCTGAAATCCTCTCTTTGCTAGAGTGTGCCATCCATCATTGTTTATACCTTAGGTTTGTGTTCCTTGAACATTAGGTCTAGGTCTTCCATGATTGAAATCTAATTTAGCTATCTTGTGTTCTTGTTTGATTCCTTGTGCATATTAGGTCCTTAAGTGATGTCTTTTGGGGTTCACACTAGTTGCATAAAAGCTTAGATATAAATCAAGTTTGCTTATCCCAAATTGTCATTTCTTGTCTTTAAATTTGTACCAAAAAAAAAATAGAGAGAAAAGAAAAATGAAGAGAGAGAGAGAGAGAAAAGAGAGAATTTTATTTGATTCCTCCTTATTTGAGAAGTAAGTCCTATTTGATTAGGTCAAAAGGAGACATAAGCTTTATTTCCTTATTTCTTTCCAATTCCTACAAGGATTTGGATCTAATTAATCCATTTTTTTATGTGATTTCCATTTAATTTTGTTGAGCTCTTGTAATCCATAACCTTAATTCATTGCACTTTCCTAAATTTCTTTGATTTTGATGTATTGGAATTAATTGGTTATAAGGTCACTTTGATTGAGCTTGTTTAGTTTAATAAAGGATTGAGTGACAAAAGCCAAATTTATATAACAAACACAAGAGTGAGTGTCATACTTTGAAAGAGTGGAGTGAAACATGTGAGTGAGTGCGTGCAAGGTTATTCCCAATGTTTTGTGTTTTTTTTTTTTTTTTTTTTTTTTTTTTTTTTTTTTGATTTAGGTGATGATTCAAGGACAGATCATTTTAAGGAGAGGGGAAATGATGAGATCCATGGAGAAGCCAATGCATGGAGGACTTTTGAGGATCCATTGAACATTCAAGAAAGGCCAATGACATGTTCAAGAACTTAAACGATGAAAGAGGCACTTAGCAGGCTAATTGAAGAAATTTAGGTCAAAGAAGATCATTCAAGCTTGAAGGGCAGCAAAGCATATCTTAATGTTGGTCATAGTTTTATTAATTTGATTAGAGTGTTTAATGGATTAGGGTTACAATGAAATCCACTTTCAACTAAGAGTTTGTTATAAAGTAGTAATTGGTAATAAAATAGGAGTGTTCTTATATTTTAGGAGTTTATCATTGTCTTTATTCTTAAGATTGTTAATTTAGCTTATAAATAAATTTGATTTCACTTTTAGAAATAAGTAGAACATTAGTGAAAAAAAAAGTGAGAAATTTCTCCTTTAGTTCTTTCAAGAACTATTTTTTTGTGTTGTTTAACCCAACTTATCACTGTCAAATCCCTTCTTTGCTAGAGTATGGCATCCATATCCTTCTTTCACCTTAGGTTCGTGTTCCTTGAACATTGGGTCTAGGTCTTCCATTATTGAAATCTAATTTAGCATTCTTGGGTTCTTACTCAATTTCTTATGCATGTTGAGTCCTTAAGCCATGTCTTTTGAGCTTTACATTGGTTACCGTTTCTTACAAGGATTGAAAGGCTTCATCAAATAAAAAATTCATTGGTATAACCATGTCTGTACACCTTTGGTCCTTTAAATTTATTAATTCCATTAAATAAAGAGGTCATTAATCATGATTAACTTTTCTTACAAGGATTGAGTGGTTCATTGCCTAAAGGATTACATCATAACTTTTCTCTTGCTAAGAAGGCTTCTCCTTTCGTTGCACATTATCATTCACACAAAATTATGATGAAATTAACTTTTGTGTCCAACACTAAACATTATATTCATTGACATATTCACATCCTTACACTTTGGATGCTCTGAATCCATTGAATTTCTTGAAACAAAGAAGTCATTAATATTGGTTAGCTTTTTCTTACTTGGCTTGAAACGTTTATTGCCTGAAAAATTAGACTACAACTTTATTTCTTGCTGAGAAGGCTACATCTTTGTTGCACACTTTTATTCAAAGAAAATGATCATGAAATTAACTTTCGTGTCCACACCAAACATTACATTTTTTGTGATATGTACATCCTAACCTTTGGTACTCTGAACCCATTGAATTCCAACATTAGACTCATTGATCATGATTAGCTTGTCATACATGGTTTGAAAGGATCCATCAAACATAGGAGTTATTGTGACAACCATGTCTTTTCATCTTTGGTGCTCTAATTTCATTAAATTCCATGAAACATAGGAGTCACTTCATTTCTTATTAAGAAGGCTTCTCTTTCAATTGCAAAGACTTATTCAAACAAAATAATCATGAAATTAACTTTTGAGTTTGCAACAAACATTATATTATTTACAACAACCACGTTATCATACATTTGGTAGTTTGAATCTATTGAAGTCCATCAAGCATGGATGTCAATAATCTTAATTACCTTTTCTCATATAGTTTGAATGATTGATTGACTAAAAGATGAGAGAGATCTTCGCATCCTTTCTAGCTAACAAGGCATTTCCTTTCATTTCAAAGAATCTCTCACCCAAAATGGTCATCAAACTTTGTTTAATACACCAAGCATTTTAACCATTGCAACTATCTCATGAATACATTTTGATAGCATGAATCCATTGAAGTCCATCAAACATAGAAGTCATTGATCTTAATTAGCTTTTCTCTTATAATTTGAATGGTCTAATCTTGAGAAGATGAGACAGACATTTTGTTTCTTGCAAGCAAGACCTCACTCTTCCTTGCACAAAGTTACCCACACAATATGATCATGAAATTTAGTTTATTCAATACACTAGGCATTATATTTGTTATGCCAACCATGTCAACACATCTTTGCTAGTCTTAATCCATTAAAGTCCATCCGATGAGAATCAAGTTAGGATGTGTAGTGCACATACATAAAGGTCCAATAATAAGAACTAAAGCTAAAAGGATGCAAGAAGCTTCAATTGTGCTTTTGAAGATATGTGGGCTAAAATCAAAGCACAACAAAAGAAGCAAGACTTGGTGGAATGATAGGGCCTAATAAACTTCATACAAGTTCAAGGGCAACTTATTTGAGAGGTAGAGAATGTAACTAGGAAGAAGAACAACAGAAAAACTCAAATTTAGATAAGCAAACCTAATTTAAAATTAACACTTTGATACTATGATGATGCAAACCCCAAAGAGCATAATGATACGCACAAGTGAAACAAGGAATTCAAAACCTAAGAAAGATAAATTAGGTTTAACGATAGTAAAACCTTGACCCAACGTTTATTAAGGAGCACGGCCTGGAGGAACATCAAGGCTTAATAAACTTCATATAAGTTTAAAGGCAGCTAATTGAGAAGTTTGAGCCAAATTATGGACTTGGCTGCATTTCTTACTTCTTTCAAGGATCATGTGTGCTATTTAGTTATTTTATTATTGTAATAGGCTAAGCAATGTTTTAATTTATGCCCAATCCACCAAATTTTCTATTTAGTAGTTTGTTAGACAAGTTTGTTGTTCCTTATTTTGTTTTGGATTTTTTTTTTTTTTTTGAGAGAGAACTTTGAAACTTATCAAAATTACTCTTGTGGTATTCTAATTTTGATTTATACCTTTGGTTTGTGTTTTCTTACTTTTGTTAAACATGATTCATCAATCTCAAGATAGTACTCAATGCATTAGACAAGTCAAATGGCATGCCCAGCCAATCAAACAATCCTTGCTTTGTCTTGAATGTAGTTTTCCACTCATTCCCCTCCATTGGAATTTGGTGAAAACCACTTTTTAAGAAGACCTTAGAACCACGTAACTCATCAAGCATATCATACAACCTAGGAATAAGATAGCAATACTTCACCATTATTTTATTTATCATCTGACTATCCACACACATTCTCATAGTTCATCTTTCTTTGGCACTAACAAGTCTAGTACTGAACAAGCACTCAATGATTGCCTCACATAACCCTTCTCCAAAATCTCAATTACTTGCTGTTGCAACTCAGCCTCCTTTGGTTCTATAAGTTGGCCTATTAGGTAAGGCAGCCCCTAGCATGAGATCAATTTGATGTTTGATCCCTCCCATTTGTGGTAGCTCCATTGGTAACTCTTATGGAAACATGTAAACAAAAACTTCTAAAATCTTCTCAATTTGTGGTGGAAAGGAAGCTTTCTCATTTGCATCTCTTCCTTCATTATTAGAGATAGAACCTAGCTGGAAATGGACAAGGCTCACTCTACATCTCCTTTGCTCACAAACAAGCTTACTTTCTTTCCTTTCTCAACCAAAAACTGGTCTCTTTTTAATTTTGGAGGATTAAAAAGTGCTAAGACTATGTTTTTTTTCCATCTTTTACAAATGAATACTTGTTTTTAAATCCATCATGTATAGCCATCCTGTCATATTGCCACAGTCCCCTCAAAAGCAAGTGGCTGGCACTCATTGGAACCATGTCATACATCACCTCATCCTTGTATGATTTTCCAATCATAAATGGCACCAAAATTTACTATGTAACCCTTAATTCTCCATTATCATTCAACCATTGTAGTTTATAAGAGTGGGGATGCTTTGTTGTTGCAAACTATAATTTTTCCACAACAGTTGCAGAAGCAATAGTGGTGCAGCTCCCTACCTTCTATAATCACTACACATACCTTTTTTATCAATTGTGCACGTAGTATGTTATATGCATTATATTTATTCTCTTATATTCAACCCTTTTAGTGTATTTTCATCATAAATGTACTTATTGATGAGATCCATGGAGAAGCTAAATGCATGAAGGGCTTCTAATGACCCATTGAGCATTCAATTCAAGAAGGGCCAATGATGTATTCAAGAACTATAAGGACAACAAAGGCAGTTAGTAGATTGATTAAAGAAATTTGAGCCAAAGGAGCTAATTCAAGCTTGAAGGGTGGCCAAACATATTGTAATGTGGGTCAAAGCTTTATTAATTTGATTGGAGTACTTACTAAGTTAGGGTTACAATAAAATTCATTCTTAAATAGGAGTATATTTGTTGTTAGCTTATTTAAAAAGTTTGACATTATTTTTAGGGTTAGGGTTGTCATTGTTAAAAAAAGTTGTACATCAGTGAATATAAAAGTGAGACTTTTCTCCTTGGGTTCATTCAAGAACAAAGAACTTATGAAGAACAAACTCTTTTTATAGTGCTCAACATGACTTATCATTCCTAAATCCCTTCTTTTTTGAAGTGTGGCATTTATATGCTTTTATATACCTTAGGTTCATGTTCCTTGAACACTGGGACTAAGTCTTCCATGATTTAAAAATGATTTAGATTTCTTGGGTTCTTGTTTGATTCCTTGTGTGTATTGGGTCCCTAAGCCATGTCTTTTGGGGTTCACATCAGTTGGTATCAAAGTTTGACTCTAAATTAGGTTTGCTTATATAATTTTGAATTTTTTGTTATTCTTCTTCCAAGCCACATTTTATAACCTCTAGTTTGTCTTTCCTTGTCATTAAATTCATGAAAAAAAAATTTTGTTTGAGAAAGAAAAACAAAAAAGAAATTGAGAAAAAGAGGAAAGAAAAAGGAAATAAGAATTCTATTTGAGCCCATCATATTTGAGGAGTAAATCCTATTTGATTGGGTCAAGGAGAGATAGAGGCTTTATTTCTGTGGATCTAATTAAGCCTTTTTCTTTTATGTGCTTTGTGATTTAATGTTGTTGAATTCTTCTAATCTGCAACCTTAATTCATTGAGTTTTCCTAAATTTCTTTGATTTTGATTTTTTGGACTTAGTTGGTTATAAGTTGACTTTGATTGAGTTTGTTTAGTTCATTAAAGGATTGAGAGAGAAAAGCCAAATTGTTATAGTGTGCAAACATGAGAGTGAGTGTCATACTATGAGAAAGTGGAGTGAAAGACATGAAAAAGTGTGTATGAGGTTATTCCCAAGATTTTTTTAAAATGTAGGTGATGAGTCAAAGATCAATCCTTTTGAGGGGAGAGGAAATGATGAGATCCATGGAGGAGTGAGTCAATGCATGGAAGGCTTCTATGGATCCTTTGAGCATTCAATAAGGGCCAATGGCATGTTAAAGAGCTAAAAGGATGAAAGAGGCACTTAGCAGCCTGATTGAAGAAATTTGGGTTGAAGAAGCTAATTCAAGCTTAAAGGGTGGCAAAACATTTCTTAATGAAGGCCAAAGCTTTATTAATTTGATTGGAGTACTTAATAAGTGAGGATTACAACAAAATCCACTCACAAATAGGAGTTTCCTAAAACAAATAAGGGTAGATTTGTTTTTAGCTTATTTTTGGAGTTTGCTATTTTCTCTAGGTTTAGGGTTGTCAATTTAGCCTATAAATAGCCTTGATTGATTTCATTGTTAAACAAGTTGAACATTAGTGAAAATAAAAGTGAGAATTTTCTCAATCCACTCACAAATTGGAGTTTCCTAAAACAAATAGGAGTAATTTGTTTTTAGCTTATTTTGGGAGTTTGCTATATTCTCTAGGTTTAGGGTTGTCAATTTAGCCTATAAATAGCCTTGATTGATTTCATTGTTAAACAAGTTGAACATTAGTGAAAATAAAAGTGAGAATTTTTTTTTTTTGTAAAAACTAAAGAACTTAATTAAAAACTAACTTTTCTTGTGGTAAGCAACTTGGCTTATCACACCCAACTCTGTTCTTTTTTGGAGTATGGTGTCAAGATGCTTCTTTATATAGGTATGTACCTTGAACTTTGGGTATAGGTTTTGCATGATTTAAATAAGATTTAGCTATCTTGGGTTCATGTTTGATTCCATGTGTGAGATTTTTTTTTTTTAGTTCTTTTTCTTAGCTGCATTTCATAACCTCCTATTCTTTGAATCCATGAATCCTAATTTACCTATTCTTATAAACAAGCCCTAGTTTATCTTTCTTTGACTTTAAATTCATGCACTAAAAAAAAAAATCTTGTTTGAGAAAAAAATAAAAAAGAAATTGAGAAAAAAAAAATCTTGTTTGAGAAGGAAAAATAAAAAAGAAATTGAGAGAAAAAAAAAAAAGAAAAGAGAAAAGAAAAAGAACTCTATTTGAGAAGTAAATCCTATTTGACTGGGTCTAAGGGAAATAAGGACTTTATTATAAGGACTTTATTTCCTTAGTTCTTCCCAGTTCCTACAAGGGTTTGAATCTAATTAATTGTTTTTTGGTCTTTTGCAATTTAATCTTATTGAGTGCCTCTCAAATATTGAGGCACCAAGGAGCCTCAATGAATATAAGGTTTTATTAATTTGATTAGAATACTTAATGAGCCAATGTTATAATAAAATTCTCCACTAAGTAGGAGTTTGTTATAAAATAGAATAACCCCTAAAACAGATAGGAGTAGATTTGTTGTTAGCTTAGTTAGAAATCTTGTTATTATCTCTAGGTTTAGGGTTATTAATTTAGCCTATAAATAGTCTTAATTTTGTTGTTACAAAAAATGCAAAATATTAATGAAAGTAAAAGTGAAAATTTTCTTCTTTAGTTCTTTCAACAACTAAAGTACTTATCAAGAACTAGATCTTCTTGTGGCATTCAACCTGACTTATCACTCCCAAATCCCTTCTTTTCTAGAGTGTGGCACCTATATTCTTCCTTATACATAAGGTTTGTGTTCCTTGAACATTGATATGTCTTGTATGATTCTAATTTAGCTATCTTGGGTTCTTTTTTTTATTCCTTGTATGTGTTGGCTTCCTAAGCCACATCTTTTGGGGTTCACTTCTCTTATTCAAGTTGTTTTATGTGTTAGGAAATGTCCAAATAGATTGGGGCAATTTGGAAGCTTAAAGATGCAGTTTTGAGAAAATTTGACCACTAGAGGATATTTTGGAAGTTCACATTCTAAACATTGCTGGATGGATTTGAGGCCTTCATGAGAATTATAATAGACACCTTGAGCTTTCTATAATGGACTTATTACACACATCCAATAAGAATTAGGGCATGAATTGCTGGTGTCTTCAATCCAATTTATTGGCTAGTCAAAGCTATCCTAATCCAATAAGGAGTTCTCCAAATAAGTTAAGTTGGTTCTAAAGAGGAAGTTAAGTTAGTTAAGGATATTTTGTTGTAAATAGACATGTTAGGGTACCAAAAACACATAGATACGTAGACCTTTCTTTTGTTTCTTTCTTGTATACACACTTATGATTTAAGGATCAAAGTCATTGAAGGAAGAAGCATTATGAGATTTATTGGATTTTATTTCAAACCTAATTCTTTACTTTGAATTCTCATATTCTTCTATTATAATTGTTTATGATTATATTGCTTGATTGCTAGGATGTATCTAAACAATTATACTTCATGATTTAATCTAGTTTAGAATTCAAGTTTGTAATTGATTGATAATTCTAATGTTAAGTAGCAAATACAAATTTATAATTATGATTAAGTTTTTGTCTAATTTCTATGGAGAGCATAATTTAAAATTAAACAAATCAGCTTGTGAATTTGTTGCTTAGATTTAGCTATCTTTTCTTTTTTTCTATCTTAATGCTATCAATAAATTATATCTAGAGAGCTTATCCTAGGTAAATTTAACTGATAAAAGATTAATTGGAGAGCTTGTCTCAAATTAAGGAAATATTTAGAATAATAAAACTTGTCATTATTCTAAGCCAAATATTCAATCAAAGAATTGATGATGTTTATTGTCAATGTGTGAATCTAATGGTGTAAATATCCTTGTTGTCAAAGGTGTGTTTATCTATTT
Organism: Rhizophora apiculata; assembly: GCA_037832385.1. NCBI lineage: Eukaryota > Viridiplantae > Streptophyta > Magnoliopsida > Malpighiales > Rhizophoraceae > Rhizophora > Rhizophora apiculata. Next base: position 722,235 of record CM075440.1, read on the forward strand.
ATTTTATTTACAATTAGTTTTCTATTTTGATTTTTATTAGTTTAATAAAAACAAAATTCCTCTCCCTATTTACAAAATTGTTATTTGGGTGATGTAAAGTAATTTTAGTGTATTCGGTACATCAAATGTTGGTGTCATTTTCGGGGATTGATTGTTCAATTAACTTGTTTTTATGTGATTGTAGTCCAATGTAACTTATGTTGCAGGCTTCTGGGTTTGATGAAGAGTTTGACCAAAAGCTCTATCAAAGCGATTGCATTCAGGCCAACAAGTACATGGTTTTTCCCCCTTATCCATGACCTACACTCACATCCAACCTTGCATCATCATCATTAAGCTTATCAAGTGACACTGAGACATAAATTATGGCTACTAATGCAAACAGCAACAACAAAAAGGAGTTGGCAGTTCCTAATATAAACCATCAACCTCTTTGCAAAGAATATCCTAATGTTGATGTTGCTTTTGAATTAAAATCTGGTCTAATTCATCTGTTGCCAACTTTTCATGGTCTTACAAGGAAAGATCCACATAAGAATCTAAAGGAATTCCATATAGTTTATTCAACCATGAACCTTGCTAGGATATTTGAAGAACAAAGCAAGCTAAAAGCTTTCCCATTCTCCTTGGCAGACCTAGCAAAGGATTGGTTCTACTATTTACCCTCAGGATCCATCACCACATGGAATGAGATAAAGAGGCTATTTTTGGAGAACTACTTTCCATCTTTTAGTGCAACTACCATTCAAAAGGAGATATGTGGAATTTAAGAATACAATGGATAGTCTTTATATGAATATTGGGAATGTTTTATGAAGCTTTTGTGCAAGTTACCCCCATTATCAAATGAATGATCAACTCCTAATCCAATACTTCCATAACAATACTTCTTCCCACAAATGGAAGTATGATCGATGAAAGTCTTACAAATGTAAGACTTTAAAATGGAGACTACTTTTTAGAGGATGTCTCTAACCAAGCCTTTCAAATATTTTGTAAATATTTTGTATTTTAATTTTCCATGCTTAAGCCTGAAGAGCATTCATATTCTAGCTTTTTGGCAGACAAAACCTTGGAACTTGCAAGAAATTTGATGACAAATATGATTGCAAATTCTCAACAATTTAGCACTCAGTATGATCCACCATCTAAGATTATCAATGAGGTAAGTACATTATCTCTTGAGCAACTTACTAATTTGACTTCTTTTGTGTTTCAAATGGCTGTAGGGAACATGTAACATGTTTGGGCATATGGCATTTGCTCAAATCAAGGACATTTAATTGATATGTGTCTAACACTTCAAGATGATCCAATGGAAAAGCCAATGGCCTGGGAGGATTCAAGGGAAATCACAATGCAAGTATGATCCTTTCCCTAACAAATACAATCTCGGATGGAGAAACCATTCTAACTTCACTGTGGCTCAACCTATTAGACCCTATTACAAACTTGTTAAGTGATTTAGAATAGATTTGGTGTATTTGGTGCACACCAGTGTGGGAGATGTTTGTACGCTACTCATCATCCATCTTTGCTTAAAAATTTAAGGTACATGAAATTACAAGCAATTTTCCCTCATCAGCGTACTCTACATTATCTCCCTCCAAACACTCGTTTTTGCCTTTTTCTAATATTGCCTCATATTCACTCTCTACTTCTCTTTGTGATTCGAGAATAGTCATCACCCTTTTGTTTGGACACTTAGAAGCAATATGTCCATGGCCAAAATATTTAAAGTATTTAATGTCTTAAAACCCTTTTTGGAGGCTTTGGATCTCCTATTTTCTCATTTTCCTCAACCAAATATGTTTGTTGTTTATTAGAGGTCCCCTCTTCTATTCACTTTTCTTTCCAATTAGAATTAGATCCTGGAAGTTGAGTTGGTTGCCTTGGTGCAATCTGCCATCACACACTTTGCTGTTTCATACCATGCTTAAGCTGTCTCTCCACCTTAACAGCAAGTTTAATCACATCTGTTAAAAATATAAAAGATTGTAACACCACTCTACTTTTGATCTCTTTATTTACCCCTCCTAAGAATCTTGTAATAATCTTCAATGCACATACCTCCTTACCTAGGACCATGCAACCTAATATATAATTGTCACCTATAATATTAAGGGTAGAAACATTTTTGCATTAATCTCTTCATAACTATCTTCATAGCTCTCTCCATTGAAGTTTGAGACATAAGTAAACCTCTCTTTTCTTTGTTTCTTGTACACACACCTATGATATGTAAGGATAAAGTTTTATTTTATATTAAAAGGATTGAAGTTATTAAAGGAAGCATTGGAGATTTATTGGTTTTATTTCTAATATAATTCTTTACTTTAAATTCCCATGTTCTTGTATTATATTTATTGTTTATGATTATATTGTTTGATTGCTAGGATGCATACTTGACAATTATACTTTATGATCATAATTGCTAGTTTAGAATTTATGTTCATAATAGTTTGATAATCCTAACACCAAGTAACAAATAACAATGATAATTATGGTCAAGTCTTTGTCTAATTTTTATGGATTACATGGTCTAAAATTAAACAGATCAAGCTATCTTTCTTGTCTTAATGCTATCAATAAATTATATTTAGAAAGCTTGTCCTAAATAGTTTAACAAATAAAAGATTAACTGAAGAGCTTGTCTCAATTAATAATGAACTAGGGAAAGATTTAGAATAATAGAGCTTGTCATTATTTTAAGCCAAGTATTCAATGAATGAATTGATGATATTCAGAATCAATGATCAATGCGTAAATCCAATGATGTAAATATCCTTATTGTTGAAGGTGTGTTCATCTATTAATTTTATATGCATTTAGTTTTTAGTTTGGATCTTTTTAGTTTAATTAAAATAAAATTCCTCTCTTTGCTCTTTTATTAAGGTGAACGCAATGAGACCAAGATCATTAGTTAATTGATTAATTAAAACTCAATATCTATGGATTTGACCTTTACTCACCTTAATTACAAACTTGTTAATTGAGTGATTTAGAGTAATTTTGATGTATTATGCATACATCAAAGTCATACATTTCGATTAGCTCCATTTGTTTCTAACAATACTTCTTTGTTCACTGCAAAGAGATAGAAATTAATTGTGAATTAACTTTGGTGTAGACACCAAGCATTAGATTCATTATGAAAACCATGTCAATTCACCTTGGGAGGGATTTGGGAGTGATAAGTCGGGCTAAATGCCACAAAGAAAAAAGTTAATTCTTGGTAAGTTCTATAGTTCTTGAATGAATCAAATGAGAAAATTGTCACTTTTATTTTTACTTATGTTTTGCTATTTTTAACAATGAAATCTAGTCTATTTATAGGGTAAATTAACAACATTAACCCTAGTAATAATGACAAATTTTCTAAATAAACTAACAACAAATGTACTCCTATTTGTTTTAGGAGTTGTTGTAAAAATCCTTACAAGCACTAGACACAAGCCCATTCAATATACTTAAACAAGCATTCAAGTGTGAATTAGGTTCGTTGGCCCAAATTTCTTCAATCAGCCTGTTAAGTGCCTCTTTGATCCATTTAGCTCTCGAATGTGTCATTGGTTCTTTTTGAATGCTGAACGTATCTTTACAAGCCCTCCATGCATTGGCTCCACCATAGATCTCATCATTTGTCCCCTCCTTAAAAGGATTCATCCTTGAATCATCACCTGCATCAAAAGGAGAAAGATCAAAAACATTAAATGTTGCACTCACATTGTACTCACTAAGAAGGTCCAACTTGTAGGCATTGTCATTAATTAGTACCACCACTTGGAATGGACCATTTCCTCTTGGCTGTAGCATTGAATGCCTTAGTGCCAAAAACCTTTCTTTGCATATATGCATCCAAACCCAATCACTATATTCAAACACCACCTTCTTTTGCCCTTTGTTGGCATGGGATACATATTGCTCAGTTTGTTTTGCAATTTGTTGCCGCACATTCTCATGCAACTTCTTCACCATTTCAGCCTTGCATTTACCATCTAAGCTATCATACTCATTAATAGGTAAAGGCATCAAATTCAAAGAAGTTAAACAATTAAAAACCATACACAATTTCAAAAGGAGAGTGGTAACTAGTAGTAGAATGAACACTCTAATTATATATATATGCAGCAAACAATCTTCCCATGTTTTCAAATTCATTCAAACAATAGCATGAAACAAAGTAGAAAGTCTTTGATTAACTGCATTAGTTTGCCCATCTATTTATGGATGGCAAGTAGTTGAGAACAATACTTTAGGACCTAACTTTTCCCCTCAAAGTCTTCCAAAAGTAGCTCAAGAACTTTGTATCTTAGTTTGAAATAATGCTCTGCGGCATGCCGTGCAAACATACAACCTCTCTAAAGAACAATAGAAACACATTGTATGCCTCATCAATTTTATTGCACGGGATAAAGTGTGTCATCTTTGAATACTGGTCAGCAACAACAAATATAGAATCCCCTACCCTTTTCTAATTAAGGTAGCCCTAGCACAAACTCCTTAGATAAATCAACCTAAGGATGGTTAGGTGTGGGTAAAAAAGTGTACAAGCCATGGGGTAAAATTCTAGATTTGGCTTGTTTGCATGTTATGCACTTCCTACACATCTTCTCGGCATCTTGTTTCATGTTTGGCCAAATGAAATGTTCAACTAAGACATCTAGGGTTTTCTTAACTCCTTAGACCCATTAGATCACCCCCATATGTTTCTCTCACAACTAACTCCCTCAAGGAACTCATAGGCATGCATAAATAATTTTTCCTAAAAAGGAAACCCTTATGCCTATGAAATCTCTAAGAGGCTGACTTCTCATATGACCAATACACATTGGTGAAGTTAGGATCTTTCATATATAAATCTTTAATATATTTAAATTCTAACAATTTCACATTAAGTGTAAATATGAGGGTATACTGGTGAGATAATGCATAAGCTACCACATTCTCCTTACCTCTTTATATTTAATGATGTACAAAAAGGTCTCAATGAATTCAACCCATTTCACATATCTCTTGTTCAACATCACTTGTTCCTTCAAGTGCTTTGAGGATTCATGGTCAATAATATGGATGACAAACTTCTTGGGCCAAATGTAGTGTTGCCATGTGTCCAAAGCCCATACAATCCATACATCTTCATATCATAAGTGAGATAATTAAGGCTACTCCACTTAGATTTACACTAAATTAAGCAATTGGTTGCCTTTCTTGCATCAAAATAACTCTAATGCCAATACTTAAGGCATCACACTCAATCTCAAAAGTTTTAGCAAAGTTAGGTAAAGCAAGTAATAATGCAAAACTTAATTTTTTACTTGATCAAATTAAGAGCCTTGTACTGATCACACTACCCTACTTAAATCCCACATTCTTTTTTAATGTCAATTAATGGTGTAGCAATGGTGTTAAAGTTCCTAGCAACGTGTCTATAGCAACTAGCTAGACCACAAAAACTACACACATCACTATCTTAGGTGTAGGCCAATCAAGGAGTGCCTTCACTTTTTCCTCATTAACCTTAATACTGCTAGCACTCATAAGATAGCCAAGAAATAGGATTTGATCCAGTCAAAAGGAACATTTATTGAGGTTAGCTTACAATTTCTTAGAATGTAGAACACAGAACATAACATAAATGATCAAGATGCTTATCAAAATACACAACCACAAATTTACTAGTAAATGCATGCAAAACATGATTCATCAAAAGTATGAGCGGATTAAAGGTGTAAGCAGATTAAAGCCATAAACAACCTGAAATGGAGAATGATTAGTTGCTGAATGGATGTTTCTATCATAAGCAAAATCAGCATGTGGCAAACACTCTTCTTGATTCTTCAAGTTCCTTTGAATGATAATTTAGAACAGGGCAATCAATGTTAATACCACTTTGGTTTGTCCATTAGTTTGAGGATAACATATAGTCAAAAACAATAATTTAGTTCCCAACTTTCCCCATAAAGTCTTCCAAAAGTAGCCTAAGAACTTAACATATTAATCAGAAACAATAGTCCTTGGAATGCCATGTAAATGCAAAATTCCCTTGAAGAACAAATATGTTACGTTTGTTGCACATTGATTTTATGGCTAGGAATGAAATACGTCATTTTCAAAAACCTATCAACAACAACACAAACAGAATCACTTAGCTTTCTTAACTTGGGTAAACCAAAAACAAAACTTGAGATAAATCAAATTAAGGTTCACTAAGTATGGATGAAGGTATAAAAAGACCATAGGGTAAAACTCTAGATTTGGCTTGTTTACAAGTAATACACTTCTCACATATCCTCTTAACATCTCTCCTCATGTGCCACCAAAAGAAGTGATCTTTTAGCATATTCTCTTCAAGAACTCTTAGGCACACATAACCTATTTTCTCCAAACAAGAATCCATCATGCCTATAAAATTTTCCAAAGGCAGCCTTTTCACTTGCATTAAACATATAAGCAAAATTAGGATCATTAACATATAAATCTTTAAAGTGAAATGTCTCCAAATCCTAAAAATGTTGTATTTAAAATAGAGATAAGCACATACACTTGTGTAATGCATTAGCCACAACCTTTTCCTTACCTTGCTTGTGCTGGATCACATAAGGAAATGTCTCAAGGAATCTCCTCCATCCATTTTGCATGTCATTTATTCAACTTCTATTGTCCCTTCAATTGCTTCAAGGACTCATGTTTAGTATGGATCACAAACTCCTTAGGCCAAAGATAGTGTTATCATGTCTCTAAGGCCCTTACCAATGCATATAACTCATTATCATAAGTTGTATAATTAAGCACTACCCCATTTGATTTTTCACTGAAGAATGCAATAGGTCACTGTACTTGCATTAAAATAGCCCTTAAACCTATACTTAAAGCATCACACTCAATTTCAAACATTTTAGCAATGGCAAGTAAAGCAAGTAATGATGCAGAACTTCATTTTTCCTTAATTGGATTAACTGCACTCTTTTGGTTAAGTTTCCCTCATAAAACCTACACTTTTCCTCACAAATTCAGTCAATGGAGAGACCATTGTGTTGAAGTTCTAGACAAATCTCTTATAAAAACTAGCCAAACCATGAAAACTTTACATCTCAGAAATATTCTTGAGTGATGGCCCTTCTCTAATTGTCTTAACCTTCTCTTCATCAACTACTATCTTTAATAAGTTGTATAATAGTATTTAAATTGTAACTTTCTTTGGGTTCCCAAGCTGTCTTACTAGACTCTTCATTTTGATGTTTTGTGAGATGCAAATATTTTTCTCATTACTCACATTTTTCTTTTAGATTTGGAATTTAACAATAAGATCCAAAATCATATTATCTTCTTTTTTTCTTTAAGACTAATCAGCCATTTTGTTTTCATAGTGCCTTATAATGGTTACATTGACTAGCACAACTTTCTTTGATATTAGAGTTAAAAGAGAAAGAATAAGTATCTTCTTTTGTGACTTCTATTCAAAATTGGATTCCTCAGAATCACTTTTGATAAGACAATATGCATTAATGATATTTTAATATCTTCACTTAAGGCTAATTCTTGAAGCTTTTGTTTTGTTTTGCACTTATTAGAATATTGCCCTATTTTACTATATTTATAGTAAACAATAGTCCTTTTATATTGAATCCTTTTTCCTTTTATTTTTGGCTTCTCAAACCCTATTGATGCCTTATTTTTCTTACTATGTTGTTTTTTGTTATTATAGAAGTGATAACTTCTATGCTTTGGATTGGTAGGGTAGTGAATGAATGGATAACCCATTTGTTCACAACAACTTCCCAAGGCTTTCTTTTCTTAAGTTTTCTCATTTCGTAATTGCCTATGTGATTCCATTTCCTTACAAAGTTTAACTCCTTTAGCCACTACTTTGGCAGCTAATTTGACATAAGGATTTTGATAATAATCAATTGTTCTAGTGTAATTAGCTTTTAGCCAAGTCTTAACTCTCTTAGCAAATAGGGTAGGTAACTTGAAAGAAATTATTCGTTTTAGAAAATATTTTGGTTTTCTTCTCTAGTGAAAACTTTAGAGAAGAACATATCTTTATACCACTAAAAGTGTGACAAGTAAAGACATCTCAAATTAATGAGTTGCTTATAAAATTTATCAACCAGCAAGGTGGCCATACCAATAAAGTGATAGGTAATAATGTAAATTAGTGTATTAACACAATCAGAGATTAATATTCCCAATTCTATCTTTACCGTCAAAAATTTTTGGTATTTTGTTTCATCAAACAAAACTAAAAGCCCCACCAGCTTTTAAGCCACCAAGCAAATCCATTTGTCATCATTTTTGCAATTTCAAGGTCAGAATTACCCTTTGTTTTAGTAGCAATTGCAAACATCATCATATGATGTAATAGTAGGAGAATCTGATGTTTTGTTTGACCATTTAGATTCCATTATACTAGATTGCTAACATCATGCTAAAGATAGTTATAATCAGCTTGTTTTCCAGTTAAAAGATCAATAGGTGTTGGCCTTCAATAGTAGTATGAGCCTCTTAAAAGGTCATTTTAACTTGTCCCCCTTTTTCCATAATAGTAGCTTCTTTCTCTTTTAATCTTAGGGGTTACTGTTTTCATAAAAACATATGTTTTAATTGATTTATATAATCCTCCATTTCACTTTTAGATTTAACTTGTCCCTCTTTTTCTATAATAGTAGCTTCTTTCTCTTTTAATCTTAGGCCTTTAAACCTTTTAACAATTTCATCTACCAATTCTAATTTATTATGACTTTTGCTTGTCATCTTCAAATCTATTTCTTTAGATGATAAGGGTTTAAAAACCCCCTTTTTTTCTACTTTTGGTTTAACCAAAGGTTTGATAATAACATCCTTATTTTAAGCTATTTCTTCAACTTTTTACTCTATTTTAGTTAACTAAGATTCCACAGATTGATGATAGAGATTACTATAATTATTCTACTATATAATAGCAATAGTAGTTGCTTCTGCTTTATAAGGAGAAGCAATAACCTCTTGGTACCAAAGCTCTTGTAGATTGCGATTAAAGGTCATAAAAAACCATTTCCATTTTTAGAAAAGTAAAATAACTCTTTAACCTTTTCTTCTAACTCGTTATAGGTTGTAAAAACATAGATACTTTGATCTTTAACATGATAGCCCAAGTCAGATAAAGAGGGAGATCTAGGTTTAGAGGTTTAACTTATCTAATTTAATGGTTCATTAACCACAAAAGTAGACATAGAGAGAGGAAAGTCAATTTTATATTGTGGTTGACTAATTTGTTCTCTTGTTCTTCTAATTCCTTCTAACTCTGTTAATAGTATAAATGAAGTAGAGTATCTACTAGGTTTTAGATCTTTTCCCTTTTTAAGGTTTAACCTTACACTTCTTTGTGGAGCAAATCGTGTTTTGATGTCTCCATCTTTATATTCAATAATTTCTTCCATCTATTAATATACTTGTTTAACAAGTTTGACAACTTTTTCTAACATTCATCTTTTAGGTAATTTAATTTGATCCCATGTTATAGTTCTAGGTACCATAACATTGGCTTTGGATCTATTGGCTAGGAGTAGAGTTGGTCCCTTGTGGCATACATAGATGATATTTCTTTTATGTCGGAACTATAGTATTCATAACCTTATAATGGATTTTATAAATAAGAATTAAAATTTTGGAAGTTGGCATCATATTAAACCCCAATTTGATGTACAAGCATAAAGTATGCATCAAATTAGGATATAATAATGATAGCATGGAATTTGGAAAACATGAGAACCAAATTGGTCCTTCACTTAGACTTGAACCAATTACACCTTATAATAAGTCATGAAAATAGTTAATTTTTTTTTTTATCATGGACACAAACAATGGTTGAGTTATTTAAACCCAGTTGGGTAGTAGGTTTTAAGACTACTTGAATGATGCCAATATAGATAAATTTATAATTTTTTTGATGCTAGCTAACAAGCTCTTGATACAATGGGAAGAAATCATTATAACCCTAAGTTAAGGGTAAAGTTTCTTCAAAAATAACTATTAAAATCTGTGGTTTTGTATATAAAAATATTATTTTTTAATTTTTATGAATATTGATTAACTTATTACTTAAATTGTATAAATAATATGAAAAAAATTTATATTTAAATAAGGGTTAGAATAAATAATATAATTATTTAAACCATTCATTTTCCTATTCAAATATGATCTATTATACTTTTTGATAAATTTAGAATAACTTTTTACTAAAATTATAGAAATTAAAATAGAAGATTGTAAATTTAAATAACATTTGATTTTATTTAATTATCCTAAAATTCACTATTTTGTTTTAAAAAATGTAAATTTTTGACTAAGTTAACTATCTTGCTATTAAAATTGCATAAATAATATGAAAGGAATTTAAATTTGAATGATGATTAAAATATAAAATATAATTACTTAAATCAATTGTATTTTTATTCAAATATGATCTACTTTACTTTTTGGTGAATTTAGAATCATTTTTGACTAAAATTAGATAAATTACAATAATAGATTATAAATTTAAATAATATTTTGCTTGATTTAAATAACTATTAAAATCTATAGTTTTTATATTTAAAAATGTCAATTTTTAATTTTCATGAAAGTTGAATAGCTTGTTACTTAAATTGTGTAAATAACATGAGAAGAATTTAAATTTAAATAATTGTTAGAATAAATAATGTAACAATTTAAATTGATTATTTTCTATTCAAAAATGATATATTTTACTTTTCTGGTAAATTTAGGGTACCTTTTACCAAAATTAGAGAATTTACAAAAAAAAAAAATTGAAAGTTTGAATAACTTTTGATTTCATTTAAGTAACTAATAAAATTTGTGGTTTTTACATTTAAAAAATATCATTATTTTATTTTCATGAAAATAATTTAATTTTAAATAATAGTTAGAATAAATAATGTAATTATATAAATCAATTATTTTTATTCAAATATAATTTATTTTACTTTTATGTGAATTTAGAGTAATATTTTATGAAAATTGAAGAAATTATAATAAAAAATTATAAATTTAAATAATATTTAATTTGATTTAAGTAACAATTAAAATATAGAGTTTTGTATTCAAAATATTGTTGTAAATGTTTGGGAATGTTGATTAACCAGTTAGTAAATTGGAATAATAATTAGAATAAAAAATGTAATTATTTAAATTGGTTTTTTGTTATCTAAATATGGTCTATTTTATTTTTTTTAGTGAATTTAGAGTAACATTTTAATGAAGTTACAAAAATTGCAATGAAAGATTATAAATTTTAATTTGATTTGATTTAAATAACTACTAAATTTTTAAATTTTATATTAAAAAATTTTGTTTCTTAATTTCCACATATATTGGCTAATGTGTTAGTTAAATTGCATAAATAATATGAAAAAAAATTTAAATATTAATAATGCAATTACTTAAATTGATTATTTTTTATTCAAATATAATTTATTTTACTTTCTAAATCAATTTAAAATATCTTTTTTCAAAAATTGTAAAAATTATAATAAAAGATTATAAATTTGTATAGTTTTTGATTTGATAAATGTTATTTGTATTCAAAAATTTTATTTTTTAATTTTCATAAATATTAACTAATCTGTTACTTAAATTGTATAAATAATATAAAAAAAATTTAAATTTGATTAATAATAATAATTAAAAATTTTAATTAATTAAATTATTCATTTTTTATTTAAATAAAGTCTATTTTTCATTTTAATAAATTTAGAATAATATTTTATAGAAATTGCAGAAATTATAATAAAATATTATAATTTTGAATAACATTTTGTTTGATATAAGTATCTATTAAAATAAGTGGTTTTATATTAAAAATGTCATTTTTTATTTTTTATAAATGTTGTCTAACATATTATTTCAATTAAGTCAATAATATAATAAAAATTTAAATTTGAATAATAATTAGAATAAAAATGTAATTACTTAAATATATCATTTATTTTTAAAATATAATTTATTTTACTTTGTAGTGAATTTATAATAATTTTTTACTGAAATTGCAGAAATCACAATGAAAAATTATAAATTCGAATAACATTTAATTTTATTTAAATAGTTACTAAAATCCAAATTTTGTATTAAAAAATTTTATTTTTCTATAATTCATAAATATTGACTAATCTATTATTAAAATTATATAGATAATATAAAAATAATTTAAATTTGAATAACAATTAGAATAAAAATTTTTTTTTATAAATTTAAAACACATTTGATTTAATTTAAATAACTATTAAAATATAAGATTTTATATCAAAAAATATTATTTTTTTAATTTTCATAAATTTTAATTAACTTATTACTTCAATTATATAAATAAATGAAAAGAATTTAAATTTGAATAATAATTAGAATAAATAATCCAATTAATTAAATCAATAATTTTTTTTAATTCTAATAAGATTTAATTTATTTTTTGTTAAATTTAGAATAATTTTTGATTAAAATTACAGTAATTTCAATAACAATTTATTTAATTTAAACAACTACTAAAAATTAATGTTTTGTATTCAAAAATTTCAATTTTTAAATTTCACGTATATTAATTAGCTTATTATATAAATTACATATATAATATGAAAGGAATTTAAATTTAAATAATGATTAGAATAAATATTACAATTACTTGAATTAATTATTTTTTTCTTAAATATGATTTATTTTACTTTTTGGAGAATTTAGAATAAACTTTTACTAAAATTATAAAAATTACAGTAAAAGATTATAAATTTGAATAACTTTTAATTTAATTTAAATAATTACTAAAATTTAGGATTTTATATTTGAAAATATATTTTTTTAATTTTCATAAATGTTAACTAACATATTATATAAATTTCATAATTAACATGAAAGTAATTTAAATTTAAATTTAAATAATGGTTAGAATATAAATTTAATTACTTAAATCAATTATTTTTTATTCAAATAAAGTTTATTTAAATTTTTTGTGAATTTAAACTAACTTTTTATTAAAATTGTAAAAATTTTAATAAAAGATAATAAATTTGATTAACAGTTGATTTTATTTAACTAGTTTTTAAAATCTAAGATTTTATATTAAGAAATATCAATTCTTTTTTAAATTTTCATGAATGTTGACTATTAGAATAAAAAATGTTACAATTTAAATCAGTCTTTTTTTATTTAAAAGGGTGTATTTTACTTTTTTGTGAATTTAAAATAATCTTTTATTTAAATTGTAGAAATTACAATAAGAATGTGTAAATTTGACTAATATTTAATTTGATTTTAGTTACTACTAAAATTAGTGATTTTAATTTCAATAAATGTCATTTTTTTACTTTTCATGAATATTATTTAACTTATTACTTAAATTACGTAACTACCATTAAAAATTTTAAATTTGACTAATGTTTAAAATAAAAAAAATACAATTATTTTAATTGGTCATTTTTTTCTTTAAATATGATTTATTTTACTTTTTGGTGCATATAGAGTAACTTTTTATTAAATTTGAAAAAAATAAGAATAAATAATTATAAATCTGTATAACATTTGACATATATTTAAGTAGTCACCAAAATCAAGGGTCTTGTATTAAAAAATGTTAATTTTTTATTTTTATGAACGTTTACTAATTTATTATATAAATTGTATAAATAATAAAAAAATAATTTAAATTTGAAAACTTTCTAAAATTAAAAATGTAATTACATAAATTAGTTTTTTTTAATTCAAATAGGGTTAATTTTACATTTTGATAAATTTAGAATAACATTTTTTGAAATTAAAAAAATAATAATTAAAGATTATGAATTTGAAAAATTTTTGGTATGATTTAATTAACTCCTACAATCTGTGGGTTTTTATTCAAAAATGTTGTTTTTCAGTCTTCATGAATGTTAACTAATTTATTACCTAAATTATATAAATAATATGACAAATATTTAAATTTGAATAATGATTAAAATAAATAATACAATCACTTAAATAAATTAATTTTATTTAAATATTATCTATTTTAGTTTTAGGTTAAATTACAATAACTTTTTATTGAAAATATAGAAATTATAATTAAAAATTTTTAATTTGAAGTAATTAAAATTTAGGGTTTTGAATTTAAAAATGTTATTTTTTTAATTTTTAGGAATGTTAACTAAATTATTATTTGAATTTCATAAATAAATGAAAAAAAATATATAATTTAAATAATAGTTAGAATAAAAAATACAATTATTTAAATTAACTATCTTTTTTGTTCAAATAAGGACAATAGTAGTTTTTAATGAATTTAGAATAATTTTTTATTAAAATTACAAAAATTATAATAAATAATATTAAATTTTAATAATAATTAATTTGATTTAAATAATTATACAAAATCAAGGGTTTTGTATTTAAAAATATTATTTTTTACTTTTCATTAACGTTGCATAACTTATTATTTAAATTACAAAAATGACATGATAATAATTTAAATTTAAATAATAGTTAGAATAAAAAATATAATTAATTAAATTGATTTTTTTATTCAAATATATCTTATTTTACTTTTTACCAAAAGTACAATAAACAATTATAAAATTAAAAAACATTTAATTTAATTTAAATAGTTATTAAAATTTGAGGTTTTATATTAAAAAATATTATCTTTTACTTTTCATGAATAATGCTCAACATGTTATTTAAATTGTGAAAATAGTATAATAAGAATTAAAATTATAATAATGGTTAGAATAAAATACACAATTACATAAATGGATCATTTATTATTCAAATATGATATATTTTACTTTTTGGTGAATTTAAAGTAATCTTTTTCAAAAATTATAGAAATTACAATAAAAGATTAAAAATTTGAATAATATTTGATTTAATCTAAATAACTATTAAAGTCTATGGTTTTGTATTAAAAAAATGTAATTTTCTAATTTTTATAAATGTTGACTAACTTTTTATTTAAATTATGTAAATAATATGAAAAGAATTTAAATTGAAATAACAATATGAATAAAAATGGAATTACTTAGGTTAATTTTTTTATTTAAGTAAAATCTATTCTATTTTTTAATGAATTTAGAGTAATATTTTACTAAAATTTTAGAAATTTCAATAGAAGATTGTTGATTTAAGTAACATTTAGTTTGATTTAAATTACTAATAAAATTTGAAATTTTGTATTCAAAAATGTCATTATTTTAATTTTTATAAATGTTGACTAACATATTATTTAAATTGTATAAATAACATAAAAAGCATTTAAATTTGAATAATTATTAAAATAAGTAATGTAATTTTCTACATTGGTTGTTTTATGGTCAAAAACAATTTATTTTACTCTTTAGTGAATTTAAAATAATTTTTGACTAAACTTATAGAAACTACAATAAGAGATTATAAATTTGAATAACATTTTGTTTGATTGAAGTAGTCACTAAAGTTAAAAGTTTTTTATTCAAATTTTTTTTTTTAATTTTTATTAATATTAATTAACATATTACTTAAATTGTGTAAATAATATGAAAAAAATTTAAATTTAAATAATGATTAGAATAAATAATACAATTATTTGAATCAGTTATTTTTTTGTTAAAATATAATATATTTTTACTTTTGGCTTGTTTGCATGTTATGCACTTCTTACACATCTTCTCAACATCTCATTTCATGTTTGGCCAAAATAAATGTTCAACTAAGACATCTAGGGTTTTCTTAACTCCCTAGACCCATTAGATCACCCTATATGCTTTTCTATCTACTAACTCCCTTGAGGAACTCATAGGCATATATAAACAATTTTTCTTAAGAAAGAAACCCTTATGCCTATAAATCTCCAAGAGGCTGACTTCTCATATGACTCGTACACATTAGTGAAGTCAGGATCTTTCATATATAAATCTTTAATATATTTAAAGGTCTTAATGAATTCAACCCATTTGGCATGTCACTTGTTCAACTTCTCTTATTCCTTCAAGTGCTTCAAGGATTAGTGGTCAATAATATGGATGACAAATTCCTTGGGCCAAATGTAGTGCTGTCATGTCTCTAAGGCCTGTATAGTGCATATATCTCCTTATCATAAGTGAGATAATTAAGGGCTACTTCACTTAAATTTTCACTAAATTAGGAAATTGGTTACCTTTCTTGCATCAAAATAGCTATAATGCCAATACCCGAAGCATCACACTCAATTTTAAAAGTTTTAGCAAAATTAAGTAAAGTAAGTAATGTTGCAAAACTTAATTTTGAACTTGATCAAATTAAAAGCCTTGTTTTGATCACACTACCCTACTTAATTCCCACATTCATTTTTAACAACCTCAGTTAATGGTGTAGCAATGGTGCTAAAGTCCCTAACAAAGTGTCTATAAAAACTAGCTAGACCACACAAACTGCACACATCATTATCTTACATGTAAGCTAATCAAGGATTACCCCAACTTTTTCCTCATTAACCTTAATACCCCTAGCACTCATATGATAGCCAAGAAATAGGATATAATCCGGTCAAAAGGAACATTTCTTGAGGTTAGCTTACAATTTCTCAGAATGTAAAACACATAGAATATAATGTAAATTATCAAGATGCTCATCAAAATATACAACCACAAATTTACTAGTAAATGCACGCAAAACATGATTCATCAAAAGCATAAATGTGCTTGGTGCATTAGTTAAACCAAATAACATAGCCACCATTCATATAAACCATACTTAGTTTTGAAAGTTGTTTTCCACTTGTCTCCCTCTCTCATCTTAATTTGGTGATATCCACTTTTTAAATCAAGAACATGTCATCCAATCTAGGCATGGGATGACAATACTTTATAGTGACTTTGTTGACCACTTAACAGTCAACACACATCCTCCAAGTCCTTTCTTTCTTAGGTAAAAGAAAATACTGTAATTGCACACAGACTCATGCCCTCCCTTACATATCTATCATGCATTAAAAATACTACAATGCACATCCTCATTCATTACAAATGAGTACCTATTCTTAAGCTCATCATGCATTACATGCCTATCATATTTCCATAGTCTTCCCAACAAAATATGCCCAACATGCATAGGTATAAAGTCACACAAGACCTTATCATTATATCTTTTAACAGTAAACAATACTAACAGCTACCTATTTACTTTATCCTTCCCACATTCATTCCACCATTGAAGCTAAATATAGCCTAGGGTGCTTCATGGTAGGCAAATTCAGCTTTTCAACCAGAGTAGTGCTATTAGCTACATTTGTACTACTACTACCCTTATCAATGATTATACTATATAGCTTATCTTTAATGTGGCACTGTGTATGGAAGATATTATCTCTTTTCACTTCATCATTTTCCTAGGCTTGTGCACTTAATACTTGTCTACCTAGCACATATCTCCCTTAATTTGGTACTCTTCTTCGTGGATGCAAAGAACAAGAGATTATAGAATGTAGCCAAGAAGAACAAAAAAAAAAAAAAAACTCAAAATTAGATAAGCAAACCTTATTTAGAGTCAAGCTTTAATACCAACTGATGTTAACCCCAAAAGACATGGCTTGGGGACCTAACACATACAAGGAATCAAAGAAGAACTCAAGAAAGCTAAATTAGATTTGAATTATGCCAGACCTAGAACCAATGTTCAAGGAGTATGAACCTAAGGTATAAAGAAGGGATTTGGAAGTGATAAGTCAAGTTGACCACCATAAGAAAAGTTAGTTCTTGATAAGTTTTTTAATTCTTGAAAGAACTAAAGGAGAAAATTCACACTTTTATTTTGACTAATGTTATGCACATTTTAACAATGAAATCAGGCTTATTTATAAACTAAATTAACAACCCAATGCTCAAGATAATTGGCAAACTTACTAAATAAGCTAACATGAAATCTACTCATATTTGTTTTAAGAGTATTGTAAAAATCCTCCCAATCACTTGACACAAACTCATTCAACATATTTATACAATTAATATTGCTTTTCAAGCTTAAATTAGCTTCCTTGGCCCAAATTTCTACAATCAACCTACTAATTGCCTCTTTCATCATTTTAAACATATCATTGGCCCTTCTTGAATGCTTAGTGGATCTTTAGAAGCCCTCCATGCTTCAATCCCACAAAATGATCACGAAATGAACATTTTATCAATGCCAAATGTTTTGTTCATTACAACAAGCACATTAATACACCTTTGGTAGTTTAAATCCATTAAAGTTCATAAAAGATAGGAGTCATTGATTTTTTATTAGTTTTTTTACATCTTTAAATGATTCATTATATATGAAAGATGAGATCATCACTTCATTTTGATACAAATTCCGATTATATGTAAACGGAACCCAACACCAATGTTGGTATAGGATCGTTCTAACAAAGGTTAAGAGATTTGGAGTTCTGACCCAATAATTATAAACAACCAAGAACCAGAATTATAAGATTTAGATGCCACTCCCAACAACAACAATATTGAAGAAGATAAGTCTATTGAACCAACACACTCAAATATAAAAGTTCAAAATTAGTTCTCAAAAAACCAGAGAAAATAGCTCATACATTCATGAAAAATCCATTCTGCCTCCAGCCACCCTTTCTGCCCTTTTTATATGCTATTCCCCAAAAATCCTAACTAATAAGATGGGTTTATTAAGGAAATTCGTTCAACCCACTACATAACAATATAACCCATGAAAATAATCCATTTAAATGCCCAAACATGGGCTCCCAAATCCAACATCCTTCCCAAGGCCATGGTTCTCAAATTCCTCCACAGATGACACATTTGCAAGCTTTGATGAAGCCTTCATCATCCTTAACTCATACCTAGCAATTTCCTGATAGTAAATGTCGCACAACAAGTTGTTGAGAGCTTCCTTTATTTTCTTTGACCTTGCCCTTATCATTGGTCCTCCAAGGTTTTGCAAAGCATTAACTCCCTTGTTGATTTGAGCTGGTACAATATGGCTTCCATCACATTTCTTGCTATCATGGCTTCTCCATTCATTCCAAGGAGTGAATCACACAAAATGATTATGACATTAACTTTTATGTCTAAACCAAGCTTGAGATTCATTGTGCCATCCATGTCAATAAAATTTTGGTATATTGAATCCAGTGAAGTCCATCAAAGGTGGGAGTTGTTGATATGGATTAGCTTTTCTTATATTCTATGAATGGTTCATTACCTAAAAGATGAATGCATCACATCATTTCTTCCTAGGGCTTCTCCTTTCATTGTAATGAGTTATTCACACCAAATGATTTCCAATCTAGCCTTTGTACCTACACCAATCTTTATATTCATTAACACAAGCATGTAAATACATCTTTAGTACTCTAAATTCATTGAAGTCCATCAAAACATTGATTTTGATTAGTTTTTATTACTTAGTTTAAATTGTTTATTGTATGAAAATGAGGTTGTCGCTTCATTTCTTTTTAACAAGGCTTCCCAATCACTACAAGACTTATTCAAACAAAACGGCCATGAAATGTCTACACCAAACCACATATTCTTTACAACAAGCATGTCAATACACGTTTGGTAGTGTGAATCCATTAAAGTTCACAAAAAATGGGTATCATTGATTTTGATTAGCCTTTCTTACATTGTTTGAATGGTTCACTACCCAAACCACATATTCTTTACAATCAGCATGTCAATACACGTTTGGTAGTGTAATCCAATAAAGTTCATAAAAAATGGGTGTCATTGATCATGATTAGCCTTTCTTACATTATTTGAATGACTCATTACCTACAAGATGAGACCATCACTTCATTTCCTACTAATGGCTTCTCCTTTCGTTGTTAAAAGTTGTTTATACAAATTGATCATTAAATTTACTTTTGTGTTTACGCCAACCATTATATTCATTGTGACAAGCACATCAATACTCCTTTGGTAGTCTAAATATAGTGAAGCCCACCAAACATAGGAGTCATTGATCTTGGTTAGCTTTTCCTACATGGATTAAAGGGTTCATTGTGTGGAAGATAAACTATCATTTAATTTCTTGCTAACAAAGCTTCTTCTTTCATTGCAAGGAGTTATTCACTTAAAATGATCTTCATGTTAACTTAGTATCTACACCAAACATTATATTATTTACCATAGGCACGTAAATACACCTTTGGTCCATTGAGGCCCATTAAACTTATGAGTCATTGATTATGATTAGCTTTTCTTACATGATTGTTCATTGCCTAAAAATGAGAGATTCACTTTCATTCTTTTTAACAAGGCTTCTCCTTTCACTACAAAGACTCATTCATACAAAATGATCATGAAATAAACTTTTGTGTCTACACCAAACCTTTTATTTTTTGTGACAAGCTCATTAATACATCTTTGGTAGTTTGAATCCATTAAAGTCCATCAAACATGGGTTTCATTAATGGTTTCTATGTTTCATTGCCTAAAATATGTTACCATCACTTCATCTCTCCCTAGCTAGGCTACTCCTTTCATTGTAAGGACACATTTACTCAAAATGATCAAGAGATAAACTTGTGTCCACATTGGACCTTATATTCATTGCAATAAGCATGTTAATACTCCTTTGGTAGTTTATGTCAAATGAAATCCATCAAACATAGGAGTCATTGATCTTGATTAGCTTTCTTACATTATTTAAATTGTCCATTGCTTACAAAAATGAGATTGTCACTTCATGTCCTAGCTAAAAAAAGGCTTCTCCTTTCCTTGGGAGTCAATTACACAAAATGATCATGAAATTAATGTTTGTGACTACCTAAAACATTATATTCATTGCCACAAACATGTCAAAACACCTATGATAATGTGAATCCATTGAAGGCCATAAAAATAGTGGTCATTAATCCTAATTAGCTTTCGTGCATGGTTGGAATGATTTGTACCATGAAGAATGAGACTATTAATAAGGCTTCTCTTTTTGTTGTAAGGAATAAATCACAAAAAAATGATCATGAAATTATCTCTTGTCTATACAACAAGTTTTATTACAATCACCATGTCAAGAAATTTTTGGTAATCTAAATCTATTGAGGTCCACAAAACATAAGAGTCATTGATCTTAATTAGCTTTTCTTGCCTGCTTTTGAATGGTTAATTGCCTGAAAATGAGGTTGACCCTTTATTTCTTGCTAATAAGGCAAGTAATTAACTACTGAGCAAACAACTAATATTATATTCATTACAAGCACATCAATACAACTTTGTTAGTCTAAATCCATTGAAGTCTATCAAACATAAAAGTTATTGATCTTGATTAGCTTTTCCAATATGGTTTGAATGCATCTTTGCCAGAAAAATAAGATTGTCACTTCATTTCTTACTAATAATGCTTCTTTTTCTGTTGCTATGAATAATTCTCACAAACATGAAATGGAATTTTGAATATACACCAAGTGTTATATTCATTATGAAAACCACATAAAAACACCTCTGGTAATTTGAATCCATTGAAGTCCATCAAACTTAGGAGTATGATCTTCATTAGCTTTCTTACATGATTTGAATGGTTCATTGCTAGAAATATGAGATTATCACTTCATTTCTTGTTAACAATGGTTCTTTAGTTTCTTGCAAAGAGTCATTCTCACAAAATGATCATGAAATTAATTCTTGTGTCTACATCAAGCATTATCTTCGTTGTAGCATCCACATTAATACACTTTTGGTATTCTTAATCCAAAGTTCCATTAAACATAAGAGTCATTGATCATTATTAGCTTTTCTTACATTGTTTGAAAGGCTCATTTCCTGAAAGATGATATCATCACTTTATTTCCTACTCATAAGGACTTTTTCTGGTTGCACAATGTCACCCACACAAAATAATCATGAAAAAAAAACTTTTATGCATACGCCATATATTTTTCTTTGCTAATAGCGTGTCATATCACCTTTGGTGCTCCAAATCCATTGAATTTGATCAAACAAAGGAGTCATTGATCTTGATTAGTATTTCTTACAAGAATTTAATGGTTTCTTACAAGGATTGAATGGTTAAATTCCCAAAGTATGAGATTGTGAGTTCATGTCTTGCTAACAAATCTTACACACAAAATGATCTTGAAATTATTTATGTGTTTATGTCAAACATTATATTCATTGTGATGATAACATCAATACACCTTTGGTACTCTGAATCCATTCAATTCTATTTAAAAGAAAAAAAGACTCATTAATCTTGATTAGCTTTCTTAAGTGGATTCAATGGTTCAATTCTTGAACAATTAAATTGTAAATTCATTTCTTACTAACAAGACTTCTCCTATGGTTGCATGGACACATTCACAAAAAAATGTTTATAAAATTAATTTTTGTGTCAACACCAAACATTACATTATCACAACAAGCACATCAATTCATCATTGAAGTCCATTATACATCAAGGTCATTCATGTTTGATTAGGTGGAGATATCTACTACATTGAAGGTTTTCAATATGCCTATATCATTAGGTAGTACTATCCCATATGCATTGTCATTGATCCTTTTCAAAACTTTAGAAGGACCATAACATTTCTGCTTTGGTTTGCCATGAACTCCCACAGGCAGCCTCCCCTTGCATAAATATACCATTACTTTGATGCACCTTGAATTTGAGGTTATTTTCCTCCAAGGATTTATCTACCTCTTGGAATACCTTTGAATAGGTATCTGCTAAAGCAAATGCAGCTGCACTAGAACCTACAGTAGAAAGAAGTTTGACTAAGTCCACAACAGGCCTTGGACTTTTAGTATAAACAATAAAGAAAGGACTCCTTCTGATTGAATGGTTGACTGAGTTATTGCAAGCAAACTCAGATTGTGCCAGAGCAAAGTCCTGTTGGCCCTTCTTGCTTCCACATGTGCATCAAATCAGATTTCCCAAAGAACGGTTCACACTTTTGTTTGGCCATTGACTTGGGGATGTGCCAAGCTAGAAAACTTCAGTGTAGTCCCAAACCTTTTCCATAAAGTTAGCCAAAAGGCTGCCAAAAATTTGTTGTCCCTGTCCAAGGTGATGGAAAGGAGTACACCATGCAAACAAACAACTTCTCTAATGAGCAGCTTCGCAACATAATGTGCATTTGTTGTCTTATGACATGGAATGAAGTGTGACATCTTGGAAAATTGGTCAAGCACCACAAATACTGCATCACTTCCCCTCTGGGTTCTTGGTAAACTGAATACAAAGTCCATAGAGATGTCATCCCAGGGTGCATTAGGAACAGACAATGGCATATATAGACCTGTGTTTTGTGACTGCCCCTTGCTTATTTGACAAATCAGACATCATTGCACAAACTTTCCAGCATCTCTTTCAAGTTGAGGCCGGTAATCACATTCCTCTAATATAGCTATCTATGGTCTTGTCTCTACCCACATGGCCACTCAAGTCACTAGAGTACATTACTTTGCACGTTGTCATGTAATGAGTTCCTTGGAATTCATAGTATCCATCATAGACCAAATATTCACCCAAAGGCTACTTAAGTGCTTACCCTAAACATCACCCAAATCTTCATCATTCTCATATAGCTCCTTGAGTTGTTCAAAACCTGGAACTTCAGCAGAAACAGTAACAAGTAAGTGGCACAATGACTTAGAGCATCTGCTACTTGGTTAGTAATTCCAGATTTATGAACAATAACATAATCGAATCCCTCAAGATGAGCCACCCACCTAAACGACATACGATCAATACGTTTCTGCCCAAGAAAGTGCTTGAGAGATTGATGGTTAGAGTAGACAATGAACTCCTTAGGCCAAATGATACATCTCCCATGTCTTAAGAGCACGAAACACAGCATAGAGTTCTTGTTGGTATGTTGACCACTTCCATCTTGCTTCACTTAACTTCTCACTAAAGAATGCAATGGGCTTCCCCTCTTGAGAAAGAACAGCCCCTATGCCAATTCTGCTTGCATCACATTCAATCTCAAAAGTTTTAGCAAAGTTAGACAGAGATAGAACAAGTACCATATGCAGTTTTTCCTTGATCAATTTGAAGCTATGCTTAGCAGCCTCTAATGATTGAAATCTATCCTTCTTCAAGCAATCAGTAATGGCTGGCAGAAATTTTTGATAAAATTGCAATAAAAGTTGCTAGGCCATGGAAAACTTCTAATATCAGTTATGGTTTTCAGTTTTGGCCATTCTCTAATAGCTTTCACCTTCTCTTCATCCACATGAATTCACTTACTACTTAAAACAAATCCTAGGAACACTAGTGTGTTTGTTAAGAAGATACATTTCTTTAGGTTTACAAACATCCAATTTTTCTCAACACAACTGGAACTTTTATAATATAAACAAGGTGCTCCTCTACATGTATCGTTTAAAAAATTTATGAAACAAAAAATATTTTATTTGACATATGATAATTCTACATATGATAGGATAAAAATGAAATGAGTTCAATTTAATATTCACTTATTCAAAACATTCAAGAATAGACTTCTTTTTTCAATTTTCTATTTTTTATTTATTATTTTATATTAGTATAAATCAGAATATCATCAAAATAGAAACAACAAAGTGGGACATAAAGGGTTTGAGAACCCGGGTCATCACATGCATGAATGTACTTGGTGCATTAGACAACCCAAATGGCAAGACTAGCCACTCTTATAGCCCATCCTTTGTTTTGAAAGCTTCTTCCATTCATATCCCACATGAAATCTAATTTCATGATATCTACTCTGTAGATCTATCTTGGTGAATATTTTCGCACCACTCAACTGATCAAGTAAGTCATCAAACCTAGGGATCTAAAACCAATACCTCATGGTTATTTTGTTGACAGCACAGATGTCCACACACATCCTCCAACTCCCATCCTTCTTCGGAGTAAGCAAGGCAGGCATGACATAAGGACTAATGCTTTCTCATATGTGCCAATTTTGTAACAGCTCATCCACCTTCTCCTTCAAGATTTCATGCTCCTTTGGACTCATATGATAATGGGGCAGATTTGGCAAGCCAGCTCTTGGAACAAAATCAATGCGATGTTGAATATCTCGCATTGGAGTTAAATCATGTTGATTCTGCCATTACATCATCAAATTCTGCCAATAAGCCTTGAACTTCCTTAGACAGGTTTTAGCACTTTTCATGTCCTCCACAAATTCATCCCCTTTAAGTTCCACAGACAGCAATGCCTTATCCTTCACTTTTGGCTAAGTGTTCTCTTCTTAGATTCAATTCTTTTACCCCATGAATCTATACATTTGCTCTTGGCTCTGCTCGATAAAGCTTTGTTGTTGGGATTGAACTGCTGGTTCATAGAACTTCTTGGTGTTTTCTTTGATTGCATGAGGTATTCTGCCCTTAATGCCAAATTTTGAGCTTGATCAACCAACCAAATACTTTTGCATGGCCAAACAGTCTTGAACACCACAATTCAACCCATTTACATAATACACAACTTGCAGGTCTTCAGTTTCCTTCAAGTTTCATCTAGCTTGCAATCATTAAGTACTCTTTGGTATAGGCTGAAGCTAAAAGTGTACCTTAATTACAATTCTGAAACTGTTGGAAAAGGGTTTGCCCATAGTCAAATGGCAGAAATCAACCTTTTAAGAGTGCCTTCATCTGAACCCAACTTTGAATAGGGGGCCGTCCCCTTCATCTCAGCAGATCTTGGTGATGTTGCCACCATGCACCAACACCTCTAGGTAATTTATATGCTCAAAGCCCACCTTTTATTCAGGCTCAACACTCATAATATCAAAGAAACGCTCTACCTCATATATCCAATAAAGAAATTGTTCAATATCTACCACCCCATTGAAAGAGGGTAGATCAGCCTTCATTTTGTAGGGATCACCTAGCTGGACTCCATCACTTGCACATGGTCTAACTCTTCTTCTAATTCCTCTTCATTCTTATCTTCATGATAAATATGTGAAGGAACAACTTTTTCCTCACATTGGTTTTGCTTATCTTTGCAGCTATGGCGGCCACCCTTTGGATTTGTGGGGCAGGAGCATTGGTTTGCATACCACTAACAAGTTCAATTAACATCTCAATGCTTCTAGCCATCTCCTCTACATGCTTCCATTCTTGTAAAACATTCTCTAACTTCATTACCTTGCCCTGCCATTTCAAAACTAAGCTTTGATACCACTTAATGTAGCACAAGCATTGATGGGTTCATCATGATTTCGTCCACAAAGATGAGGGTGTTGAATTTGTTTAACAAGACCAAAGAAAATTTGGCTCAGAAAAATGGAAATTTGAAAATTACTCTTAACAGAGAATTGATGAGAACCATAGAGATGATGGGTGGAAGGCTCCAATGGTTGCAAGAGGTCCATTGCACATCCCAGAAGGCCCAATAACACGAGTTAGAGCCAAAAAGATTAAAGAAGCACTAAATGGGCTGATTCAGGACATCCAGGCCAACCCAGCTTCAAATGGGGCGAATTCAAGTTTGACAAAGAGTCCAGCCCTAATTAATATAATTAGAATACTTAAATAGGTCAGAATAAGTAATAGCATTTCTTCCGAAATAAGAGTTTATTATTTATATTGGAATTTGTCCACAATTAGGAATTCCTCCAAAATAAGGATTTGTCTTAAGTAGGAATTTGTGCCTCTTTAGGATTGCTATCTTAGCCTATAAATAGGCTCCCCTTGTAAGCTCTGGAGGGTCAGACAACTTTGAGTGAAATAGAAAGCAAGGGTTTTTCTTTCGGTTCTTTTAGGGACTAAAGAACTTATCAAGAGGTACTTCTTGTGGCATTCTAATCGACTTATCACTCCCAATTCCTTTCTTTTCTGGAGTGTGGCATCCATATCCTTCTTAAATATACTAGGTTTGTGTTCCTTCCCATAGTGGGTCTAGGGTTTGTGATATTAAACTCTGGTTTAGCTTTCCTGGTTGTTCTTTCATTCCCTGTGTGCGTTGGGTCCTAAGCCACGTCTTTTTGGGGTTTTTCGCATCAGTTGGTATCAGAGCTAGGTTCTAAATCAGGTTGAATCCACTCACTCTTCAATTTTCTATCTTTTGATTTATCTATTGTTGTTTAGTTTGTCTATTATGTGCATTATCATTCAAATGCACAAATCTGTTTATTTGCAATCCTTCTCTCTTTGCTTGTTTGTTTAAGCTCATAAACGTGCTAATTTCAATTCCAATTGGTATGTTCAAGTATTCTACTATTGTTTTGTGCTAAAAAAAAAACCAAAAAAAAAAAAGGGAAGGAATAAGAACAAAAGAAAGAAAATATCAAATTCAAAGTTATTGATAAGGTTAACAGTTTGGTCACATTGGCCACAATAATAATAAAGTTTTCTTACTCAACTCCAATTCTACCATCTGTTTTCCTATTTTGTTACCCAAGTTGTCCTCTAGGTTATATTACCCCTATCTTAATTTTTGTGAATTTAGTTCATTAAATCCGTTTGTTGACATCCTTTTTCGCTTGATTCTTGTTCTCCAATTTGTTCAATTCTATGCCATTTAGCTTATTCTGTTCAAAATCAATACCCTTGATTTACGTTATTTAGTTCTTTATAAAGCTGAAAAGGAAAATCTGAGTGGTAAAAGGTAAGAGTGAAAGTTCATATAAAGAAAAAAAAAAAACGATAAAGAGTGTAAACACGAGGGAGTGTGACATAATCTTTTGAGTGAAACACGTGAGGGAGTGTTCTGTGAGGTATCCCATTTGTTTGTGCAGAAGTAAGACTATGACGTCCAAAGACAAAGGTGTAGCTCAAGAGGGAGCTGGTGATGTGTCCTTCATGATCAAAGCTATGCAACAACAATTTGAGTGCATGAATACCAGATTTGATGATATGAGGGAGAGGATGGAGGAGCAAGCTATTACAATAGCAGAGTTGCAAAGGAAACATAGGGAATATGAGGCTCCCAAAGCAAGAAGGCAGTTGACACATGCCTATGACCATGAAGATGATGAAGTTGATGATCAAACTACGATGGTTAGAAGTGGTAACAATAGAATGGATCGAAGAGAATTTGGGAGGCAAGGCACCTACGATCATAATTTGGGTAATATTAAAATGATAATTCCTTCATTCCAAGGTAAGAATGATCCTGATGCATACCTAGAATGGGAAAAGAAGGTTGAATTGGTTTTTGATTGCCACAACTATTCTGAGGAGAAAAAGGTAAAGCTTGCTGCCGTTGAATTTACTGATTATGCTATTATTTGGTGGGATCAACTTGTTTTGACTAGGAGAAGAAATCATGAGTGGCCTATTGATACATGGGAGGAGATGAAGGCTATCATGAGGAGGAGGTTTGTCGCTGGTCACTATTACAGGGAGTTGTACCAAAGGTTGCAAGGGCTCACTCAGGGCACTAAAAGTGTGGAGGACTACCACAAGGAGATTGAGATTACCATGATTAGGGCCAATGTAGAAGAAGATAGAGAGGCAACCATGGCTCGATTTCTGCAAGGGCTAAATAGGGACATAGCAAATGTGGTTGAATTGCAGCACTATGTGGAATTGGAAGACATGGTGCACATGGCCATGAAAGTTGAAAGGCAACTTAAACGAAAGGGCTCCACACGGGTTGGGCAGAATTCCGGTTCTACCTCATTGTGGAAGCCAAACTAGAGTAAAAGGGACGAGATGGCCAATTACAAGTCCAAAGCCGAGCTACCCAAGCACAAGAATGTGGGTTCTAGCAAGGAGACAGGTAAATTCGAACCCCAACCGAGTAGAAATAGAGATATTAAATGTTTTAAGTGTTTGGGCAGGGGTCACATTGCATCTCAATGTCCAAATAAGCATGCAATGATCCTGAGAAGTAACGGTGATGTTGAAACTGAAAGTGAATCAGACGATGATTCTGTGCCACCGTCAGAGGGTGAATGTGATGGAGAGGAGTATCCAGTTAACGGAGTAGCTCTCGTTACGAGGTGAGCATTGAATGTACAAGTAAAAGAAGAAAATGAGGTGCAACGAGATAACATCTTTCAGACAAGGTGTCTCATCAAAGATAAGGTATGTAGTATGATTATTGATGGTGGGAGTTGCACTAACGTTGCTAACACAACTATGGTTGAGAAGCGGGATTTACCTACTATGAAACATCCTAGACCATATAAACTACAGTGGTTGAATGAGAGTGGTGAAGTGAAGGTAAATCAGCAAGTGCTCGTATCATTTTCTATCGGAAGGTACCGTGATGAAGTTTTATGTGATGTTGTACCCATGCATGTGGGACATATTCTATTAGGAAGACCATGGCAATTTGATAGGCGAGTTATGCATGATGGCTTCAAGAATCGATATTCCTTTGTAATGAACGAAAAACCTGTCATTCTTGTACCATTATCACCTCAACAAGCATATGAGGATCAATTAAGGATTAAAAATGAGAGTGAACAGAAAAGAGAGATTGATAAAAGAGAAGAAAGAGAAGAAAACGTGAGGACACAAGAAAAAGAGAAGAAAAAAGAAAATCTCTATGCAAAAGGAAGTGATGTCAAAAGAGCATTCTATGCCAAACAACCTATGATTATACTTTTGTACAAGGAGGCTTATTTTAACACTAACATGTTTGACTCATCTTTGCCTAGTGTTGTTGTTGCATTATTGCAGGAATTTGAAGATGTATTCCCTGACGATATTCCAAGTGGATTGCCACCTAATAGAGGAATTGAGCATCAAATTGATTTCATCCCAGGTCCATCCATCCCTAACCGGCCAGCATATAAGAGTAATCCTGAGGAGACAAAGGAGCTTCAAAGGCAGGTTGAGGAGTTTATGTCCAAAGGATATGTGAGGGAAAGCATGAGTCCATGTGCTGTGCCTGTCCTACTTGTACCAAAAAAAGATGGGACTTGGAGGATGTGTGTTGATTGTCGAGCAATCAACAAAATCATTGTAAAGTATCGTCACCCCATACCTAGATTAGATGACATGTTAGATGAATTGCATGGGTCATGTGTTTTTTCTAAGATTGATTTGAAAAGCGGATATCATCAGATTAGGATGAGAGAGGGAGATGAGTGGAAAATAGCTTTCAAAACTAAGTATGGGTTGTATGAGTGGCTAGTTATGCCATTTGGTCTCACTAATGCACCAAGCACTTTTATGCGACTAATGAATCATGTTTTACGTGCATTTATTAGTAAATTTGTAGTGGTGTATTTTGATGATATCTTGGTCTATAGTAAAACCATAGAAGATCATCTTACTCATTTACGTTCTGTTATAAGTGTTTTACGTTCTGAGAAATTGTATGCTAACTTACATAAATGTTCCTTTTGTACTGATCAGATCACATTTCTTGGCTATGTTGTCAGTGCTAAAGGTGTTGAGGTTGACGAGGAAAAAGTTAAGGCAATTCGTGATTGGCCTACACCTAAGTCAACTAGTGACGTGCGTAGCTTTCATGGTCTAGCTAGTTTCTATAGACGCTTTCTTAAAGACTTTAGCACCATTGCTGCACCACTCACTGAGCTTATCAAAAAGAACATGAGTTTTAGGTGGGGTAGTGGCCAAGACAAGGTTTTTAATTGCATCAAGGAAAAATTAAGTTCTGCACCTTTACTTGCTTTACCTAACTTTGCAAAAGCTTTCGAGATTGAGTGTGATGCCTCAGGTATTGGCATTGGAGCTGTTTTGATGCAGGAACGGCGCCCAATTGCTTACTTTAGTGAAAAGCTAAGTGGAGCAAGCCTTAATTATCCTGCTTATGATAAAGAGATGTATGCATTGGTACGGGCTTTGGAGACATGGCAACATTACCTTTGGCTTAAAGAGTTTGTCATCCATACTGACCATGAATCTTTGAAGCACTTGAAGGGACAAGGAAAGTTGAACAAAAGACATGCCAAGTGGGTTGAATTTATTGAGACCTTTCCCTACATCATCCAATATAAAAAAGGTAAGGAAAATGTGGTAGCTGACGCGTTATCTCGCAAGTATGCCCTTATCTCTACACTTACTACAAACTTATTAGGATTTGAACACATTAAGGATTTATATGTGAATGATCCTGGATTTGATAATGTATATAGAGCATGTGAGGTGTCAGCCTTTGAGAAGTTTTATAGGCATAAGGGTTTCTTATTTAGGGAAAATCGTTTATGCATGCCTATGAGTTCTTTAAGGGAGTTGGTTGTGAGAGAAGCTCATGAGGGTGGTCTAATGGGTCATTTCAGAGTTAGGAAAACCCTAGATGTCCTAAATGAACATTTTTTTTGGCCACGAATGAAACGAGATGTTGAGAGGATATGTGCGAAATGCATAACATGCAAACAAGCTAAATCTAGAGTTTACCTCATGGCTTGTATACCCCTCTACCCATACCTAACCATCCTTGGGTTGATTTATCTATGGACTTTGTACTAGGCTTGCCATGAACAAAAAGGGGTAGGAATTCTGTATTTGTTGTTGTTGATAGATTTTCCAAAATGGCACACTTCATCCCATGTCATAAAACTGATGATGTAAACAACATTGCTGACTTATTCTTTAGAGAAGTAGTACGTTTGCATGGCATGCCACGAAGCATTGTTTTAGATCGGGATACAAAGTTCTTAAGCTACTTCTGCAAGACTTTATGGTGTAAGTTAGGTACTAAGCTATTGTTTTCAACTACTTGTCATCTACAGACTGATGGGCAAACTGAGGTAGTTAATCGAACTCTTTCTACTCTTTTGCGTGCTATTATTCGAACAAATTTGAAAACATGGGAAGATTGTTTACCACATGTCGAGTTTGCGTATAATCGGAGTGTTCATTCTACTACTAGTTACTCTCTATTTGAAATCGTATATGGTTTTAATCCATTGACTCCTTTGGATTTGGTACCTATACTTGTCAATGAGTATGCCGGCTTAGATGGGGAACGCAAGGCTGACATGATAAAAAAATTGCATGAGAAGGTGCGATAACATATTGAAAAATGAATTGAGCACCACGCATCCCAAGGGACGAAAGAAGGTGGTGTTTGAACCTGGTGATTGGGTTTGGGTGCATATGCGCAAGGAACAGTTCCCAGCTCAAAGGCGTTCGAAGCTACAACCCAGAGGAGATGGTCCCTTTCAAGTTGTAGCCCGAATTAATGACAATGCTTATCAGTTGGATCTTCCTGGTGAGTATAATGTGAGTGCAACATTTAACATTTCTGATCTTTCCCCTTTTGATGTAGGTGATGATTCGGGGACGAATCCTTTTGAGGAGAGGGGGAATGATGAGAACCATAGAGATGATGGGTGGAAGGCTCCAATGGTTGCAAGAGGTCCATTGCACATCCTAGAAGGCCCAATAACACGAGTTAGAGCCAAAAAGATTAAAGAAGCACTAAATGGGCTGATTCAAGACATCCAGGCCAACCCAGCTTCAAATGGGGCGAATTCAAGTTTGACAAGGAGTCCAGCCCTAATTAATATAATTAGAATACTTAAATAGGTTAGAATAAGTAATAGCATTTCTTTCTAAATAAGAGTTTATTATTTATGTTGAAATTTGTTCACAATTAGAAATTCCTCCAAAATAAGGATTTGTCCTAAGTAGGAATTTGTGCCTCTTTAGGATTGCTATCTTAGCCTATAAATAGGCTCCCCTTGTAAGCTCTGGAGGGTCAGACAACTTTGAGTGAAATAGAAAGCAAGGGTTTTTCTTTCGGTTCTTTTAGGGACTAAAGAACTTATCAAGAGGTACTTCATGTGGTGTTCTAATCGACTTATCACTCCGAATTCCTTTCTTTTCTGGAGTGTGGCATCCATATCTTTCTTAAATACACTAGGTTCGTGTTCCTTCCCAGAGTGCGTCTAGGGTTTGTGATATTAAACTCTAGTTTAGCTTTCCTGGTTGTTCTTTCATTCCCTGTGTGCATTGGGTCCCTAAGCCACATCTTTTTGGGGTTTTTCGCATCAAGAATTCCATCATCCAAATGTAATCCCCACTAATACAAATGTAACTAGATTGTATACTTGAAACACTCCTCTGCAATAGGAAATGCCGTATTAAAGTTTCAAGATAACACAAACTTCAATACTTGTCTTTGCGATGATAGGTGCAATGTATACAAGTGTTTCTCTGACATTCAAAGAGGTATGGGTGGTGAATGAATCTTCAAAAGACCAGATTCATTGTTTCTTTGACTCCATTAAATATGGCTGACTTTGGACTGACCTTGGATTGCATATTGGGCTTCATATTGTTGGCTAACCATGGGCTGCTGCTCCCCATCAGATTGTTACAATGAATATAATACTTGGTGTGTTCACAAATGTTAATTTCATGATTATTTTGTGTGATTTACTCCTTTGCAACAAAATGAGAAGCCTTGTTAACATGAAATGAAGTAATGGTTGCCTTTTTTAGGCAATGAATCACTCAAACCATATAAGAAAGCTAGTCAAGATTAATAACTTCGATGGATTTCAATGGATTTAGACTATGGAAGGTGTATTGACGTGGTTGCTGAGTGAATAACTCATTATGACAAAAAGAGAAGCTTGTTAACAAGAAATGAATTAACAATCAAGCAATAAGCCAAACCTTGTAAGAACGCATATCAAGATCAATAACTGATATGTTAGAAGGGCTTTAATGGATTCAGACTGCCAAAGGTCTATTGACGTGATTGCTGCAATGAATTTACCAAGCAATATATTCGTCAGCTTTTCTTACATTGTTTTAAATGATTCATTTCCTAGAACATGAATATGTTACTTCATTTCTCTGAAACATGGCTTCTTCTTTCACTGTAAAGACCCATTCACACCATACATTAAATTCATTGTGACAACCATGTCAATACACCTTTGGTAGTTTGAATCTATTGAAATCCAACAAACATAGGAGTCATTCATCTTAATTTGCTTTTCCTACATGGTCTGAATGGTTAATCAGTTGAAAGATGAGACCATCAGTCTATTTCTTGCTAAAAGGGGTTCTATTCTCATTGGGAAGACTCATTCACACAATGAACATGAAATTCACCTTGTACTAGCACAAAACCTCTTCTTTATTCAAATAAGGACATTTATATACCTTTTGTACCTTAAATCCATTGAAGTTCTTCAAAAATAAGAGTCCTTTAAACATAAGACTATATTATCACTTCATTTCATCAAGGCTTCTCCCCTTGGTGCAATGAGTCATTCACACCAAATGATAATGAAATTAACTTTTATGCCCATACCAAAACTTATATTCATTGCAAAAACACTTTAATACAACTTTGGTGGAAAGAATCCATTGAAGTCACATGGTTTAAATGCCTCTTTGATCTTGATATGCTTCCTTACATGGTTTGTGATGCAAACCCTAAAGAGCACAATGAGACCCACAAGCAAAACAAAGAATTCAAAACCCTAAGAAAGCTAAATTAGATTTAACAAAAGTAAAACCTTAACCAAATATTTATTAAGAAAACACGAACCAGAGGTATAAATCAAAATTAGAATGGCACAAGAAAGGCATCAATAAGTTCCAAAGTTCTCAAAAGAACCAAAGAGAAAAGTCTCTCAAATTTATTAAAAATCAATTATCTACTGCCCACAAAAAAGGGTTACAAGCTTATATATAGAGTTCAAATCAAAATTTTAAATCCAAAACAAAATAGGAAACAAAAAGCTTGCCTAACAAACTACTAGATAAAGGATTGGGCTTAAATTGAGACATTATTCAGCTCATTATGATTATAAAATAACTAAATAAGCATGGGCTCCCCTAAAGAAACAAGGTTTCCAGAATTCAGCCTAAACACCTCAAATAAGTTGTCCTGGAACTTGTATGAGGTTTATTAAACCTTGATGTTCCTCCAAAACTTGATCCTTTTGTTGTGCACTGTTTTTAGTCCAAATAATTTCAATAACCTTATTTAAAGCTTCTCGCATCCTTTTAGCTTTAGTTCTTGTTATTGGACCTCCATGCATGTGCAATGGATCACTACTTGTGCTGATTTGATTCCCATTAATTCAAAAGGTTCTTTGCCCAAAAGAGATTGTCATATCATTTGTTGTTATCAAGGCTTATATTTTTGTTGCAATCAGTCATTCACACAAAATGATCATCGAATTAACTTTTTTGTTCTACACCAATCATTATATTCTATGGGACAACATGTTGCCACACCTTTGGTACTCCAAATTCATTGAATTTTAGCAAACAAATAAGTAATTGATGTCATTTAGCTTTTGTTGCTATCAAAGCTTGCTCTTTCATTGCAATGAGTCAATCACACAAAATGATCATGAAATTAACTAGAGTGTTTACACCAAGCATTATACTTATTGTGACCACTATGCTTGCACTTGAGTCAATAAGTGTAATAGATGAGAATATATATTCTCTATTTATAATAATTTTTATTTTTGTATTCCATTTATGAGTAATAACTCTATCAATAAGATTTATAAACTAGGGATTATTAATCTCATTTTCTTTTAAAGATGTTTTGAAGGTATTATTTCTTTCTCATTTTCTATTTCTTATAAAAAAAATGTTTCTAAGATAATAATCTTAACCTGTAACCATTTAATATTATCTTTAAACTTATTAGCATAAACTTTAATGATACAAACACCTAAAAGTACAATGAGATATATCAAGTTTAATAAGAGTAAAAAATACTTGACCCGATGTATATTAAGAAAACATGAACCAAAGGAATAAATCAAAAATGGAATGTAACAAGAGTAATCTTGATGAGTTCCAAATTTCTCAAAAGAATCTAAGTCAAAAGTCAATCAAATTTCATAAAAGTCAATCACCCAGCCCTCCCCCCCTCAAATAGAGGGTTACATACCTATATCTAGAGTTCATACCAAAATTGTAAATCTAAAACATAAAATAATATAACAAATTTTTCTAACAAACTACTAAATAAGGAACTGGGTAGATTGAACTTAAATTAAGAAATTGTTCAACCCATTTCAATTATAAAATAATTAAATAACAAACATGGCCCCCCAAAAGAAACATGATAAGTGGCCAAGTTCATAATTCAGCCCAAACTCCTCAAATAAGTTATCCTTGAATTTGTCTTAAGTTTATTAAGCCTCATTGTTCCTCCAAGCCTTAATCCTTTTGTTATGGGTTGCTTTCAGCCCAAATAACTCCTATAAGTCCATTTAAAGCTTCTTGCATCCTTTTAGCTTTTGTGCTTATTATTGGACCTTCATGTATGAGCAATGAATCACAAAATGTGCTGATTTGATTCCCATCATTCCTCCTTTCTTCGAAAGGATTTGTCCTCAAATCATCCCTTACATCAAAAGGCATTGTGCTAATAAGAAATATTAAAAGTAGCATTAAAAGGAGAATCCAATTTGTAGGCATTATCATTAATTCTTGCAATCACTTGGAATGGTCCATCTCCTCTTGGTTGCAACTTAAAACACTTTTTGTGCAGGAAATCTCTCCTTGCACATATATACCCAAACCCAATCACATGTTCAATAACAACTTTCTTTTGCCCTTTATTAGTTTGGTTTGTATATTGCTTAGTTGTCCTTTCTATATGATGTTATGCCATTTAATGCAATCGATTAACCAATTCAACTTTCCAAACTAGCTGATTCTGCAACAGGTAAAGGTAATAAATCCAAAGGGGTAAGCAGATTAAAGCCATAAACAACTTGAAATGGAGAACAATTAGTTGTTGAATGGATGTTTCTGTTATAAGCAAGATCAACTTGTGGCAAACACTCTTCTTGATTCTTCAAGTTCTTTTGAATGATAGTGTGCAACATGGCTATCGATGTTAATACCACGTTGGTTTGTCCATTAGTTTGAGAATGACATATAGTCGAAAACAATAATTTAGTTCCCAACTTTCCCCATATAGTCTTCCAAAAGTAGCCTAAGAACTTAACATATCAATCAGAAACAATAGTCCTTGGAATGCCATGTAAATGCAAAATTTCCTTGAAGAACAAATATGTTATGTTTGGTGCACATTGATTTTATGGCAAGGAATAAAATACGTCATTTTCAAAAACCTATCATCAACAACAACAAAAACAGAATCACTTAGCTTTCTTAACTTAGGTAAACCAAAAACAAAACTTGAGATAAATCAAACTAAGGTTCACTAAGTATGGATGAAGGTATGTATAAAAAGACCATAGGGTAAAACTCTAGATTTGGCTTGTTTACAAGTAATACACTTCTCACATATCCTCTTAACATCTCTCCTCATGTGCAGCCAAAAGAAGTGATCTTTTAGCATATTCTCTTCAAGAACTCTTAGGCACACATAACCTATTTTCTCTAAACAAGAATCCATCATGCCTATAAAATTTTCCAAAAGCAGCCTTTTCACTTGCATTAAATGTATAAGTAAAATTAGGATCATTAACATATAAATTTTTTAAGTGTTCAAATCCTAAAAATGTTGTATTTAAAATAGAGATAAGCACATATATTTGAGTAATGCATCAGCCACAACATTTTCCTTACCTTGCTTGTGCTAGATCACATAAGGAAATGTCTTAAGGAACCTCCTCCATCCCTTTTGCATGTCATTTATTCAACTTTTGTTGTCCTGTCAAATGCTTTAAGGACTCATGTTCAGTATAGATCTCAAACTCCTTAGGCCAAAGATAGTATTATCTTGTCTCTAAGGCCCTTACCAATACATACAACTCTTTATCATAAGTTGTATAATTAAGCACTGCCCCATTTAATTTTTCACTAAAGAATGCAATAGGTTGCCACATTTGCATTAAAATAGCCCTTAAACCTATACTTGAAGCATCACACTTAATTTCAAACGTTTTAACAATGGCAAGTAAAGCAAGTAATGGTGTAGAACTTCATTTTTCCTTAATTGGATTAAATGCACCCTTTTTGTTAAGCTTCCCAATAAAACCTACACTTTTCTTCACAATTTCAGTTAATGGAGGGACCATTGTGCTAAAGTTCTTGACAAATCTCTTATAGAAACTAGCCACACCATGAAAACTTTGCACCTCAGAAATATTCTTGAGTGATGGCCCTTCTTTAATTATCTTATCCCTTTTTTAAGTTCTTACTATAGGCCAAAATATCATCAAAATAAACAACCACAAATTTGCCTATGAAAGTAAAGGAACCACATATAGAGACTCATGCTTTTGTTGATTGCACAATAATCAGTGCACATTCACAAAGTTTCATCCTTCTTAGGCACAAGTAGTATGGGAACCACATATGGACACATGCTTTGTCTCACCTATCCCTTCTTCATGAGCTCTTCAACCTGCCTTTGAAGTTCCTTTATTTCCTTGGGGTTACATCTGTATGTAGATTAGTTTGGAATTACAGCTCCAACAATAAAATCAATTTGATGTTCATTTCCCCTTATATAGGTGCTAAACTATTTGGAGTGTCCTCAAGAAACACATCCTAGAAATTTTGCAAAAGAGATCTAACTAGGTTTGCATATTCAAGGAATAAAAGGTGTATAGAATGCAGCTGAGAAGAAAAATGGAGATAAGATGCAACTATGAAGAAAAACAGGAGAAAAAAATCAATTCAGTTAAGCAAACTTGATGTAAATCTTGCTAGTTTGACACCAAGGTGATACAAACCCCAAAGAGCACAATGAGACCTACAAGCAAAATCAGGTTTAACAGGAGTGGAAAAAAACGTTAAGCCAATTTTATTAAGAAAACATGAACCGAAGGTATAAATCAGAATCAAAACACCACAAGAGTAATCTTCATAAATTCCAAAGTTCTCAAAAGACCCTACGAGAAAAGTTTCAAATTTTATTAAAAATCAATCAACCAACCCCCATATAAGATGGTTGTATTGCAACAAACATGTCCTTGCACATTTTGTACTTTAAATCCATAGAATACAATAAAAAAAAAAAAATGACTCACTGACCTGGATTAGCTTTCATGGTTAGAAGGGTTCATTGCTTGAAAGATGTGACTATCACTTGATTTCATGCTAATAAGGCATCTCCTTTCATTACATGATGACATTCACACAAAATGATCATGAATTTTCGAATTCATTCAAACTTTATATTCTTCAAGAGAAGTATGCCCTTACACCTTTGACATTCTGAATCCAATGTTCCATCAAACAAAGGAGTCATTAATCTTGGTTAGTTTTTCTAGTTGGTATCAAATGGTTCCATTCCTAAAGGGTAAGACCATAATTTCATTTCCTACTAACAAGGTTTCTCCATTGATTAAAGGACATATGTGCTCAAAATAATCATGACAAAGGAATCATTTATCTCAATTAACTTTTCGTAATGGTTTGAATGGTTCATTTGCTAAAAGATTAGACCTTAACTTTATTTCTTCCTAAGAAGGCTTCTCATTTCATTATACAGTGTCATTCACACAAAATGATCATGAAATTAACTTTTATGTCTACACCAAACATGATATTCAGTGGGACATGTATCTCCTTACAGTGTTTGTACTATGAATCCAATGAATTCTACCCCAAAAAAAAAAAAAAATTCATTGATCTTGATTATCTTTTCTTATATGGTTAATATGGTTCATTGCCTAAAAGATAAGATTGTATCTTCATTTACTGCTAAAAAGGATTCATTTTTTACTACACATAGCCATTCACCCAAAATAATCCTAAAATTAAATTTGTATCATTGCCAAACATTATATTTATTGCAACAAGCACATCCTTAAACCTTTTTGCACTGAATCTATTGAATTATTTCTAACAAAGAAATCCTTGTTCTTGACTAGCTTGCATGGTTTGAATTGTTCATTATTTGAAGGATGAGACTACCAGTTCACTTCTTATTAATAAGACTTCTCCTTTTGCTAAATGGAGTTATTCACACAAAAGGATCATCAAATTAACTTTTGTGTCTACACCATACATTATATTCTTTGTGACAAACATGTCCTTACACCTTTTGTGCTCTAAATCTATAAAATTCTATGAAGCAATGGAGTGATTTCCCTTGATTGGATTTTCTTATGAGGATTAAATGTTTCAATCCCTAAAGGATGGGATTGTCACTTCATTTAATGCTAACGAGGCTTCTCCTTTGATTGCATAGATTCACACAAAATAATCGTTGAATTAACTTTTGTGCCTACACCAAATATAATATATTTTTTACAATTATGTTTGAACACCATTCATGTTTTGAATCCACTTAATTCCATGAAACAAAGGATTTATTGAACTCTATTAGCTTTTTTTTTACAACGTTTAAAGGGTCCATTCCTTGAAATATGGCACTATCACTTTATTTATATCAAATAAGGCTTTGCCTTTTGTTGCATGAAGTCATTTATACAAATTGATTATGAAATTAATTTTTTTGTCGACACCAAACACTATATTGGATGAGACAAGTGCGTCCTTACACCTTTGGTGTTCTAAATCCATTTGACCCTATGTAGAAAGGGAAATATTGATCTTGATTAGCTTAACTTATAGGGATTAAATGGTTGAATTCTCAAAGGATGAGACTGTCACTTCATTTCTTACTAATAATGTTTCTTCCTTTCATTGCCTGAAGTCATTCACACAAAATGATCATTAAATTAAGTTATATGCCCACACCAAATATTATATTCTTTGTGACAAGTGCTTCCTTACACCTTTAGAGCTTTGAATCCATTAATTACATCAAGCAAAGAGTCCTTGATCTTGGTTAGCTCTCCTTGGTTTAAATGGTTCATTACTCAAAAATGTCGTCATCATATCCAATAGCTTTTCTCCCTTGTCAGGAAGCTTGTGTTGGTCATAATAGAGTAATCATCATTTCTATTAGCTCTTCTTTCAATACTAATTCCATGAGAGCTTTGAGCATTTGTTCTAGTGATTGAGAAGGGATAGGCTTGGGAAGAATTGATCAAGGTTCATTAATCCAAACAACTCCTTTAGCCATATAAACCCTATCTTGAAAAAATTCAAAATTTTCCCACTATTGGATGTTAATCCTTTGAGCCAACCAAGGAACATGCTTCATATTAGCATCCAAATTGTCAACTTCTTTTGCCATGATGGTATAGTCCTATTTAACAATCCATGGAACACAATACCAAGAAGTAAACAAAAGTAGAGTCTTTAATGTCATCATTTTCTTCACAAAACTATTCAAAAATAATTTTTACCTTATTAGGTAAAGTTATGGGATGTAATCCCCATTTAAGGAACCAGGTTTTAAACCATTTACAGAGCCTCTTAAGATCATGTGGGAAATGAATATGAATAAACCAGCTAAATTTCTTTTGCCAGTTTTCATATAATAAAGCCTTTTTCCATGCATTCATGTAATCAAAATAATTATAGGTTTTAAGCTTCCACTATTCTTTTAGTTCTTTAGTACTAAATGAACCACCTTGCCAATCTTCAGGATAGAGAACTCTCTTTACCTTGAATTTGGCATATGCCCATTCTTTATAACCAGAAGTACCTGCACCTCACTCCATAAGTTCAATAACCACCGAGTTGGTTTCATGGACAATCTGTTGGTAATAAGAGTAGTCTTTTGGATAAGTGTGAGGATACATATCATTTTTAAGATAAAACTAGGCCACCTCATTAGGTAAAAGTTGAGCATAATTATTCTCAATAGAGCATAAAAACTCCCAAGTATTTTGGGATTAGTGGATATATTGAACTCTATCCAAAGCATGCTCGTAATTGTCTTCTAGAAGTTTATCAACTTCATAAGTTTTTCTTCTTTTAATTTTTCAGTGGATAACCATTAATTTCTACATCTACCCATGTGTGAGATAACTTGTAGCTAATAACAAGTTTACTTTTATCAGTAGTGTTTAACACTTTTATTGTTTTTGAAAAGTATTTTGAAAGTACTATACCTTTATTAATACAATCAAGGTGATAGCATAAAAATATATTCTTTATTGACTACGACCATTATCATGGTATGCCATTTATAGGTAATAACCATATCAATAAGGTTAATATATTGAAGACTTTCAATATCCAAATCTTCATTTAAGAAAGTTTTTGGAAGGACTAATGTCTTTTCTTCCTTTTCTTCAGGCATGGTTTCAAGAATTTAAACCCTATCTTTTACATCTTTCATTTCTAATTTCAAGGTTTGAATTTCAGCTTTAAGCTCTTTGATTATTAGTTTCCCCCAGTTAACTGAGGGGGGCTAGCTTTAATGTGTTGTATAATAGTATTAAAATTGTAACTTTCTTTGGGTTCCCAAACTGTCTTACTAAACTCTTCATTCTGATGTTTTGATAGATGCAATACTTTTCTCATTGCTCATGTTTTTCTTTTGGATCTGGAATTTTATCAATAAGATACAAAATCATATAATCTTTCTTTTTTAAAGACTAATAAGCCATTTTGTTTTCATAGTGCCTTATAATGGTTACATTGACTAGCACAACTTTTTTGTATACTAGAGTTAAAAGAGAAAGAATAAGTATCTTCTTTTGTGACTTCTATTTGAAAATTGGATTCCTCAGAATCACTTTTTGATAAGAAAATGTGTATTAATGATCTTTTAAGATCTTCACTCAAGGCTAATTCTTGAAGTTTTTGT
Source organism: Rhizophora apiculata (assembly GCA_037832385.1). Taxonomy (NCBI): domain Eukaryota; kingdom Viridiplantae; phylum Streptophyta; class Magnoliopsida; order Malpighiales; family Rhizophoraceae; genus Rhizophora; species Rhizophora apiculata. Next base: position 764,646 of record CM075440.1, read on the forward strand.
TTTCTTTTGCACTTACTAGAATATTGTCCTATTTTGCCATATTTATAGTAAACAATAGTCTTTTTATATTGAATCCTTTTCCTTTTTTTTTTTTGGCTTCCCAAACCCTATTGATGCCTTATTTTTCTTACTAAGTTGTTTTTTCTTATTATAGAAGTGATAACTTCTATGCTTTGGTTTGGTAGGGTAGTGAATGAATGGATAACCCATTTGTTCATAAAAGCTTCCCAAAGCTTTCTTTTCTTGAGTTTTCTCATTTTGTAATTGCCTATGTAATTTCCTTTCTTTACAAAGTTTAACTCCTTCAGCCACTACTTTGGCAACTAATTAGCCATAAGTATTTTGATAATAATCAAGTGTTCCAATGTGATTAGCCAAGTCTCAACTATTTTAGCAAATAAGGTAGGTAACCTGAAAGAAATTATTCTTTCTAGAAAATATTTTGGTTATCTTCTTTGTGAAAACTTTAGAGAAGAACATATCTTTATACCCCACTGAAAGTGTGACAAGTAAAGACTTCTTAAATTAATGAGTTGCTCATAAGTCTTATCAACCAAAAAGGTGGCCATACCAATAAAGTGATTGGTAATGATGTAAATTAGTGTATTAGCACAATTAGAGATTAACATTCCCAATTCTATCTTTACTGTTGAAAATATTTGGTATTTTGCTTCAAACAAATAAAAACCCCACCAGCTTTTAAGCTATCTAGTAAACCCATTTGTCATCATTTTTACAATTTTAAGGTTTGAATTACCCTTTGTTTTAGTAGCAGTTGCAAACATCATCATATAATTTAATAGTAGGAGAATTTGATGTTTTGTTTGACCATTTAGATTCATTCTACTAGATTGCTACCATCATACTAAACATAGTTATAATCAACTTGTTTTCCAGTTAAAAGATCAATCGGTGTTGGCCTTCAATAGTAAAATTTAGCCTCATAAAAGGTCATTTTATTAATATCAAAAGGTTCCTTTAGATAAGAAGGAGAAAGCTTACCATTTAAGGGTTACTATTTTGATAAAAACATATGTTTTAATTGATTTATATAATCCTCCATTTCACTTCTAAATTTAACTTATCCCTCTTTTTCCATAGTAGCTTCTTTCTCTTTTAATTCTTAGGCCTTTAAACCTTTTAACAATTTCATCTAACAATTCTATTTTGTTATGACTTTTGTTTGTTATCTTGGAATCCATTTCTTTAGATGATAGGGGTTTAAAAAAACCCTTTTTTCTACTTCTAGTTTAACCAGAGGTTTGATAATAACATCCTTATTTTAAACTATTTCTTCAACCTTTTATTCTATTCAAGTTAACGAAGATTCCACAGATTGATGATAGAGGTTACTGTAATTATTCTACTGTATAATAGCACTAGTAGTTGCTTTGGCCTTACAAGGAGAAGCAATTGCCTCACTATCACTATTTTTATTGATAGATTGAGGCCTAGGGGGTAAATACTATTAACCTTTTTCCCTTTTTTTCTTAAATATTCTTGATAAGCATTTTCAAGGATTAGGCACTCTTTTGGGGCTGAAAAATTAGGAAGAGGTTTTCATTAATTATAAACCTTTTGAATATAGGTAAAAATATCAACAACCCCCATTTTATCTATATATTTTTTTATGCCTTTGGTACCAAAGCTCTTGTAGACTACAATTAAAGGTCATAAAAAACCATTTCCTTTCTAAAGCATTTTCAAAAGAGTAAAATAACTCTTTAACCTTTTCTTCTACCTCATTATAGGTTGTAAAAACATAGATACTCTGATCTTCAACATGATAGCCCATATCCAATAAAGAGGGAGATCTAAGTCTAGAGGTTTAACTTATCTAATTTAGTGGTTCATTAACCACAAAAGTAAAAGTAGAGAGAGGAAAGTCAACTTTATATTATGGTTGACTAATTTGTTCTCTCATTCTTCTAATTCCTTCTAACTGTGTTAATAGTATAGAGGAAGTAAAGTATCTACTAGGTTTTAGATCTTTTCCCTTTTTGATATTTAACCTCACACTTCTTTGAGGTGCAAATCATATTTTAATGTCTCCTTTATATTCAATAATTTCTTCCATCTGTTGATTTACTTGTTTAACAAGTTTAACAACTTTTTCTAATGTCCATCTTTCAGGTAATTTAACTTGATCCCATGTTATAGTTCTAGGTATGATAACATTGGCTTTGGATTTGTTGGCTAGGAGTAGAGTTGTTCCCTTGTTAACATACAGAGATGATATTTCTTTTATGTGGGAACTGTAGTATTTGTAACCTTCTAATGGATTTTATAAATAAACATTACTTTTTTAGAGGTTGGCATCCTATTAAACCTCTCAGTTTTGATGTCCAAGCATAAAGCATGCATCAAATTAGGATTTAATAATGATAGCAGGAAATTTGGAAAACATGAGAACCAAATAGTTATGATACAAACTCCGTTTATATGTAAATGGAACCTAACACTAATGTTGGTATAGGATCGTTCCAACAAAGGTTAAGGGATTTGAAGTTCTGACCAAATGATTATAAATAACCAAGAACTAGAACTATAAGATTCAGACGCCACTCCTAACAATACAATATTGAAGAAGATAAGTTTATTGAACCAATACACTCAAGTATGAAAGTTCAGAATTAGTTCTCAAAGAACTAGAGAAAATAGGTCATACATTTATGAAAAATCTGCCTCCCCTCCAGCCACCATTTCTGCCCTTTTTATATGTTAACTCCCAAAAACCCTAGCCAATAAGATGGGTTTATTAAGGAAATTCGTTCAACCCACTATATAACAATATAACCCATGAAAATAATCCATTTAAATGCCCAAACATGAGCTCCCAAATCAACTTCCTTCCCAAGGCCATGGTTCTCAAATTCGTCCACAGATGACACATTTGCAAGCCCTGGTGAAACCTCCATCATCCTTAACTCATACCTAGCAACTTCCTGATGGTAAATGTCGCACAATAAGTTGTTGAGAGCTTCCTTTATTTTCTTTGACCTTGCCCTTGTCATTGGCCCTCCAAGGTTTTGCAAAGCATCAACTCCCTTGTTGATTTGAGTTGGTACAATATGGCTTCCATCATTCCCGCTCTCCTTAAAATGATTTGTCCTCAAAGCAGCATCTACATCATCAAAGGGAAAAGGAGAAAGGTCAGAAACATTAAATGTTGCACTCACATTATACTCACCTAGCAAGTCAAGTTTATATGCATTATTGTTGACTCCTGCCACCACTTGAAAAGGACCATCTCCCCTTGGTTACAACTTTGATTTCCTTTGCATAGGAAATCTATCCTTCCATAAATGTACCTAAACCCAATCACCAGGTTCAAAAGTGATATGCCTACGACCTTTGTTGGCTTGTGTTTCATATTGTTTGGTATCATGGAATTAACTTTTGTATCTACATCAAACATTCTATTCATTTTGACAAGCACATCAGTATTCCTTTGATAGTATTAATCCATTGAAGACATTAATCTTGATTAGATTTTTTTACATGGATAGAATGATAAATTGCTTAAAAGATTAGACAATCACTTTATTTCTTACTAATACAGCTACTTCTTTCTGCACAAGGAGTCAATGATACAAAATAATCATGAAATTAACTTTTGTGTATACACCAGGCCTTATATTAATTACTATAACTACATTGATACACATTTTGTGGTATAAATCCATTTAAGTCTATCAAATGAAGGAGTCATTGATTTTGATTAGCAAGCATTGTTAACTTTTGTGTCTACATCAAGCATTATATTCATTAGGATAAGCATGTCTTGCAGCTTTGGCACTTTAAATTGATTCAGTTCCATAAAAGAAAGGAGTAATTGATCTTTGTTGGCTTTTATTACATGGTTTTCATGTTTTATTGCCTAACAATGAGGTTGTCACTTCATTTCTTGCTAACAAGCTTTCCACTTCTGATGAAAGTTCTCATTGCGATAAGCATATCCTTACACCTTTGGTACTTTTGAATCCCTTGAATTCTATCAAACAAATGACTCATAGATCTTGATTAGATTTTCTTACAAGTATTGGAAAATTTCAATTCCTAAAGGATGAGACCATCACTTCATTTCTTGCTAACAAGGTTTCTCCTTTCATTTCAAGGACTCATTCGTGCAAAACAATCATGAAATTAGCATTTCTACCTACACCAAAATTATTTTCATTGTGTCACATAATTTCTAAATCATAAGGCCTCTCCTCTCAACGTAAGAACTCAGTCCCACAAAATAATCATGAAGTTAACTTTTGTGTCTAAACCAAACATTATGTTTAATGTGATGAGCATGTCAATACACCTTTGGTATTCTTAATTAATTGAAGTCCATCAAACATAGTAGTCATTAATGTTGATTAACTTTTCCGACATGGATAAAATTGTTCATTGCATAAAAGATGATAAAGTCAATTCATTTCTTTCTAATAAGGCTTCTCCTTTTTATGCAAGCAACCTTTCACATAAAATGATCATAAAATTAACTTTTGTGCATACACCAAGCATTATATTCAGGGTAACAACCACATGAACACACCTTTAGTAGTCTGAATACAGTAAAGTACATCAAATGTATAAGTCATTTATGTTGATGAGCTTTTCCTATATTGTTTGAATTGGTTGCAGCCTAAAAGATGAGAACATCATTTGATTTCATGCTAACAAGACTTTTCCTTTCATTGCAAAAACTCATTTCCATAAAATAATCAAGAAATTAACTTTTGTGTTTGCACCAAACATTATATTCATTGCAATAAGCACATCAATACACATTTGACAGCATGAATCCCATAAAGACAGTCAAATGTAAGAGTCATTGATAAGGGATTAAACCCTAATTCCACCACAAAAGCTAGCTCAAGAGTGAAGGGTTGACCCAACCCTTTTAAACAGCACAAAGACCCCCTTAAGAACTGATGTGGGACACATCATGCCCGACCCCTTTAAACTGCATGTCCTCGTGCTGCCTCAGTCGGCGATCGGCATGATGGCAGGGAACCTTTGTACATGTGCCCACTCGACCCACTGAGTTTGACTCTGATACAACCTAATAAGGGATTGAACACTAACTCCACCACAAAACCTAGCTCAAGAGTAAAGGGTTGACCCATTCCTTATAAACAGCCCAAAGACCCCCTTAAGAACTGATGTGGGACACATCAGTCATTGATCTAGATTAGATTTTCTTACATTGCTAGAATGTTAATGGCTTGAAAGATGAAACAATCACATTACTTTTCGCTAATAAGGCTACTCCTTTTTATGTGAGGAGTCAATCATACAAAATGATGATAAAATTCACTTTTGTGTGTACAGGCATTATATTCATGGAAATAACCTTATCAATACACCTTCAGTGGTCTAAATCCATTGATGTTCATCAAACATATAAATCATTGATCTTGATTAGCTTCCTTACATTGTTTAAATTGTTCATAGCCTTAAAGATGAGAACATAACTTCATTTCTTGTTAACATGGCTTTTCCTTTCATTGTTAGGGCTCATTCATGTAAAATTCTCATGAAATTAACTTTTTTCCTACACTAAAAACTATATTTATTGTGACAACAACATCAATACACTTTTGGTTGCCTCAATCCATTAAAATCCATCATAACTCATTGATCTTGATTGGCTTTCTTACATTGTTTGAATGGTTCATTGCCTGAAATAGTCACTTAATGATGGAAGCCATATTGTACCAACTCAAATCAACAAGGGAGTTGATGTTTTGCAAAACCTTGGAGGACCAATGACAAAGGCAAGGTCAAAGAAAATAAAGGAAGCTCTCAACAATTTGTTGTGCGCCATTTACCATCAGGAAGTTGCTAGGTACGAGTTAAGGATGATGGAGGGTTCACCAGGGCTTGCAAATGTGTCATCTATGGAGGAATTTGAGAACCATGGCCTTGGGAAGGATGTTGGATTTGGGAGCCCATGTTTGGGCATTTAAATGGATTATTTTCATGGGGCTATATTGTTATGTAGTGGGTTGAACAAATTTCCTTAATAAGCCCATCTTATTAATTAGAGATTTTGGGGGTACGAATTTCCTTAACAAACCCATCTTATTAGGTAGGGTTTTTGGGGGTACGAATTTCCTTAATAAGCCCATCTTATTAGCTAGGGTTTTGGGGGTATAAATTTCCTTAATAAACCCATCTTATTAGGTAGGATTTTTGGGGGTATGAATTTCCTTAATAAGCCCATCTTATTAGCTAGGGTTTTGGGGGTACAAATTTCCTTAATAAGCCCATCTTATTAGCTAGGGTTTTGGGGGTACCAATTTCCTTAATAAGCCCATCTTATTAGCTAGGGTTTTGGGGGGATAGCATATAAAAAGGGCAGAAAGGGTGGCTGGACATAGAACCCCATCTTTATGAATGTATGAGATAGTTTCTCTGGTTCCTTAAGAACTAATTTTGAACTTTTAGTACTTGATTGTATTGGTTCAATAGACTTATCTTTTTCAACATTGTTGTTGTTAGGAGTAGCATCTAAATCTTATAGTTCTGGTTCTTGGTTGTTTATAATCATTGGGTCAGAACTCCGAATCCCTTAGCCTTTGTTAGAACGATCCTATACCAACATTGGTGTTGGGTTTCGGTTACATATAATCAGAGTTCGTATCATTTGGTATCAGAGCCAGGTTCTAGCTCAGGTTAGTTATACCTTTGTTATCATCTATTTCATATATTCTTCATTGTTGGTTGAATAATCAAAAAAAAAAAATCAAAATTGTGTATTTCTTGGGTTTCCTTTCTGATATTTGATTCCTTTACAGAAATACCCATTAGTTAACAAAAAAAAAAAACAAACAAACTGGCTTCATTACTCAATTATATTCGATAATTGATTGTTATCTGATTACACTGATCATTTCATTGAATTCCTTGACATTCTGTTTGCTTTATTGCCCATCTTCTTGATCGTGCCACTTCTCTGAAGAGGTAGGTCTAGGATTGATATATTCAAGTTTTGTTTGTTCTGAATTTAGTTTGCTTGGAACTATTGAAAGAACTCTTACAGTCTTGCAATTCATTGAGTAAAACACGAGAGTTGAGGAATACTATAGTTGAGTGGGTAGCAAATACGAAAGGGAGTGAGTTTTGTGAGGTATATTCTTTATTTACTAACAATCTTGCATATCCAATGTCTAATGCTAAAGAAGGCAGTTTCCCACATGAAGAGGAAAAAATCGTTGTTCCAGATTTCAAATTACTTATGAAATAATTAGAGCAGAAGTTTGATAGGATTGACCAAATGTTTTGGGAAGTTCAAGATAGGATGGATAAAATAGAAGGGGAATCGAGTGTCAATCCTAAGAGGCCAGCTGGGGGAGTCATGAAGGAGCAATTTGAACATGACTTTGGTGAAGATGGTGATGATTATTATGATGATGGTGATAATGCGAGTAAAAACTTCAGAGGTGGATTTAGAGGAGGACGTGGTAATAGGAATAGTAGAGGAGTAAGAGGCAATGGAAATGTTTATAATAGGTACAATAGAGGTTGGCATAATAGAAATAGAGTGGAGGAAGGAGTAGACAAAAATCTTAATAGTATTAAAATAAAAATACCTTATTTCCAAGGGAAAACTGACCTTCATGTCTATGTGGATTGGGAACGAAGGGTAGAATTAATATATGAGTGCCATAACTTCTCTGAGGAGAAAAAAGTGAAGTTAGCTGTGGCAAAGTTCACTGATTATGCTGTAGTATGGTGGGACCAGCAAGTTAGCACTAGCAGAAGAAATTTGGAGTGAATCGTAAAAACTTGGAATGAGTTGAAGACTGTGATGAGAAGGAGATTTGTTCCCAACCCTTATTATAGGGATTTGTATAACAATTTGCAGAGCCTTACGTGATGGAAGCCATATTGTACCAGCTCAAATCAATAAGAGAGTTGATGCTTTGCAAAACCTTGGAGGACTAACAACAAAGGCAAGGTCAAAGAAAATAAAGGAAGCTCTCAACAACTTCTTGTGTGACATTTACTATCAGGAAGTTGCTAGGTACAAGTTAAGGATGATGGAGGCTTCACCAGGGCTTGCAAATGTGTCATCTGTGGAGGAATTTCAGAACCATGGCCTTGGGAAGGATGTTGGATTTGGGGGCCCATGTTTGGGCATTTAAATGGATTATTTTCATGGGGCTATATTCTTATGTAGTGGGTTGAACGAATTTCCTTAATAAGCCCATCTTATTAATTAAGGTTTTTGGGATACGAATTTCCTTAATAAGCCCATCTTATTAGGTAGGGTTTTTTGGGGTACGAATTTCCTTAATAAGCCCACCTTATTAGCTAGGGCTTTGGGGGTACGAATTTCCTTAATAAGCCCATCTTATTAGCTAGGGTTTTTAGGGATAACATATAAAAAGGGTAGAAAGGGTGGCTGGAGGCAGAACCCCATCTTTATGAATGTATGAGCTATTTTCTCTAGTTCCTTGAGAATTAATTCTAAACTTTCGGTACTTGAGTGTGTTGGTTCAATAGACTTATTTTCTTCAACATTGTTGTTGTTAGGAGTGGCGTCTAAATCTTATAGTTCTAGTTCTTAGTTGTTTATAATCATTCGATCAAAACACCACATCCCTTAACCTTTGTTAGAAGGATCCTACACTAACATTGGTGTTGGGTTCCGTTTACATATAATCGGAGTTCGTATCATTTGGTATCAGAGCCAGGTTCTAACTCAGGTTAGTTATACATTTGTTATCATCTATTTCATATATATTCTTCATTGTTGGTTGAATAATCAAAAAAAAAAAAAAGAAAAGAAGAAAAATAAACACAAAAAAAAAAAACAAAATCATGTATTTCTTGGGTTTCCTTTCTGATATTTGTTTTTTCTACAGAAATACCCATTAGTTAATCAAAAAAAAAACCGACTTCATTGCTTAATTGGTCATTTACTCAATTATATTCTTTGACATTCTATTTGCTTTATTGCCCATCTTTTTGATCATGTCACTTCTCTAAAGAGGTAGGTCTAGGATTGATATATTCAAGTTTTGTTTATTCTAAATTTAGTTTGCTTGGAACTATTGAAAGAGCTCTTAGAGTCTTACAATTCATTGTGTGAAACACGAGAGTTGAGGACTATTATAGTTGAGTGGAGAGCAAACACGCAAGGGAGTGAGTTTTGTGAGGTATATTCTTTACTTACTAACAATTTTGCATATCTAATGTCTAATGCTAAAGAAGGCAGTTTCCCACATGGAGAGGAGGAAGTAGTTGTTCCCGATTTCAAATTGCTTATGAAATCCTTAGAGCAGAAATTTGATAAGATTGACCAAATGTTTTGAAAAGTTCAAGATAGGATGGATAAAATAGAAGGGGAATTGAGTGTCAATCCTAAGAGGCCAGCTGGGGGGGTCATGAAGGAGCAATTTGAACATGACTTTGGTGAAGATTGTGATGATTATTATGATGACGGTGATAATGTGAGTAAAAACTTCAGAGGTGGATGTGGTAATAGGAATAGTAGAGGAGTAAGAGGCAATGGAAATGTTTATAATAGGAACAATGGAGGTTGGGATAATAGAAATAGAGTGGAGGAAGGAGTAGACAAAAATCTGAATAGTATTAAAATGAAAATACCTTATTTCCAAGGGAAAGCAATGTCTATTTGGATTAGGAACGAAGGGTAGAATTAATATATGAGTGCCATAACTTCTCTGAAGAGAAAAAAGTGAAGTTAGCTATGGCAGAGTTCACTAATTATGCTGTAGTATGGTGGGACCAGCAAGTTAGCACTAGCAGAAGAAGTTTGGAGAGAACCATAGAAACTTGGAATGAGTTGAAGACTGTGATGAGAAGGAGATTTGTTCCCAGCTCTTATTATAGGGATTTGTATAACAAGTTGTAGAGCCTTACGTGATGGAAGCCATATTGTACCAGCTCAAATCAACAAGGGAGTTGATGCTTTGCAAAGCCTTGAAGGTCTAATGACAAGGGCAAGGTCAAAGAAAATAAAGGAAGCTCTCAACAACTTGTTGTGTGACATTTACCATCAGGAAATTGCTAGGTACAAGTTAAGGATGATGGAGGCTTCACCAGGGCTTGCAAATGTGTCATCTGTGGAGGAATTTGAGAACCATGGCCTTGGGAAGGATGTTGGATTTGAGTGCCCATGTTTGGGCATTTAAATGGATTATTTTCATGGGACTATATTCTTATGTAATGGGTTGAACAAATTTCCTTAATAAGCCCATCTTATTAATTAGGGTTTTTGGGGGTACGAATTTCCTTAATAAACCCATCTTATTAGTTAGGGTTTTGGGGGTACGAATTTCCTTAATAAGCCCATCTTATTAGTTAGGGTTTTTGGGGGATAGCATATAAAAAGGGCAGAAAGGGTGGCTGGAGGCAAAATCCCATCTTTATGAATGTATGAGCTATTGTCTTTGGTTCCTTGAGAACTAATTCTGAATTTTCAGTACTTGAGTGTGTTGGTTCAATAGACTTATCTTTTTCAACATTGTTGTTGTTAAGAGTAGTGTCTAAATCTTATAGTTCTAGTTCTTGGTTGTTTATAATCATTGGGTCAAAACTCCAAATCCCTTAACCTTTATTAGAACGATCCTATACCAACATTGGTGTTGGGTTCTGTTTACATATAATCGGAGTTCGTATCATTTGGTATCAGAGTCAGGTTCTAACTCAGGTTAGTTATACCTTTGTTATCATCTATTTCATATGTTCTTCATTGTTGGTTGAATAATCAAAAAAAAAAAAAGAAAAGAAGAAAAATAAATACAGAAAAAAAAAACAAAATCATGTATTTCTTGGGTTTCCTTTCTGATATTTGTTTTTTCTATAGAAATACCCATTAGTTAACCAAAAAACAAAAAATTCCGGTTTCATTGCTCAATTAATCATTTACTCAATTATATTCTTTGACATTTTGTTTACTTTATTGCCCATCTTCTTGATCGTGTCACTTCTCTAAAGAGGTAGGTCTAGGATTGATATATTCAAGTTTTGTTTGTTCTGAATTTAGTTTGCTTGGAACTATTGAAAGAGCTCTTAGAGTCTTGCAATTCATTGTGTGAAACACAAGAGTTGAGGACTATTATAGTTGAGTGGAGAGCAAACACGCAAAGGAGTGAGTTTTGTGAGGTATATTTTTTATTTACTAATAATCTTGCATATCTAATGTCTAATGCTAAAGAAGGCAGTTTCCCACATGGAGAGGAGGAAGTGGTTGTTCCAAATTTCAAATTGCTTATGAAATCCTTAGAGCAAAAGTTTGATAGGATTGACCAAATGTTTTGGGAAGTTCGAGACAGGAAGGATAAAATAGAAGGGGAATCGAGTGTCAATCCTAAGAGACCAGCTGGGGGGTCATGAAGGAGCAATTTGAACATGACTTTGGTGAAGATGGTGATGATTATTATGATGATGGTGATAATGTGAGTAAAAACTTTAGAGGTGGATTTAGAGGAGGACGTAGTAATAGGAATAGTAGAGGAGTAAGAGGCAATGGAAATATTTATAATAGGTACAAAGGATGTTGGGATAATAGAAATAGAGTGGAGGAAGGAGTAGACAAAAATCTTAATAGTATTAAAATGAAAATACCTTATTTCCAAGGGAAAGCTGACCCTGCTGTCTATTTGGATTGGGAACGAAGGGTAGAATTAATATATGAGTGCCATAACTTCTCTGAAGAGAAAAAAGTGAAGTTAGCTGTGGCAGAGTTCACTGATTATGCTGTAGTATGGTGGGACCAGCAAGTTAGCACTAGGAGAAGAAATTTGGAGAGAACCGTAGAAGCTTGGAATGAGTTGAAAACTTTGATGAGAAGGAGATTTGTTCCTAGCTCTTATTATAGGGATTTGAAGAAAAACTTTGGGGACAGCCTGGAAAGGGGCAAATTTGAAGAAAAACTTGAGGACACCCAAGGAAAAACTAGACATCAAATGCTTTAGATGTTTGGGTAGGGGTCATGTGGCTTCACAATGTCCTAACAAGAGAACCATGTACCTTAAGGAGAATGGTGACTATGTGTCTGGCAGTGATGCTAGTGATGAAAACCAAATGCTGCCACTAGAGGATGCTAGTGATGTTGATGAAGGGATAGAGTATCCAGAGCATGGTGGAAGGCTTTCAGTAGCAAGGAGAGCCCTTAGTGTGCAGGTTAAGGAGGAGGATGATGTTGAGATGCAGCGAGAAAATATTTTCCATACACGATATTTGGTTCAAGATAGACTCTGTTGCTTGATCATCGATGGAGGTAGTTACACTAATGTAGCAAGTACAAAGTTGGTGGAAAAATTGAACTTGCCTACAACCAAACATCCTAGGCCATATAATTTGCAATGGTTGAATGATAGTGGAGTGGTGAAAGTGACTAAACAAGTTGTGGTTCCATTTTCTATTGGTAGATATAAGGACGAGTTGTTTTGTGATGTTGTGCCTATGCAGGCCAGGCATTTGTTATTGGGTCGTCCCTGGCAATTTGATAGAAAAGTTTTGCATAATGGTTACAAGAACCACTATTCTTTCACCATGGATGGAAAACCATTTACACTTGTTCCATTGACTCCAAAACAGGTGTATGAAGACCAAGTGAGACTTTATGAAAGTGAGCAAAAGAGGAGTGAAAAGAAAGAGTTGAGAGAAAAGAAAGTGAAGGAGAGAAAAACAAGGTAAACGCATTTGAGAGTGCTAAGTACAAGAGTGATTAAGTTCACGAGAGTGAAGATGAAAGAAAACAAGTGAGTGCGTTTGCAAAAGGAGCAGATGTTAGGGTTGCCTTCCAAGCTAGGCAACAAATGATCTTGATCCTTTACAAGGATTCTTATTTCTCTAACACTAACCTTGATTCATCTTTGTCTAGTACTATTTCATCTTTGTTGTAGGATTATAATGATGTATTCCCTAAAGAGATCCCAGATGGTTTACCACCAAGGAGAGGGATTGAACATCACATTGATCTTATTCCTAGAGCTCCCATTCCCAATAAGCCAGTGTATAGAAGTAATCTTGAGGAGATAAAGGAGCTTCAGAGGCAAGTTGATGAGTTAATGAGGAAAGGACATGTAAGGGAGAGCATGAGTCCATGTGTAGTGCCAGTGTTGCTTGTGCCAAAGAAAGATGGATCTTAAAGGATGTATGTTGATTGTAGAGCTATCAACAAAATAACAGTTAAGTATCGACATCCTATACCTAGGCTTGATGATATGCTAGATGAATTACATGGTGCTTGTTACTTCTCTAAAATTGACCTTAAGAGTAGGTATCATCAAATTAGGATGAGGGAAGGAGATGAATGGAAAACTGCATTCAAGACCAAGCATGGTTTGTATGAATAGTCAGTTATGCCCTTCGATTTGACTAATGCACCTAGTACTTTTATGAGATTAATGAATCATGTCTTGAGACCTTTCTTAGGAAAGTTTGTTGTCGCTTATTTTGATGACATATTAGTATACAACAGGAATTTAGAAGAAGATGTTGAACATTTGCATTGTGTGCTTGATGTTTTGAGGAAAGAGAAATTGTATGCCAATTTGAAGAAATGCGATTTTTGCAAGGATCATGTCATTTTCTTGGGTTATGTTGTGTCTGCTCATGGCATAGAGGTTGATAAAGAGAAGATTAAGGCAATTCAAGAATGGCCTACACCTAAGAGTGTGAGTGATGTGAGGAGTTTCCATGGTTTGGCTAGCTTTTATAGGAGGTTCTTTAAGGATTTTAGTATCATAGCTGCACCATTGATTGAGGTGATTAAAAAGAGTGTGGGTTTCAAGTGGGGTAAGGAACAACAAGATGCCTTTGATTTGCTTAAGTCTAAGTTATGTAATGCACCACTTCTTGTTTTGCCTGATTTTTCTAAGATCTTTGAAATTGAATGTGATGCATCAGGCATTGGGATTGGGGGAGTTCTCATGCAAGAGAAACGACCTATTGCATTCTTTGGTTAGAAGTTGAGTGGGGCAACATTGAATTATCCAACTTATGATAAAGAAATGTATGCACTTGTTATGATTTTAGAAACATGGCAGCATTACCTTTGGCCCAAGGAGTTTGTAATTCATACTAATCATGAGTCTTTAAAATACTTGAAGGGGCAAGGTAAGCTGAATAGGAGATATGCAAAATGGGTTGAGTTTATTGAAACTTTTCCTTATGTAATTCAATACAAATCAAGTAAGGAAAATGTTGTTGCTGACGCATTGTCATGTAAGTACACATTGATTAGCACTTTGAGCATTAAGTTGCTGGGGTTTGAGCACATTATTGGTTTATATCTAATGATGCTGACTTTAGTAATATATATGCTGCATGTGAGAAAGCTACCTTTGGTAAGTTCTATAGACATGAGGGGCATTTGTTTAGAGTAAATAAGCTTTGTATTCCTCAAGGGTCTATGAGAGCATTACTTGTGAGAGAAGCTCATGGGGGTAGTTTAATGGGACACTTTGGCATTCAAAAGACTTTTGATGTTTTACATGAACATTTCTTTTGGCCACATATGAAAAGGGATGTTGAAAAAGTTTGTGCGAAGTGTATTACTTGTAGATAAACTAAATCTAGGGTTTTGCCCCATGGTAAGTATATGCCTTTAGAAATTCTTTGTGAACCTTGGACCCACATTTCTATGGATTTTATTCTTGGGTTACCTAGGTCCAAGAAGGGCTGAGATTGTATTCTTGTTGTAGTTGATAGGTTTTCAAAGATGACACATTTCATTGCGTGCACCAAAAGGGATGATGCCACACACATTGTAGACTTATTTTTTAGAGAGATTGTTCACCTACATGGAGTGCCGAAGAGTATTGTATTAGATTGTGATGCAAAATTTTTGAGTCATTTTTCGAAGGCATTGTGGGGTAAGCTTGGAACAAGGTTGTTATTTTCTACAGCTTGCCATCCACAAACCGATGGACAGATTGAGGTAGTAAATTGTACTCTCGGTATATTGTTGCACGTTGTTATTGGTGAGAACTCTAGAACCTGGGAAGAATGTTTGCCTTTTGTGGAATTTGCCTATAATCATGTTGTTCATAATAGTGCTACAGGTTATTCTCCTTTCAAACTTGTTTATGGTTTTAATCCATTATCTCCTTTGGATTTAGCACCATTGCCGATGCAGGACAGGGTTAATTTGGATGGGAAAAAGAAGGCAGAAGTGGTTAGGCAACTTCATGAGAAACTTAGGCTTAACATTGAGAGAAAAACCAAACAATATGAAACACAAGCCAACAAAAGTCGTAGGCATATCACTTTTGAACCTGATGATTGGGTTTGGGTACATTTGCAAAAGGATAGATTTCCTATGCAAAGAAAATCAAAGTTGCAACCAAGGGGAGATGGTCCTTTTCAAGTGGTGGTAAGAGTCAACGATAATGCATATAAACTTGACTTGCCAGGTGAGTATAATGTGAGTGCAACATTTAATGTTTCTGACCTTTCTCCTTTTCTCTTTGATGATGTAGGTGCTGATTTGAGGACAAATCATTTTGAGGAGAGCGGGAATGATGGAAGCCATATTATACCAGCTCAAATCAACAAGGGAGTTGATACTTTGCAAAACCTTGGAGGACCAATGATAAGGGCAAGGTCAAAGAAAATGAAGGAAACTCTCAACAACTTGTTATGCGACATTTACCATCAGGAAGTTGCTAGGTACGAGTTAAGGATGATGGAGACTTCACCAGGGCTTGCAAATGTGTCATTTGTAGAGGAATTTAAAAACCATGGCCTTGGGAAGGATGTTGGATTTGGGAGCCCATGTTTGGGCATTTAAATGGATTATTTTCATGAGGTTATATTGTTATGTAATGGATTGAATGAATTTCCTTAATAAGCCCATCTTATTAGGTAGGGTTTTTGGGGTACAAATTTCCTTAATAAGCCCATCTTATTAGCTAGGATTTTGGGGGTACGAATTTCCTTAATAAACCCATCTTATTAGCTAGGGTTTTGGGGGTACGAATTTTCTTACTAAGCCCATCTTATTAGCTAGGGTTTTTGGGGGATAGGATATAAAAAGGGCAGAAATGGTGGCTGGAGGCAGAACCCATCTTTATGAATGTATGAGCTATTTTCTCTATTCCTTGAGAACTAATTCTGAACTTTCAGTACTTGAATGTGTTGGTTCAATAGACTTATCTTCTTCAACATTGTTGTTGTTAGGAGTGGCGTCTAAATCTTATAGTTCTGGTTCTTAGTTGTTTATAATCATTGGGTTAAAACTCCAAATCCCTTAACTTTTGTTAGAATGATCCTATACCAACATTGGTGTTGGGTTCCGTTTACATATAATTGGAGTTTGTATCACTTAATTTCTTTCTACTAATGTTAATACACTTTTTGTGATTTAAATCCATTGGAGTATGTCAAACTTAAGATTCATCGATCTTGATTAGCTTTTCCTACATTGTTTCAAGAGTTCATTTCCCAAAGATGAGATTGTTACTTCATTTCTTGCTAACATGGCATTACC
Organism: Rhizophora apiculata; assembly: GCA_037832385.1. NCBI lineage: Eukaryota > Viridiplantae > Streptophyta > Magnoliopsida > Malpighiales > Rhizophoraceae > Rhizophora > Rhizophora apiculata. Next base: position 781,114 of record CM075440.1, read on the forward strand.
TTTGGTTGTGAGGACTCATTACACAAAATGATTACAAAATTAACTTTTTTGTCAACACTGAACATTATATTCATTGCAACACCCATATCAACACAACTTTGGCACTTTTAATCACTTAAAGTCCATTAAACATCAGTCATTAATCTTTATTAGTTCTTATATTGTTTGAATAGTTCATTTCCTCAAAGATGACATAGTTGCATCATTTCTTGCTAATAAGGCATCTCCTTTCAACTAAAGGAGTCAATCATACAAAACAATCTTGAAATAAACATTTGTTTATACACCAAGCAATATATTCATTATGGCAACCTTGCCAATATCTTGAATATCTTTTCTTACAAGTTTTGAATGGTTTAATGCCTGCAAGATTATTTTGTCATTTAATTTCTTGCAAATAAGACTTCTACCTTCACTACAAGAATTCATTTACACAAAATGATTATAAAATTAACTTTTGTGTATACACTAAATATTATATTCCATGCAAAATGCATGACAATACAACTTTAATAGTCTTAATCCATTGAAGTCCATCAAACCTAGGAGTCATTGATCTTGATTCCTTTTTCTTACATGGATAATGTGATTAATTGCCTGAAAGATGATATAGTGACCATATTTCTTGCTAATAAGGCATGCATGTAAATAAACCTTTGGTAGTATGAATGCATTGAAGTCCATCAAACATAGGAGTCATTGAATTTGATTAGATTTCCTTCAATTGTTTGAATTGTTCATTAGCTAAAAGAAGAGACTGTCATTTCATTTCTTACTAACAAGGTTTCTTTTCTTGTTACAAGAACTTAGTTACACAAAATGATGATGGAATTAAATGGATTTAGATTACCAAAAGTGTAAGGATGTGCTTGTAAATATAATATTTGTTGTAGATACAAAAGTTGATTTCATGATCACCTTGGCTGAATGAACTTTGGGCAACAAAAGGAGAAGTCTTATTAGCAACAAATAAAGTTACGGTTCATCCTTTAGTCAGTGAACCATTCAAACCTAGTAATAAAAGCTAACCAAAATCAATGAGTCCTTTTTGGCTAAAAATGAAGTGGCATTCTAATCTTTCAAGCAATTGACCACTCAAACCATGAAATATTTGGTGTAGGCACAAGCTAATTTCATGATCTTTTTGTGTGAATAAGTCCTTACAAAAAAAAAAAAAAAAAAAGAAGAAGAAGAAAAAGAAGAAGAAGAAGGAAGCCTTGTTAGTAAGAAATGAAGCAAGGCTTTCATCCTTTAGGAATTGAGACATTCAATCTAAGTAAAAAAAGCTATTTAAGAATAATGACTACTTTATTTGATCGAATTCAAAGCATTTAGAGCACTAAAGGTGTAAAGACATGCCTATCCCTTTGAAATAAGGTTTGGTGAAGAAAAAAGTTAATTTCATCATCATTTTGTTTCAATGACTCTATGCAATGAAAGTTAATGCCTTAATAGAAAGAAATGAAGTGACAATCTAATATTTTAGGCAATGAACAATTCAAACTATGTAAGAAATGCTAATCAAGATCAATGACTACTCTCTATGATGAAATTCAATGGATTTAGACTACCAAAGGTGAATTGACATGCTTGTCACAATTAATATAATATTTGGTATAGGCACAAAAATTAATTTTAAGATCATCTTATATTAATCAGTCCATGCAACTAAAGAAGAAGTTTGCTTGCAAGAATGAAATGACAATCTCTTCCATTAGGAATTAAACAATCCAATCCTTGAAGAGAAGCTATTCAAGATCAATGACTCTTTTGTTTAAGGGAGTTCAATGGATTCAAAGTACCAATTGTGACATGCTTGTCCAAATGAATTTAATGGTAGACATAGATACAAAAGTTAATTTCATGATCATTTTATTTTAATGACACTATGCAACAAAAAGGTAAGTCTTATTTGAAAGAAATGAAGAGAAGAGAAGGTGTCATCCTTCAAGAATTAAACCTTTCAATCCTTTTAAGACAAGCTAAATCATGATTAATGACTTCTTTGTTTGATCAAATTCAATGGATTCAAAGCACTATAAGTGCAAGGATATACTTGTCCCAATGAATGTAATGTTTAGTGTAGATATCAATGTTATTTTCATTATCATTTTATGTTAATAACTTCATGTAATGAAAGAAGGAGTCTTATAGGCATGAATTGAAGTTTTGGTCTCACCATTTAGGAATTGAACCATTCAAACTAATACAAATCCCAAAGAGCAAAACGTGATCTATAAGCAAAAAATGGAATTCAAACCCCAAGAAAGCTAAGTCATGTTTAACAAGAGGAAAACCTTAATGCAATGTTTAGAACACAAACCAAAGAAATAAATCAAAATTAGAACACTATGAGAGTAAGCTTGATAAGTTCCAAAGTTCTTAAAAGAACCAAAGAGAAAAGCCTCTCAAATTTATTAAAAATAAATCAGCCAACCCCCACAAAAGAGGGTTATATGCCATGTATAGAGTTTGAAATAGAATAATAAATCTAAAACAGAATAGTAAACAACAAACTTACTTAACAACTAAATAAAGGATTAGGTGGATTAGGCTTAAATTTAGACATTGGTTAGCCTATTACAATCATAAAATAACTAAATAGCATGAATCCCACCCCAAAGAATCAAAGTATGCAACTAGGATATGAAAACAAACAAGGTGTGCAGCCAAGTTTAGAATTTAACACAAACTCCTCAAATAAGTTATTTTTGAACTTGTATAAAGTTTATTAAGCCTAGCACCCATAAAAGAGTGTTAAATGCCTATATATAGAATTCAAAACATAATAGGAAACAACAAATGTACCTAACAAACTACTAAATAAAGGATTAGGGTTGAATTGCAACATTGTGTTTTGTATTCTAAATGTCATCTTTTTAACTTTCTTGAATGTTGACTAGAATTTTACTTAGATTGTATAGATAATATGAGAAGAATTTAAATTTGAATAATAGTTAAAATAAACAATACAATTACTTAAATTGATTGATTTTTATACAAATTTGATCTACTTGACTTTTTAGTGAATTTATTTAGTGACTTGTTTGTAAATTTTAATAACATTTGGTTTTATTTAAGTATCCTAAAATCTAGTGTTTTGCTTTCAAAATTGTCATTTTTTTAATTTTTAGGACTGTTCACTATCATGCTACTGAAATTGCATAAATAACATGAAAAAAATTTAAATTTGAATAATGATTAAAATATAAAATGTAATTAATTAAATCGGTTGTATTTTTATTCAAATATAATCTATTTTACTTTTTGGTGAATTTAGAGTCATGTTTGACTGAAATTGATAAATTATAATAATAGAATATAAATTTGAATAATATTTTGTTTGAAATGAATTTTAATTTGAGTAATGGTTAAAATAAATAATGTAATTACTTTAATCAATTATTTTTTATTTAAATAAGATTTATTTTACTTTTAGGTAAATTTAGAGTAACTTTTTATTAAAATTGAAAAAATTATAATAAAAAATTATAAATTTAAATAACATTTGATTTGCTTTAAGTAACAATTAAATTGTGGAGTTTTATGTTCAAAAATATTGTTTTAAATTTTTTAGAAATGTTGATTAATAAGTTAGTCAAATTATGTAAATAAGATGAAAAAAATTTAAATTTGAGTAATAATTAGAATAAAAGTGCAATTACTTAAATTAGTTGTTTATCCAAAGATTAACATTTTAATGAAATTGCAAAAATTACAATGAAAAATTCTAAATTTGAATAATATTTGATTTGATTTAACTAACTAATAAAATTTAAAATTTTATATTCAACTTTTTTTTTTAATTTTTATGAGCATTGGCTAATTTGTTAGGTAAATTGTGTAAATAATATGAAAAGAATTTAAATATGAATAATGCAATTACATCGATTAATTTTTTATTAATTTTTTATTCAAATACAATTTATTTTACTTTTTAAATCAATTTAGAGTATTTTTTTATTAAAATTGTAAATTTATAGTAAAAGATTATAAATTTGTATAACATTTGGTTTGATGAATGTTGTTAGTATTCAAAAATGTTATTTTTTAATTTTCATAAATGTTAATTAACCTATTATTTAAATTGTATAAATAACATGAAAAGAATTTAAATTTGATTAATAATTAAAATTAAAAATTGCAATTAGTTAAATCAATTTTTTTTATCTAAATAAAATTTATTTTACTTTTTAGTGAATTTAAAGTAACATTTTGCAAAAATTGCACAAATTATAATAAAATATAAAAATTTTGAATAATATTTTGTTTGATTTAAGTATCTACTAAAATATGTAGTTTTATATTAAAAATGTAATTTTTTATTTTTCATGAATATTGTTTAACCTATTATTTAAATTATATAGATAATATAATAAGAATTTAAATTTAAATAATGATTATAATGAAAAATACAATGACTAAAATTAGTTGGTTGTTATTTAAATATGATATATTTTGTTTCTTGTTAAATTAAGAGTAACCTTATATAAAAGCTACAAAAATTGTAATAAAAAATTGTAATTTAGAATAACATTTGATTTGATTTTATTAGCTACTAAAATCAAGGGTTTTATATTCAAAATGTCATTTTTCTAATTTTCATAAATGTTAATTAACTTGTTACTTAAATTACATAAATTAAATGAAGAGAATTTAAATTGGAATAATGGTTAGAATACAAATTTAATTACGTAAAATCAATTTTTTTTTATTCAAATAAGGTTTATTTTAATTTTTCGTGAATTTAGACAAATTTTTCACTAAAATTGCAAAAATTTCAATAAAAAATAATAAATTTGAATAATATTTGATTTAATTTAATTAGTTTCTAAAATTTAGGGTTTTTTTATTCAAAAATACCATTTTTTGATTTTCATGAATGTTAACAATTAGAATAAAGAATGCAATAAATTAAATTGGACTTTTTTATTCAAAAGGTTGTATTTTACTTTTTTATGAATTTAGAGTAATCTTTTATTAAAATTATAAAAATAACAATAAAAGTTTGTAAATTTTACTAATATTTAGTTTGATTTTAGTTGCTACTAAAATTAGGGATTTTGTTTTCAAAAAAATGTCATTTTTTTACTTTTCATAAATGTTACTTAACTTGTTACTAAAATTATGTAAATACCATCAAAAGAATTTAAATTTAACTAATGGTTAGAATAAAAAAATATAATTACTTAAATTGGTAATTCTTTATTTAAATATAATTTATTTTACTTTTTGGTATATTTAAAGTAACTTTTTACTAAATTTGAAAAAAATAAGAATAAATGATTATAAATTTGAATAATATTTGACATATATTTCACTAGCCACCAAAATTAAGGGTTTTGTATTAAAAAATATAATTTTTTAATTTTTATGAATATTTACTAACCTATTAAAAAAATTATGCAAATAACATAAAAACAATCTAAATTTGAAGAATTGCTAGATTAAAAAATGTAATTACTTAAAATAGTTGTTTATTTTTATACGAATGGGGTTAATTTTTATATTTTAGCAAAATTTAAAGTAACTATTTTTGAAATTGTAAAAATTGCAATAATAGATTATGAATTTGGAAAATATTTGGTTTGATTTAACTAACAACTATAATCTATGGGTTTTTACTCAAAAATGTTGTTTTTCAATCTTCATGAATATTGATTAACCTATTACCTAAATTGAATAAATAACATGATAAACATTTAAATTTGCATAATGATTAGAATAAATAATACAATCACTTAAATAAGTCATTTTATTCAAATATGATATATTTTAGCTTTTAGTGAAATTACAATAACCTTTTATTGAAAATGCAAAAATTATAATTAAAGATTTTAAATTTAAATAATATTTAATTTGATTTATTTAGCTACTAAAATTTAGAGTTTTGAATTCAAAAATATCATTTTTTAATTTTCATGAATATTAACTAACTTGAATAATAGTTAGAATAAAAAATACAATTACTTAAATGAACTTTTATTTTTTTGTTCAAATAAACATTATTTTAGTTATTAATGAATTTAGAGGAATTTTTTATTAAAATTGTAGAAATTACAATAAATGATATAAAATTTAAATAACATTTGATTTAATTTAAGTAACTATCTAAAATCTAAGGTTTTGTATTAAAAAATGTTATTTTTTTACTTTTCATTAATGTTGTCTAATCCGTTACTTAAATTGCATAAATGACATGATAATAATTTAAATTTAAATAATGGTTAGAATAAAAATACAATTATTTAAATTGATTATTTTTTATTCAAATATATCCTATTTTATTTTTTACCAAAAAGTACAATAAATAATTGTAAATTTGAAAAATATTTTGTTTGATTTAAATAGTTTTTAAAATATGAGGTTTTGTATTAAAAAATGTTATGCTTTACTTTTCATGAATGTTGCATAACATATTATTTAAATTGTGAAAATAGCATAATAAGAGTTAAAATAAGAATAACGATTGAAATAAAAAATGCAATTATATAAATGGATCGTTTATTATTCAAATATAATATATTTTATTTCTTAGTGAATTTATGATAACTTTTTTCAAAAATTGTTAAAATCACAAGAAAAAATTGTAAATTTGAAAAACAATTGATTTGATCTAAATAACTATTAAAATCTATGATTTTGTATTAAAAAAAATGTCATTTTTTAATTTTCATGAATGTTGACTAACTTAATATTTAAATTGTATAAATAATATAAACAAATTTAAATTGAAATAATGATATGAATAAAATTGGAATTACTTAATTTAGTTATTTTTTATTTAAATAGAATCTATTTTACTTTTTCATGAATTTAAAGTAACTTTTTACTAAAATTGTAGAAAATTCAATAAAAGATTATTAATTTGAGTAATATTTGGTTTGATTTAAGTTACTAATAAAATTTGAAATTTTGTATTCAAAAATTTCATTTTTTTGATTTTCATGAATGTTGACTAACCTATTACTTAAATTGCATAAATAACATAAAAAAATTTAAATTTGAATACTGATTAGAATAAATAATGCAATTTTTTACATTGGTTTTTTTTTTTTTTTGAGTCACAAATGATTTATTTTACTTTTTAGTGAATTTGGAGTAACCTTTGACTAAACTTGTAGAAATTACAATAAATGATAATAAATTTGAATAATATTTTGTTTGATTGAAATAATTACTAAAGTTTAAGGTTTTGTATTAAAAAAAGAAAACATCTTGTAATTTTCATTAATATTGACTAACCTATTACTTAAATTATATAACTAAAATGAAAAAAAAAAAATTAATTGAGATAATTGTTAGAATAAATAATGCAATTACTTGAATCAATTATTTTTTGTTAAAATATAATTTATTTTACTTTTTGGTAAATTTAGAATTTTTTTTACAAAAATTACATAATTTACAATAAAAAATTATAAATTTAAATAATATTTAATTTGATTTAAATAGCTAATAAAATCTAAAATTTTGTATTATAAAAAGTGTTACTTTTTAATTTTCATGAATGTTTACTAACTTCTTACTTATATTGTATAAATAATATAAAAAGAATTGATATTTAAATAACAATGAGAATAGATAATGCAATTACTTAAATCAATTATTTTTTTATTTAAATATAATATATTTTATTTTTTGGTGAATTAGAGTAACGTTTTACTAAAATTGTAGAATTAACAATAAAAAGTTGTAAATTTAAATAACATTTAGTTTCATTTAAATGACTACAAAAATTTGGGGTCCATACCCTAAATATGAGATAATTACTCCATGTCTTATGAATAAGTGACTTTGATGATCATGAAATTAACTTTTGTATCCACACCAAACACTATATTCATTAGAACAAGCATGTTCTTGAACTTTTGGTGCTCTAAATTAAATGAATTCTATCAAATTAATTTTTTCCAAACAAAGGAATCATTTATCTTAATTAGCTTTTCTTACATGGTTTGAATGGATAATTGTAAGAAATAGGAGACCATAACTTCAATTTTTACAAAAAAAGGCCTCTCCTTTCATTGCATAAAGTCATTATTATAAATTGATCATGGAATCAACTTTTGTGTTTACACCAAGTATTATATTCTTTGTGACGAGTTGGTTCTTGCACCATTGGTGCTCAATATCTATTGAATTCCATTAAATAAGGTGGTCATTCATCTTTATTAGCTTTTCTTAAAGACATTAAATCATTTAATTCATGAAGGATGGTATTATACCTTCATTTCTTGCTAATAAGCCTTTTCCTTTCATGGCATAGAGTTATTCACACAAAATATTTGTGAAATCAACTTTTGTGTGTACAACAAACATTATATTCATTGGGTCAAGCACATCTTTCAAACAAATGAGTCCTTGATCTTGATTAGCTTTTCCCATCATGATTGAATGTTTAATTCTTCAAGGATGAGACTATCAAATTTCCTGCTAACAAGGGTTCTTCTTTTGTTGCATGATGTCATTTATACAAAATGATCATGAAATTAACTTTTGTGCAACAAAAGGAGAAGGCTTATTAGCAAGAATAAAGTGATGATCTCATCCTTCAGGAATTGAACCACTCAACCCTTGTAAGGAAACCAAATATAGATCAATGATTCATTTTTTTGACATAATTCAATTAGTTTGGAATACCAAAGGAGTCATTGATCTTGGTTATCTTTTCTTGCATCAATTGAATGTATCAATTCCTAAAGGAAGAGGTTGTTACTCCATTTAGTGTTGTCCCTTCATTCCACGAAATAATTCACACAAAATGATCACGAATGTAACTTTTTTGTCTACACAAATGCTATATTCTTTGTGACAAGCATGTCATTACACTTTTGATCTTTTAAATCCATTGAATTCCTTCAAATAAAGGAGTCATTGATCTATATTAGATTTTCTTATAGGTCATAATGGTTTCATATCTTAAAAGATGACATTGTCACTTCATTTCTTGCTAAAAATGCTTCACCTGTTATTGAACAAAGTCATTCACACAAAATGATTATGAAAACGTTTTTGCCCAAACCAAACATTATATTCATTAGGACAAACATGCCTTGACACCTTTGGTGCATTGATGATGAGATCCATAGAGGATCCAATGTATGGAGAGCTTCTAAAGATCCATTGAGCAATTAAGAAGGGCCAATGACATGGTCAAGAGCTAAAAGGATGAAAGTGGCACTTAGTAGGCTGACTGAAGAAATTTGGGAAAAAGAAGCTAATTCAAACTTGAAGGTTGACAAGACATATCTTAATGCCGGCCAAGACTTTATTAATTATATAAGTATGCTAAATGCATCCATATCCTTCCTTCTTTATACCTTAGGCCCATGTTCTTTTGAACATAGTGTCTAGATCTTGCATGATTGAAATCTGATTTAACTTTCTTCAGTTCTTGTTTGATTCCTTGTTTGAGTTGGGTCCCTAAGCCATTTCTTTTGGGATTCACATCATTTGACCTTATTGAATTCCATTTAACAAAGGAGCCAATGATTTTGATTAGCATTGCTTACATGATTTGAATGTTTCAAAAGCTTAAAGATGAGACCATTTACATTATCTGTTGCTAATAAGGGTTCTTCTTTCATTGCAAAGAGTTATTCATAAAAAGAAAAAAAAAAAAAAAAAGAAATGATCTCAAAATAAACTTTTTTGTCCACACCAAACATTAAACTCATTAGGAAAAGCATGTTCTTTCACCTTTTGTGTTCTAAATCTGTAGAAGTCCCACAAATAAAGGAGTCATTGTTGTTGATTCGCTCTTCTTTCAAGGCTTAAAACGTTCATTACATGAAAGATTAGTCTATTATAAAGCTTTTCAATTTGTTGCATGGAGTAATTCACAAAAAATGATCTCAAAATTAACATTTGTGTCTAAACCCAACATTATATTCATTAAGACAAGCACGTCCTTATATCTTTGGTGCTTTGAATCTATTTAATTTCACCAGAAAAAGGGATTCATTGATCTTGATTAGTGATGAGATCCATGGATGAGCCAATGCAAGAAGGGCTTCTAAGGATTCATTAAGCATTCAAGAAGGGCCAATAACACATTCAAGAAGTAAAAGGATGAAAGAGGCATTTAGGGGGCTGATTGAAGAAATTTGGGTCAAAAAAAACAATTCAATCTTGAAGGGCAGCAAAGCATATCTTATTATGGGCCAAAGCTTTATTAATTTGATTAGAGTACTTAATGGGCTAGGGTTACAATAAAATCCACTCCTGACTAGAAGTTTGTTATAAAATAGGAGTTTGTAATAAAATAAGAATGTTTTAATATTTTAGGAGTTTGTCATTGTCTTTATTTTTGGAGTTTTTGGGGTTGTTAATTCAGCCTATAAATGGGTTTGATTTCTTTGCTAAAAATAAGTAGAACATTAGTGAAAATGAAAGTGAGAATTTTCTCCTTTGGTTCTTTTGAGAACCAAATAACTTATCAAAAATTAATTTGTGGTATTCAACCTAACTTATCACTCTGAAATCCTCTCTTTGCTAGAGTGTGCCATCCATCATTCTTTATACCTTAGGTTTTTGTTCCTTGAACATTGGGTCTGAGTCTTCCATGATTGAAATTTGATTTAGCTATCTTGTGTTTTTGTTTGATTCCTTGTGCATATTAGGTCCCTAAGCCATGTCTTTTGGGGTTCACATTAGTTGTATAAGAGCTTAGATTTAAATCAAGTTTGCTTATCCCAATTTATCATTTCTTATCTTTAAATTTCTGCAAAAAAATAAAACAGAGAGAAAAGAAAAATGAAGAGAGAGAGAGAGAGAGAGTGAAGAGAGAATTTTATTTGATTCCTCTCTATTTTGCGAAGTAAATCCTATTTGATTAGGTTAAAAGGAGACATAAGCTTTATTTCCTTATTTCTTTTCAATTCCTACAAGGATTTGGATCTAATTAATCTTCTTTTATTTTTGTGTTTTGCAATTTAATCTTCTTAAGTTCTTCTAATCCATAACCTTAATTCCTTGCACTTTCCTAAATTTCTTTGATTCTGATGTATTCGAATTAATTGGTTATAAGGTCACTTTGATTGAGCTTGTTTAGTTTAATAAAGGATTCAAAGAGAAAAGCCAAACTTATATATCAAACACAAGCGTAAGTGTCATACTTTGAGAGAGTGGAGTGAACCATGTGAGGGAGTGTGTGTGAGGTTATTCCAAAGTTTTGTGTTTTTCTTTTTTTTCTTATGTAGGTATGAATTAAGGACAGATATTTTTAAAAAGAAAGGAAATGATGAGTTCCATGGAGGACTTCTAAGGATTCATTGAACATTCAAGAAAGGCAAATTACACATTCGAGAACTTAAAGGATGAAAGAGGCACTTAGCAAGCTAATTGAAGAAATTTAGGTCAAAAAAGATCATTCAAGTTTGAAGGGTAGCAAAGCATATCTTAATGTGGGTCAAAACTTTAATAATTCGATTAGAGTATTTAATGGATTAGGTTTACAATGAATTCACTTTTAACTAAGAGTTTGTTATAAAGTAGCAGTTGGTAATAAAATAGGAGTGTTGATGAGAACCATAGAGATGATGGGTGGAAGGCTTCAATGGTTGCAAAAGGTCCATTGCACATCCCAGAAGGCCCAATAACACGAGTTAGAGCCAAAAAGATTAAAGAAGCACTAAATGGGCTGATTCAGGACATTCAGGCCAACCCAGCTTCAAATGGGGCGAATTCAAGTTTGACAAGGAGTCCAGCCCTAATTAATATAATTAGAATACTTAAATAGGTCAGAATAAGCAATAGCATTTCTTCTTAAATAAGAGTTTATTATTTATATTGGAATTTGTCCTCAATTAGGAATTCCTCCAAAATAAGGATTTGTCCTAAGTAGGAATTTGTGCCTCTTTAGGATTGCTATCTTAGCCTATAAATAGGCTCCCCTCATAAGCTCTGGAGAGTTAGACAACTTTGAGTGAAATAGAAAGCAAGGGTTTTTTTTTTTTCGGTTCTTTTAAGGACTAAAGAACTTATCAAGAGGTACTTCTTGTGGCGTTCTAATCGACTTATCACTCCTAATTCCTTTCTTTTCTGGAGTGTGGCGTCCATATCTTTCTTAAATACACTAGGTTAGTGTTCCTTCCCAGAGTGGGTCTAGGGTTTGTGATATTAAACTCTGGTTTAGCTTTCCTGATTGTTCTTTGATTCCCTGTGTGCGTTGGGTCCCTAAGCCATATCTTTTTGGGGTTTTTCGCATCAGTTTTCCCCCTCTCCTCAAAAGGATTCATCCCCGAATCATCACCTGCATCAAAAGGGAAAAGATCAAAAATGTTAAATGTTGCACTCACATTATACTCACCAGGAAGATCCAACTGATAAGCATTGTCATTAATTCGGGCTACAACTTGAAAGGGACCATCTCCTCTGGGTTGTAGCTTCGAACGCCTTTGAGCTGGGAACCGTTCCTTGCACATATGCACCCAAACCCAATCACCAGGTTCAAACACCACCTTCTTTCGTCCCTTGTTGACATGGGATGCGTGGTGCTCAGTTCTTTTTTCAATATGTTGTCTCACCTTCTCATGCAATTTTTTAATCATGTCAGCCTTGCGTTCCCCATCTAAGCTGGCATACTCATTGACAGGTATAGGTACCAAATCCGAAGGAGTCAATGGATTAAAACCATATACGATTTCAAATGGAGAGTAACTAGTAGTAGAATGAACACCCCGATTATACGCAAACTCGACATGTGGTAAACAATCTTCCCATGTTTTCAAATCTGTTCGAATAATAGCACGTAAAAGAGTAGAAAGAGTTCAATTAACTACCTCAGTTTGCCCATCAGTTTGTGGATGACAAGTAGTTGAAAACAATAGCTTAGTACCTAACTTACCCCATAAAGTCTTCCAGAAGTAGCTTAAGAACTTTGTGTCCCAATCTGAAACAATGCTTCGTGGCATGCCATGCAAACGTACTACTTCTCTAAAGAATAAGTCAGCCACGTTGTTTGCATCATCAGTTTTATGACATGGGATGAAGTGTGCCATCTTTGAAAATCTATCAACAACAAGAAATACAGAATCCCTACCCCTTTTTGTTCGTGGCAATCCTAGTACAAAGTCCATAGATAAATCAACCCAAGGATGGTTAGGTATGGGTAGAGGGGTATACAAGCCATGAGGTAAAACTCTAGATTTAGCTTGTTTGCATGTTATGCATTTCGCACATATCCTCTCAACATCTCGTTTCATTCGTGCCAAAAAAAAATGTTCATTTAGGACATCTAGGGTTTTCCAAACTCCGAAATGACCCATTAGACCACCCTCATGAGTTTCTCTCACAACCAACTCCCTCAAAGAACTCATAGGCATGCATAAACGATTTTCCCTAAATAAGAAACCCTTATGCCTATAAAACTTCTCAAAGGCTGATACCTCACATGCTCTATATACATTAGCAAAGTCAGGATTATTCACATATAAATCCTTAATGTGTTCAAATCCTAATAAGTTTGCAGTAAGTGTAGAGATAAGGGCATACCTGCGAGATAATGCATCAACTACCACATTTTCCTTACCTTTTTTATATTGGATGATGTAGGGAAAAGTCTCAATAAATTCAACCCACTTGGCATGTCTTTTGTTCAACTTTCCTTGTCCCTTCAAGTGCTTCAAAGATTCATGGTCAGTATGGATGACAAACTCTTTAAGCCAAAGGTAATGTTGCCATGTCTCCAAAGCCCGTACCAATGCACACATCTCTTTATCATAAGTAGGATCATTAAGGCTTGCTCCACTTAGCTTTTCACTAAAGTAAGCAATTGGGCGCCTTTCCTGCATCAAAATAGCTCCAATGCCAATACCTGAGGCATCACATTCAATCTCGAAAGCTTTTTGCAAAGTTAGGTAAAACAAGTAAAGGTGCAGAACTTAATTTTTCCTTGATGCAATTAAAAGCCTTGTCTTGGTCACTACCCCACCTAAAACTCATGTTCTTTTTGATAAGCTCAGTGAGTGGTACAGCAATGGTGCTAAAGTCTTTAACAAAGCGTCTATAGAAACTAGCTAGACCATGAAAGCTACACACGTCACTAGTCGACTTAGGTGTAGGCCAATCACGAATTGCCTTAACTTTTTCCTCATCAACCTCAATACCTTTAGCACTGACAACATAGCCAAGAAATGTGATCTGATCAGTACAAAAGGAACATTTATGTAAGTTAGCATACAATTTCTCAGAATGTAAAACACTTATAACAGAACGTAAATGATCAAGATGATCTTCTATGGTTTTACTATAGACCAAGATATCATCAAAATACACCACTACAAATTTATTAATGAATGCACGTAAAACATGATTCATTAGTCGCATAAAAGTGCTTGGTGCATTAGTGAGACCAAATGGCATAACTAGCCACTCATACAACCCATACTTAGTTTTGAAAGCTGTTTTCCACTCATCTCCCTCTCTCATCCTAATATGATGATATCCGCTTTTCAAATCAATCTTAGAAAAAACACATGACCCATGCAATTCATCTAACATGTCATCTAATCTAGGTATCGGGTGACGATACTTTACAGTGATTTTGTTGATTGCTCGACAATCAACACTCATCCTCCAAGTCCCATCTTTTTTTGGTACAAGTAGGACAAGCACAGCACATGGACTCATGCTTTCCCTCACATATCCTTTGGACATAAGCTCCTCAACCTGCCTTTGAAGCTCCTTTGTCTCCTCAGGATTACTCTTATATGCTGGCCAGTTAGGGATGGATGCACCTGGGATGAAATCAATTCGATGCTCAATTCCTCTATTAGGTGGCAATCCACTTGGGATATCGTTAGGGAATACATCTTCAAATTCCTGCAATAATGCAACAACAACACTAGGCAAAGATGAGTCAAACTTGTTAGTGTTAAAATAAGCCTCCTTGTATAGAAGTATAATCATAGGTTGTTTGGCATAGAATGCTCTTTTGACATCACTTCCTTTTGCATAGAGATTTTCTTTTTTCTTCTCTTTTTCTTGTGTCCTCACGTTTTCTTCTCTTTCTTCTCTTTTATCAATCTCTCTTTTCTGTTCACTCTCATTTTTAATCCTTAATTGATCCTCATATGCTTGTTGTGGTGATAATGGTACAAGAATGACAGGTTTTTCGTTCATTACAAATGAATATCGATTCTTGAAGCCATTGTGCATAACTCGCCTATCAAATTGCCATGGTCTTCCTAATAGAATATGTCCCGCATGCATGGGTACAACATCACATAAAACTTCATCACGGTACCTTCCGATAGAAAATGATATGAGCACTTGCTGATTTACCTTCACTTCACCACTCTCATTCAACCACTGTAGTTTATATGGTCTAGGATGCTTCATAGTAGGTAAATCCAGCTTCTCAACCATAGTTGTGCTAGCAACGTTAGTGCAACTCCCACCATCAATAATCATACTACATACCTTATCTTTGATGAGACACCTTGTCTGAAAGATGTTATCTCGTTGCACCTCATTTTCTTCTTTTACTTGTACATTCAATGCTCGCCTCGTAACGAGACCTACTCCGTTAACTGGATACTCCTCTCCATCACATTCACCCTCTGACAGTGGCACAGAATCATCGTCTGATTCACTTTCAGTTTCAACATCACCGTTACTTCTCAGGATCATTGCATGCTTATTTGGACATTGAGATGCAATGTGACCCCTGCCCAAACACTTAAAACATTTAATATCTCCATTTCTACTAGGTTGGGGTTTGAGTTTACCTGTCTCCTTGCTAGAACCCACATTCTTGTGCTTGGGTAGCTCGGCTTTGGACTTGTAATTGGCCATCTCGTCCCTTTTACTCTAGTTTGGCTTCCATGATGAGGTAGAACTGGAATTCTGCCCAACCCGTGTGGAGCCCTTTCGTTTAAGTTGCCTTTCAACTTTCATGGCCATGTGCACCATGTCTTCCAATTCCACATAGTGCTGCAATTCAACCACATTTGCCATGTCCCTATTTAGCCCTTGCAGAAATCGAGCCATGGTTGCCTCTCTATCTTCTTCTACAATGGCCCTAATCATGGTAATCTCTATCTCCTTGTGGTAGTCCTCCACACTTTTGGTGCCCTGAGTGAGCCCTTGCAACCTTTGGTACAACTCCCTGTAATAGTGACCAGGGACAAACCTCCTCCTCATGATAGCCTTCATCTCCTCCCATGTATCAATAGGCCGCTCATGATTTCTTCTCCTAGTCAAAACAAGTTGATCCCATCAAATAATAGCATAATCAGTAAATTCAACGGCAGCAAGCTTTACCTTTTTCTCCTCGGAATAGTTGTGGCAATGAAAAACTAATTCAACCTTCTTTTCCCATTCTAGGTATGCATCAGGATCATTCTTACCTTGGAATGAAGGAATTGTCATTTTAATACTACCCAAATTATGATCGTAGGTGCCTTGCCTCCCAAATTCTCTTCGATCCCTTCTATTGTTACCAGTTCTAACCATCATAGTTTGATCATCAACTTCATCATCTTCTACATCATCTTCATAGGCACGTGTCAACTGCCTTCTTGCTTTGGAAGCCTCATATTCCCTATGTTTCCTTTGCAACTCTGCTATTGTAATAGCTTGCTCCTTCATCCTCTCCCTCATATCATCAAATCTGGTATTCATGCGCTCAAATTGTTGTTGCATAGCTTTGATCATGAAGGACACATCACCAGCTCCCTCTTGAGATACACCTTTGTCTTTGGACGTCATAGTCTTACTTTTGTACAAAACAAATGGGATACCTCACAGAACACTCCCTCATGTGTTTCACTCAAAAGATTATGCCACACTCCCTCGTGTTCACACTCTTTATGGTTTTTTTTTTCCTTTATATGAACTTTCACTCTTACCTTTTACCACTTAGATTTTCCTTTTCAGCTTTATAAAGAACTAAACAAGGGTATTGATTTTGAACAGAATAAGCTAAACAGCGTAGAATTGAACAAATTGGAGAACAAGAATCAAGCGAAAAAGGATGTCAACACAAACGGATTTAATGAACTAAATTCAAAAAAAATCAGGATAGGGGTAATATAATCTAGAGGACAATAGTGGTGCAGCTCCCTACCTTCTATAATCACTACACACACTCTTTTATCAATTGTGCACCTATTATGTGATAAGTATGTTATATGCATTATATTCATTCTCTTATATTTAACCATTTTAGTGTATTTTCATCATAAATGTACTTATTGATGAGATCCATGGAGGAGCTAAATGCATGAAGGGCTTCTAAGGACCCATTAAGCATTCAATTCAAGAAGGTCCAATGACGTATTAAAGAACTGAAATGATTATAGAGGCACTTAATAGACTGATTAAAAAAATTTGAGCCAAAGAAGCTAATTCAAGCTTAAATGGTGGCCAAACATACCACAATGTGGGCCAAAGCTTTATTAATTTGATTGGAGTACTTGATAAGTTAGGGTTAGAATAAAATTCATTCATAAATAGGAGTTTGTTATAAAATCGGACAACTCCTAAAACAAATAGGAGTAGATTTGTTGTTAGTT
Organism: Rhizophora apiculata; assembly: GCA_037832385.1. Lineage (NCBI taxonomy): Eukaryota > Viridiplantae > Streptophyta > Magnoliopsida > Malpighiales > Rhizophoraceae > Rhizophora > Rhizophora apiculata. Next base: position 798,636 of record CM075440.1, read on the forward strand.
TATTTACGAAGTTTGTTATTATTTTTAGGGTTATGGTTCTCATAGTTAAAAAATGTTGTACATTAGTGAATGTAAAAGTGAGACTTTTCTCCTTTGGTTCTTTCAAGTACAAAGAACTTATCAAGAACTAACTCTTCTTATAGTGCACAACCTAACTTATCATTTCTAAATCCCTTCTTTTTTGGAGTGTGTGGCATTTATATGCTTCTGTATACCTTAGGTTCACATTCACATTCCTTGGACATTGGGACTAAGTCTTACATAATTTAAATATGATTTAGATTTCTTGGGTTCTTGTTTGATTCCTCGTATGTATTGGGTCCCTAAGCCATGTCTTTTGGGGTTCACATTAGTTGGTATCAAAGTTTGACTCTAAATTAGGTTTGCTTATATAATTTTGAGTTTTCTGTTATTCTTCTTCCTAGCTACATTTTATAACTTCTAGTTTATCTTTCCTTGTCTTTAAATTGATGAAAAAAAAAAAAGTCTTGTTTGAGAAAGAAAAATGAAAAAGAAATTGAGAAAAAAAAATAAGAAATAAAAATTTTGCTTGAGTCCATCATATTTGAGAAGTAAATCCTATTCAATTGGGTCAAATAGAGATAGAGGCTTTATTTCTTAGTTCTTTCTTGTTCCTAAAAGGTTTTGGATCTAGTTAAACATTTTTTTATGTGTTTTTTGATTTAATCTTGTTATGTTATTCTAATCTACAACCTTAATTCATTGAGTTTTCCTAAATTTCTTTGATTTTGATTTCTTGGAATTAGTTGGTTATAAGGTGACTTTGATTGAGTTTGTTTAGTTCAATAGAGGATTGAGAGAGAAAAGCCAAATTGTTATAGTGTGCAAGCACGAGAGTGAGTGTCATACTATGAGAAAGTGGAGTGAAACACATGAAAGACTATGTGTGAGGTTATTCCCAAGATTTTATTTTAAATATAGGTGATGATTGAAGGATCAATCCTTTTGAGGGGAGGAGAAATGATGAGATGTATGGTGGAGTGAGTTGATGCATGGAAGGCTTCTGCAGATCCATTGAGCATTCAATAAGGGCCAATAACATGTTAAAGAGTTAAAAGGATGAAAGAGGCACTTAGTAGCCTGACTGAAGAAATTTGGGCCAAAGAAGTTAACTCAAGCTCAAAGGGTGGCAAAAATTTCTTAATGTGGACCAAGGCTTTATTAATTGGATTGGAGTACTTAATAAGTGAGGTGAGGGTTACAACAAAATCCACTCACAAATGGGAGTTTCCTAAAACATAAGAGTAAATTTGTTTTTAGCTTATTTTGGAAGTTTGCTCTTTTGTCGAGGTTTAGGGTTACCAATTTAGCCTATAAATAGCCTTGATTTCATTGTTAAAAATGTTGAACATTAGTGAAAATAAAAGTAAGAATTTTCTTATTTGATTTTTTTTAGAACTAAAGAACTTAATTAAAAAAAAAAAAAAACTAACTTTTCATATGGTAAGCAACTTGACGTATCACTCCGAACTCTCTTCTTTTTTGAAGTGTGATGTCAAGATGCTTCTTTATATAGGTTCATGTTTCTTGAACATTGGGTCTAAGTCTTGCATGATTTAAATATGATTTAGCTTTCCTAGGTTCTTGTTTGATTCCTTATCTGAGTTTTCTATTTTTTCTTTTTTTGTTCTTCTTCTTAGCCACATTCTATAACCTCCTATTCTTTGAATCCACAAATCCTAATTTACCTTTTCTTATTTTCAAACCCTAGTTTATCTTTTGACTTTAAATTCATGCACAAAAAGAAAAAAGAAAAATCTTGTTTGAGAAAGAAAAATAAAAAAGAAATTGAGAAAAAAAAAAAAGAAAGAGAAAAGAAAAAGAATTGTATTTAAGTTCCTTATATTTGAGAAATAAATCCTATTTGATTAGGTCAAAGGATGATAGGGACTTTATTTCCTTAGTTCTTTCCAATTCCTACAAGGGTTTGGATCTAATTAAACTTTTTTCTTTTTTTTAGGTATTTTGCAATTTAATGTTATTGACTGCCTCTCAAATATAGAGACACCAAGGAGCCTCAAAGAATATAAGGCTATATTAATTTGATAGGAATACTTAATGAACCAAGGTTATAATAAAATTCACCCCTAAGTAGGAATTTGTTATGAAATAGAATAACCCCTCAAACAAATAGAAGTAGATTTGTTGTTAGCTCAGTTAGGAAGCTTGTCATTATCTCTAGGTTTAAGGTTATTAATTTAGCCTATAAATAGTTTTAATTTTGTTGTTACAAAAAATGCAAAATATTATTGAAAGTAAAAGTGAGAATGTTCTTCTTTAATTCTTTTAAGAACTAAAGTACTTATCAAGAACTAGATATTCTTGTGGCCTTCAACCTAACTTATCACTCCCAAATCCCTTCTTTTCTAGAGTGTGGCACCTATTTTTTCTTATACTTGAGGTTTGTGTTCCTTGAACATTGATATGTTTTGTATGATTGAAATTTGATTTAGCTATCTTAGGTTCTTTTTTTATTCCTTATATGTGTTAGCTTCCTAAGCCACATCTTTTGGGATTCACTTCACTTATTCAAGTTGTTTTATGTTTTAGGAAATGTCCAAATAGATTGGGGCAATTTGGAAGCTTAAAGATGCAATTTTGAGAAAATTTGACCACTAAAGTATATTTTGGAATTTCACATTCTAAACATTGTTGGATGGATTTGGGGCCTTCATAAGAATTAAAATATACATCTTGAGCTTTCTATAATGGACTTATTTACACACATCCAATAAGAATTAGGGCATGAATTGGTGGTGTTTTTAATCCAATTTATTGGCTAGTCAAAGCTATCCTAATCTAATAAGGAGTTCTCTAGATAAGCTAAGTTGGTTCTAAAGAGGAAGTGTTCAACTTTGTTTGGATTATTTTTGATGCAAATAGACATGTTAGATAGGGTACCAAAAACACATACATACGTACACCTTTCTTTTCTTTCTTTCTTGTATACACACATATGATTTAAGGATCAAAGTCATTGAAGGAAGCATTATTAGACTTACTGTATTTCATTTCAAATATAATTCTTTACTTTGAATTCCCATATTCTTCTATTATAACTGTTTATGATTATATTGCTTGATTGTTAGGATGCATCTAAACAATTATACTTCATGATTTAATCTAGTTTAGAATTCAAGTTTGTAATTGATCAATAATTCTAGTGCTAAGTAGCAAATACAAATTCATAATTACGATTAAGTTTTTGTCTAATTTCTATGGAGTGTATGGTTTAAAATTAAACAAATCAGCTTGTGAATTTGCTGCTTAGATCTAGCTATCTCTTTTTTTTTTTTTTTTTCTATCTTAATGCTATAAATAAATTTTATCTAGAGAGCTTATCCTTTGTAAATTTAATTTATAAAAGATTAATTGAAGAATTTGTCTTAAATTAAGGAAATATTTAGAATAATAAAACTTCTTGTTATTCTAATCCAAATATTCAATCAAAGAATTGATGATCATTATTGTCAATGTGTGAATCTAATGGTGTAAATATCCTTGTTGTCGAAGGTGTGCTTATCTATTTATTTTATTTACAATTAGTTTTCTATTTTGATTTTTATTAGTATAATAAAAACAAAATTCATGTCCCTTTGCTCATTTATTTGTGTGAACTTAATAGGACTAAGATCATCAGTTAACTAATTAATCAAAACTCAATCTCTATGGATTCAACCTTGACTCAACCTAATTACAAAATTGTTATTTGAGTAATTTAAAATAATTTTTGTGTATTTGGTATATCAAATTTTGGTGTCATTTTTGAGGATTGATTGTTTAATTAATCTATTTTTGTGTGATTGTAGTCCAATATAACTTATGTTGCAGGCTTCTAGGTTTGATGAAGAGTTTGGCCAAAAGCTCTATCAAATAAGAAACTGCATTTAAGCCAACAAGTACATGGTTTTTCCACCTTATCCATGACCTACACTCACATCTAACCTTGCATCATCATCATTAAGCTTATCAAGTGACGCTGAGATAGAAATAATGGCTGCAAATGCAAACAACGACAACAGAACTTTAAGGAGTTGGCAGCTCCTAATATAAACCATTAACCTCTTCGCATAGAATATCCTAATGTTGATGTTGCTTTTGAATTAAAATCTAGTCTAATTCATCTCTTGCCAACTTTTCATGGTCTTACAAGGGAAGATCCACATAAGAATCTAAAGGAATTCCTTGTAGTCTATTCAAGTATGAACCTCACTGGGATATTTTAAGAACAAAGCAAGCTAAGGGCTTTCTCATTCTCCTTGGCAGACCTAGCAAAGGATTGGTTCTACTATTTACCCTCGGGATCCATCACCATATGGAATGAGATGAAGAGGCTATTTTTAGAGGGCTACTTTCCATCTTTTAGAGCAACTACCATTCAAAAGGAAATATGTGGAATTTAAGAATACAATGGACAATCTTTATATGAATATTGGGAATGTTTTATGAAGCTTTTGTGCAAGTTACCCCCATCATCAAATCAATGATCAACTCCTAATCCAATACTTCCATAAAATTACTTCTTCTCACAAATGTAAGTATGATCAATGAAAGTTTTACAAACATAAGAATTTCAAATGGACTCTTCTTTCTGGAGAATGTCTCTAACCAAGCCCTTTAAGCCCTTCAAATATCTTGTAAATATTTTGTATTTTTAATTTTGAAAGTTTAAGCCTTAGGAGTATTCATACTCTAACTTATTGGTATACAAAACCCTGGAACCTGCAAGAAATTTGATAGCAAATATCATTGCAAATTCTCAACAATTTAGCACTCAATATGATCCACCATCAAAGAATATCAATGAGGTTAGTACATTATCCCTTGAACAACAACTTGCTAATTTGACTTCTCTTGTGTTTCAAATGGCTGTAGGGAACATGTAACAAGTTTGGGCATGTGGCATTTGCTCAAATCAAGGACATCTAATTGATATGTGTCTAACACTTCAAGATGATCCAATGGAAAAGCCAATGCCCTAGGAGGGTTTAAAGGCAATCACAATGCAAGTATGATCCTTTCCCTAACAAATACAATCTCGGATGGAGAGATCTTTCTAATTTCACTATGGATTCAACCTCTTAGACCCTAATTACAAACTTGTTAATTGAGTGATTTGGAGTAAATTTGATGTATTTGGTGCACACCAATGTGGAAGATGAAGCATTGGAGATTTATTGGTTTTATTTCTAATATAATTCTTTACTTTGAATTCTCATGTTCTTGTATTATAATTATTGTTTATGATTATATTGTTTGATTACTAGGATGTATACATGACGATTATACTTTATGATCGTAATTACTAGTTAAGAATTTATGTTCATAATAGCTTGATAATCCTAATACCAAGTAACAAATAGGCAATGATAATTTTGGTCAAGTTTTTGTCTAATTTTTATGGATTACATGGTTTAAAATTATACAGATTAGCTTGTAAATTTGTTGTTTAAATTTGACTATCTTTCTTATGTTAATACTATTAATAAATTATATTTAGTGAGCTTGTCCTAAATAGTTTAATAGAAAAGAGATTAATTGAAGGGCTTGTCTCAATTAATAATGAACTAGGGAAAATTTTAGAATAATAGAGTTTGTCATTATTTTAAGCCAAGTATTCAATGAAAGAATTGATGATATTCAAGGTCAATGATCAATATATTTTATTGTCAAAGGTGTGTTCATCTATTGATTTTATTTGCAATTAGTTTTTAGATTTGATTTTTTTAGTTTAATTAAAGTAAAATTCTTCTCTCTTTGCTCTTTTATTTAGGTGAACACAATAGGACAAAGATCATTAGTTAGTTGATTAATTTAAACTCAATATCTATGAATTCAACCTTTACTCACATTACTTACAAACTTGTTAATTGAGTGATTTAGAGTAATTTTGATGTATTATGCACACATCAAACTTTGGTGTAGACACTAAGCATTAGATTCATTATGAAAACCATGTCAATTCACCTTCAGTATGCTGAATCCATTGAAGTCCATCAAACATAGGAGTTATTGATCTTGTTTAGTTTTTCTTACTTATAAGGCTTCTTGTTTCATTGCAAGGAGTTATTTGCCTAAAATAATCATCAAATTAAACTTAATATCTACACCAAGCATTATATCTAAACATAGAAGTCATTGATCTTAATTAGCTTTTCTTAGCTGGTTTGAATTGTTCATTACCTAAAAAATGAGATTGTCACTTTATTCTTTTTAACAAGGCTTCTCCTTTTGTTACAAAGATGTATTCAAACAAACTGATCAAGAAATTAACTTTTGTGTCTACATCAAACCTCATATTCATTGTGACAGGCACATTAATATATATTTGGTAGGTTGAGTCTATTGAAGTCCATCAAACCACGGATTCATGAATGTTGGTTAGCTTTTTCTTAAATGGTTTTTATGGTTTATTATGTGAAAGATTAGATTGTTGCTTCATCTCTTGTTAATAAGGTCTCTGCTTTCATTACAATGACTCATTCATACAAATTGATCATGAAAAAAACTTTTGTGTCTACACTAAATCTTATATTCATTATTACTAGCATGTCAAAAAACCATTGGTTGTCTAAGTCCATTAAGTCCATCAAATGTAGGAACCATTGATCTTAATTACATTCCTTACATTGTTTATCCAAAACAACATATTCATTGCCACAAGCACATGAATATACTTGTGATCTTACTTGGCTTTCATGCATGGTTAAAATGTTTCATTACCTAAGGAATAAAACAGTTAACAAGGCTTCTCTTTTTGTTTTAGAGAGCCAATTCCACAAAACAATCCTGAAATTACCTTTTGTATATACATTAAGCATTAGATTCATTACAACAACCACATCAACATGCCTTGGTTATATCGAATCCATTGAAGTCAATCAAACATGGGACTTATTGATTGATTTTGATTAATTTTTCTCATATTGCTTGCATGTTTCATTGCCTAAAAGATGAGATCATCACTTTCTTTTTAGTAGTACCATAGCTGCACCATTGATTGAGGTGATTAAAAAGAGTGTGGGTTTCAAGTGGAGTAAGGAACAACAAGATGCCTTTGATTTGCTTAAATCTAAGTTGTGTAATGCTCCACTTCTTGCTTTACCTGATTTTTCTAAGATCTTTGAAATTGAATGTGATGCATTGGGCATTGGAATTGGGGGAGTTCTCATGCAAGAGAAACGACCTATTGCATTCTTTAGTGAGAAGTTGAGTGGGGCAACATTGAATTATCCAACTTATGATAAAGAAATGTATGCACTTGTTAGGACTCTAGAAACATGGCAGGATTACCTTTGGCCCAAGGTGTTTGTAATTCATACTGATCATGAGTTTTTAAAATACTTGAAGGGATAAGGTAAGTTGCATAGGGGACATGCAAAATGGGTTAAGTTTATTGAAACTTTTCCTTATGTAATTTAATACAAATCAGGTAAGGAAAATGTTGTTGCTGACACATTGTCACATAGGTACACATTGATTAGCACTTTGACCGTTAAGTTGCTGGGATTTGAGCACATTATTAATTTGTATGCTAATGATGTCGACTTTAGTAACATATATGCTGCATATGAGAAAAAGAAAGGTTTACGTATCTATGTGTTTTTGGTACCCTAACATGTCTATTTGCATCAAAAATAATCCAAACAAAGTTGAACACTTCCTCTTTAGAACCAACTTAGCTTATCTAGAGAACTCCTCATTAGATTAGGATAGCTTTGACTAGCCAATAAATTGGATTAAAAACACCACCAATTCATGCCCTAATTCTTATTGGATGTGTGTAAATAAGTCCATTATAGAAAGCTGAAGATGTCTTTTTTAATTCTTATGAAGGCCCCAAATCCATCCAACAATGTTTGGAATGTGAAATTCCAAAATATACTTTAGTGGTCAAATTTTCTCAAAATTGCATCTTTAAGCTTCCAAATTGCCCCAATCTATTTGGACATTTCCTAAAACATAAAACAACTTTAATAAGTGAAGTGAATCCCAAAAGATGTGGCTTAGGAAGCTAACACATATAAGGAATAACAAAAGAACCTAAGATAGCTAAATCAAATTTCAATCATACAAAACATATCAATGTTCAAGGAACACAAACCTCAAGTATAAGAAAAAATAGGTGCCACACTCTAGAAAAGAAGGGATTTGGGAGTGATAAGTCAGGTTGAAGGCCACAAGAAGATCTAGTTCTTGATAAGTACTTTAGTTCTTAAAAGAATTAAAGGAGAAAATTCTCACTTTTACTTTCAATAATATTTTGCATTTTTTGTAACAACAAAATTAAGACTATTTATAAGCTAAATTAATAACCTTAAACCTAGAGATAATGACAAGCTTCCTAACTCAGCTAACAACAAATCTACTCTTATTTGTTTTAGGGGTTATTCTATTTCATAACAAATTCCTACTTAGGGGTGAATTTTATTATAACCTTGGTTCATTAAGTATTCCAATCAAATTAATTTAGCCTTATATTCTTTGAGGCTCCTTGGTGTCTCTATATTTGAGAGGCAGTCAGTAAGATTAAATTGCAAAATACCAAAAAAAAAAAAAAGTTTAATTAGATCCAAACCCTTGTAGGAATTGGAAAGAACTAAGGAAATAAAGTCCCTATCATTCTTTGACCTAATCAAATAGTATTTATTTCTCAAATATAAGGGACTTAAATACAATTCTTTTTCTTTTCTCTTTCTTTTTTTTTTTTCTCAATTTCTTTTTCATTTTTCTTTTTCGAACAAGATTTTTTTTTTTTTCATGAATTTAAAGACAAGGAAAGATAAACTAGTTATAAAATGTGGCTAGGAAGAAGAATAACAAAAAACTAAAAATTATATAAGCAAACCTAATTTAGAGTCAAACTCTGATACCAACTAATGTGAACCCCAAAAGACATGGCTTAGGGACCCAATACATACAAGGAATCAAACAAGGACCCAAGAAATCTAAATCATATTTAAATTATGTAAGACTTAGTCCCAATGTTCAAGGAATGTGAACGTGAACCTAAGGTATACAGAAGCATATAAATGCCACACACTCCAAAAAAGAAGGGATTTAGGAATGATAAGTTAGGTTGTGCACTATAAGAAGAGTTAGTTCTTGATAAGTTCTTTCTACTTGAAAGAACCAAAGGAGAATAGTCTTACTTTTACATTCACTAATGTACAACTTTTTTTTGACAATGAGAACCATAACCCTAAAAATAATGACAAACTTCCTAAATAAACTAACAACAAATCTACTCCTATTTGTTTTAGGAGTTGTCCGATTTTATAACAAACTCCTATTTATGAATGAATTTTATTCTAACCCTAACTTATCAAGTACTCCAATCAATAAAGCTTTGGCCCACATTGCAGTATGTTTGGACACCCTTTATGCTTGAATTAGCTTCTTTGGCTCAATTTTTTTTAATCAGTCTACTAAGTGCCTCCATAATCCTTTCAGTTCTTTAATATGTCATTGGACCTTCTTGAATTGAATGCTTAATGGGTCCTTAGAAGCCCTTCATGCATTTAGCTCCTCCATGGATCTCATCAATAAGTACATTTATGATGAAAATACACTAAAAAGGTTAAATATAAGAGAATGAATATAATGCATATAACATACTTATCACATAATAGGTGCACAATTGATAAAAGGGTGTGTGTAGTGATTATAGAAGGTAGGGAGCTGCACCACTATTGCTTCCACAACTGTCATATAGTTAGCAACAACAAAGCATCCCCACTTTTATAAACTATAATGGTTGAATGATAAAGGAAAAGTAAGGGTTACATGGTAGATTTTGGCGCCATTTGTGATTGGAAAATCATACAAGGATGAGGTGATGTGTGACATGGTTCCAATGAGTGCTAGCCACTTGCTTTTGAGGGGACTGTGGCAATATGATAGGATGGCTATACACAATGGATTTAAAAACATGTATTCATTTGTAAAGGATGGAAAAAACATAGTCGTAGCACCTCTGAATCCTCCAAAAGTAAAAAGAGACCAGCCTTTGGTTGAGAAAGGAAAGAAAGTAAGCTTGTTTGTGAGCAAAGGAGAAGTAGAGTGAGCCTTGTCCATTTCTAGCTAGGTTCTATCTCTAATAATGAAGAAAGTGATGCCAAATGAGAAAGCTTCCTTTCCACCACTAATTGAGAAGATTTTAGAAGTGTTTGTTTACGTGTTTCTGTAAGAGTTACCAAAAGAGCTACCATCAATTAGAGGGATTAAACATCAAATTGATCTCATGCTAAGGGCTGCCTTACCTAATAGGCCAACTCATAGAAGTAATCCAAAGGAGGCTGAGTTGCTACAGCAAGTAATTGAGTTTATGGAGAAGGGTTATGTCAGGCCATCAATGAGTGCTTGTTCAGTACTAGACTTGTTAGTGCGAAAGAAAGATGGAACTATGAGAACGTGTGTGGATAGTCAGATGATAAATAAAATAATGGTGAAGTAGTGCTATCTTATTACTAGGTTGGATGATATGCTTGATGAGTTGCGTGGTTCCAAAGTCTTTTTAAAGAGTGGTTATCACCAAATTCCAATGAAGGAGGGGAATGAGTGGAAAACTACATTCAAGACAAAGCGTGGATTGTATGATTGGTTGGGCATGCCGTTTGACTCGTCTAATGCATTAAGTACTATCTAATGATTGATGAATCATGTTTAACAAAAGTAAGAAAACATGAACCAAAGGTATAAATCAAAATTAGAATACCACGAAAGTAATTTTGATAAATTTCAAAGTTCTCTCTCTCAAAAAAATTAAATTAATAAATCTAAAACAAAATAAGGAACAACAAACTTACCTAACAAACTACTAGATAGAAGATTAGTGGATTGGGCATAAATTAAAACATTGTTTAGCCTATTACAATAATAAAATAACTAAATAACACACATGATCCTTGAAAGAAGTATGAAATTGATGTGTCCCACATTGGTTCCTGAGGGGGTCTTTGGGCTGTTTATAAGGGTTGAGTCAACTCTCCACTCTTGAGCAAGCTTTTGTGGTGGAGTTAGGGTTCAATCTCTTATCAGAAATGCAACCAAGTCCATAATTTAGCCCAAACTTCTCGATTAGCTGCCTTTAAACCTATATAAAGTTTATTAAGCCTTGATGTTCCTACAAGCCTTATTCCTTTGGTTCATGTTTTCTTAATAAACATTAGGTCAAGGTTTCACTATTGTTAAACTTGATTTATCTTTCTTATGTTTTGAATTCCTTGTTTCACTTATGGGTATTATTGTGCTCTTTGGGGTTTGCATCATCTTAGTATCAGAGTGTTAGTATTAATTCAGGTTTGCTTATCTAAATTTGAGTTTTTCTCTTGTTCTTCTTCTGAGCTACATTCTCTACCTTTCAAATAAGTTGTCCTTGAACTTGTATGAAGTTTATTAAGCTTTGTCATTCCTCTAAGTCTTGCTTCTCTTGTTATGCTTTGCTTTTAGCCCAAATAACTTTAAAAGGCATAATTGAAGCTTCTTGTGTCCTTTTAACTTTAGCTCTTATTATTGGACCTTCATGTATGCATAATAGATCACTACATGTACTAACTTGATTCTAATCCAATGGACTTTAATGGATATAAACTAGCAAGGATGTATTGACACGGTTGGCATAACAAATATAATGCCTAGTGTATTGAGCAAACTAAATTTCATGATCATTTTGTGTGAGTAACTCTATGCAAGGAAGAGTAAGGTCTTGCTTGCAAGAAACAAAGCATCTATCTCATCTTCTTGGGATTAAACCATTCAAATTATAGAAGAAAAGCTAATTAAGATCAATGACTCCTATCTTTGATGGACTTCAATGGATTCAGACTATCAAAAGTGTATTCATGAGATAGTTGTGATGATTAAAATGCTTGGTGTATTAAATAGAGTTTCATGACCATTTTGGGTGAGAGACTCTTTAAAATGAATGGAAATGCCTTGTTAGCTAGAAAGGATGTGAAGATCTCCCTCATCTTTTAGGCAATCAACCATTCAAACTATATGGCAAAAGCTAATTAAGATTATTGACATCCATGATCGATGGACTTTAATAGATTCAAACTACCAAATGTATGTTAACATGGTTGTTGTACTTAATATAATGTTTGTTGCAAACTCAAAAGTGAATTTCGTGATTATTTTATTTGAATGAGTCTTTACAATTGAAAGAAAAGCCTTCTTAATAAGAAATGAAGTGACTCCTATGTTTCATGGAATTTAATGAAATTAGAGCACCAAGGGTAAAAGGACGCAGTTATGACAATGACTACTATATTTGATGGATCCTTTCAAACCATGTATGAGAAGCTAATCATGATCAATGAGTCTAATGTTGGAATTCAATGGTTTCAAAGTACCAAAGGTTAGGATGTACTTCTCTTAAAGAATGCAATGTTTGGTGTAGACACAAAAGATAATTTCATGTTTATTTTCATTGAATAAAAGTATGCAACAAAGGTGTAGCCTTCTTAGCTAGAAATAAAGTTGTAGTCTAATTGTTTAGGCAATGAATGTTTAAAGCCAAGTAAGAAAAGCTAACCAATATTAATGACTTCTTTGTTTCAAGAAATGCAATGGATTCAGAGCATCCAAAGTTTAAGGATGTGAATGTGTCAATGAATATAATGTTTTGTGTTGGACACAAAAGTTAATTTCAGTATAATTTTGTGTGAATGATAACATGCAACGAAAGGAGAAGCCTTCTTAGCAAGAAAAAAGTTATGGTCTAATCCTTTAGGCAATGAACCACTCAATCCTTATAAGAAAAGTTAATCATGATTAATGACCCATTTGTTTAATGGAATTTAATAAATTTAAAGGACCAAAGGTGTAAAGACATGGTTATCCCAATTACTTTTTTATTTGATGGAACCTTTCAATCCTTGTAAGAAAAGGTGATGGAAGTCATATTGTACCAGCTCAAATCAACAAGAGAGTTGATGCTTTGCAAAACCTTGGAGGACCAATGACAAGGGCAAGCTCAAAGAAAATAAAGGAAGCTCTCAACAACTTGTTGTGCGACATTTACCATCAGGAAGTTGCCAAGTACATGTTAAGGATGATGGAGGCTTCACCAGGGCTTGCAAATGTGTCACCAGGCTATTCCTTCACCATGGATGGAAAACCATTTACACTTGTTCCATTGACTCCAAAACAGGTCTATGAAGACCAAGTGAGACTCTATGAAAGTGAGTAAAAGAGGAGTGAAAAGAAAGAGAGAGTCGAGAGAAAAGAAAGTGAAGGAGAGAAAAACAAGGTAAATGCATTTGAGAGTGCTAAGTACAAGAGTGGTCAGGTTCACAAGAGTGAAGATGAAAGAAAACAAGTGAGTGTGTTTGCAAAAGGAGCAGATGTTATGGTTGCCTTCCAAGCTAGGCAACAAATGATCTTGTTCCTTTACAAGGATTCTTATTTCTCTAACACTAACCTTGATTCATCTTTGCCTAGTGCTATTTCATCTTTGTTGCAGGATTATAATAATGTATTCCCTAAAGAGATCCCAGATGGTTTACCACCAAGGAGAGGGATTGAACTCACATTGATCTTATTCCTGGAGCTCCCATTCCCAATAAGCCAGCATATAGAAGTAATCCTGAGGAGACAAAGGAGCTTCAGAGGTAAGTTGATGAGTTTATGCGGAAGGGACATGTAAGGGAGAGCATGAGTCCATGTGCAGTGTCAGTGTTGCTTCTGCTAAAGAAAGATGGATCTTGGAGGATGTGTGTCGATTGTAGAGCTATCAACAAAATAACAGTTAAGTATGGACATCCTATACCCAGGCTTGATGATATGCCAAATGAATTACATGGTGCTTGTTACTTCTCTAAAATTGACCTTAAGAGTGGGTATCATCAAACTAGGATGAGGGAAGGAGATGAATGGAAAACTGCATTCAAGACTAAGCATGGTTTGTATGAATGATCAGTTATGCCCTTCGGTTTAACTAATGCACCTAGTACTTTTATGAGATTAAGGAATCATGTTTTGAGACCTTTCTTAGGAAAGTTTGTTGTGGCTTATTTTGATGACATATTAGTATACAGCAGGAATTTAGAAGAGTATGTTGAACATTTGCATTGTGTGCTTGATGTTTTAAGGAAAGAGAAATTGTATGCCAATTTGAAGAAATGCAAGTTTTGCAAGGATCATCTCATTTTCTTGGGTTATGTTGTGTCTGCTCATGACATAGAGGTTGATAAAGAGAAGATTAAGGCAATTCAAGAATGGCCTACACCTAAGAGTGTGAGTGATGTGAGGAGTTTCCATTGTTTGGCTAGCTTTTATAGGAGGTTCATTAGGGATTTTAGTACCATAGCTGCACCATTGATTGAGGTGATTAAAAAGAGTGTGGGTTTCAAGTGGGGTAAGGAACAACAAGATACCTTTGATTTGCTTAAGTCTAAGTTGTGTAATGCACCACTTCTTGCTTTGCCTGATTTTTCTAAGATCATTGAAATTGAATGTGATGCATTGGGCATTGGGATTGGGGGAGTTCTCATGCAAGAGAAACCACCTATTGCATTCTTTAGTGAGAAGTTGAGTGGGGCAACATTGAATTATCCAACTTATGATAAAGAAATGTATGCACTTGTTAGGACTTTAGAAACATGGTGGCATTACCTTTGGCCCAAGGAGTTTGTAATTCATACTGATCATGAGTCTTTAAAATACTTGAAGGGGTAAGGTAAGTTGAATAAAAGACATGCAAAATGGGTTGAGTTTATTGAAACTTTTCCTTATGTAATTCAATACAAATCAGGTAAGGAAAATATTGTTGCTGATGTATTGTCACGTAGGTACACATTAATTAGCACTTTGAGCGTTAAGTTGCTGGGGTTTGAGCACATTATTTGTTTGTATGCTAATGATGCTGACTTTAGTAACGTATATGCTGCATGTGAGAAAGTTGCCTTTGGTAAGTTTATAGACATGAGGGGTATTTGTTTAGAGTAAATAAGCTTTGTATTCCTCAAGGGTCTATAGGAGCATTACTTGTGAGAGAAGCTCATGGGGGTGGTTTAATGGGACACTTTGTCATTCAAAAGTCTTTTGATGTTTTACATGAACATTTCTTTTGGCCACATATGAAATGGGATGTTGAAAGAGTCTGTGCGAAGTGTATTACCTGTAGACAAGCTAAGTTTAGGGTTTTACCTCATGGTAAGTATATACCTTTAGAAATTCCTTGTGAACCTTGGACCAACATTTCTATGGATTTTATTCTTGGGTTACCTAGGTCCAAGAAGGGCCGAGACTGTATTATTGTTGTGGTTGACAGGTTTTCAAAGATGGCACATTTCATTGCGTGCACCAAAACGGATGATGCCACACACATTGCAGACTTAATTTTTAGAGAGATTGTTCGCCTACATGGAGTGCCGAAGAGTATTGTATCAGATCGTGATGCAAAATTTTTGAGCCATTTTTGGAAGACATTGTGGGGTAAGCTTGGAATAAGGTTGTTGTTTTCTACAACTTGCCATCCACAAACCAATGGATAGACTGAGGTAGTAAATTGTACTCTTGGTATATTATTGCACACTATTATTGGTAAGAATTCTAGAACCTGGGACGAATGTTTGCCTTTTGTGGAATTTGCCTATAATCGTGTTGTTCATGATGCTACAAGTTATTCTCCTTTTGAGCTTGTTTATGGTTTTAATCCATTATCTCCTTTAGATTTAGCACCATTGCCTATACAGGACAGGGTTAATTTGGATGGGAAAAAGAAGGCAGAAGTGGTTAGGCAACTTCATGAGAAAGCTAGGCATAACATTGAGAGAAAAACCAAACAATATGAAACACAAGCCAACAAAGGTCGTAGGCATATCACTTTTGAACCTGGTGATTGGGTTTGGGTACATTTGTGGAAGGATAGATTTTCTATGCAAAGAAAATCAAAGTTGTAACCAAGGGGAGATGGTCCTTTTCAAGTGGTGGCAAGAGTTAACGATAATGCATATAAACTTGACTTCCCAGGTGAGTATAATGTGAGTGCAACATTTAATGTTTCTGACATTTCTTCTTTTTCTCTTTGATGATGTAGGTGCTGATTTGAGGACAAATCATTTTGAGGAGAGCGGGAATGATGGAAGCCATATTGTACCAGCTCAAATCAACAAGGGAGTTGATGCTTTGCAAAACCTTGGAGGACCAATGACAAGGGCAAGGTCAAAGAAAATAAAGGATGCTCTCAACAACTTGGGTGACATTTACCATCAGGAAGTTGCTAGGTACAAGTTAAGGATGATGGAGGCCTTACCAGGGCTTGCAAATATGTCATCTGTGGAGGAATTTGAGAACCATGGCCCTGGGAAGGATGTTGGATTTGGGAGCCCATGTTTGGGCATTTAAATGGATCATTTTCATGAGCTATATTGTCATATAGTGGGTTGAATGAATTTCCTTAATAAGCCCATCATATTAACTAGAGTTTTGGCGGGTACAAATTTCCTTAATAAGCCCATCTCATTAGCTAGGGTTTTGGGAGTACGAATTTCCTTAATAAGCCCATTTTATTAGCTAGGGTTTTTGGGGGATAACATATAAAAAGGGCAGAAAGGGTGGCTGCAGGCAGAACCGATCTTTATGAATGTATGAGTTATTTTCTATGGTTCCTTGAGAACTAATTCTGAACTTTCAGTATTTGAGTGTGTTGGTTCAATAAACTTATCTTCTTCAACATTGTTGTTGTTAGGAGTGGCATCTAAATCTTATAGTTCTGGTTCTTGGTTGTTTATAATCATTGGATCAGAACTCCAAATCCCTTAACCATTGTTAGAACGATCCTATACCAACATTGGTGTTGGATTCCGTTTACATATAATCGGAGTTCATATCAATTGGGCCGTCCTTGGCAATTTGATAGAAAAGTTTTTCATAATGGTTACAAGAACCACTATTCCTTCACCATGGATGGAAAACCATTTACACTTGTTCCATTAACTCCAAAACAGGTGTATGAAGACCAAGTGAGACTTTATGAAAGTAAGCAAAAGAGGAGGGAAAAGAAAGAGAGAGTTGAGAGAGAAGAAAGTGAAGGAGAGAAAAACAAGGTAAACGCATTTGAGAGTACTAAGTACAAGAGTGGTCAGGTTCACAAGACTGAAGATGAAAGACAACATGTGAGTGTGTTTGCAAAAGAAGCAGATGTTAGGATTGCCTTCCTAGTTAGGCAACAAATGATCTTGATCCTTTACAAGGATTCTTATTTCCCTAACACTAACCTTGATTCATCTTTTCCTAGTGCTATTTCATCCTTGTTGCAGGATTATAATGATGTATTCCCTAAGGAGATCCCAGATGGTTTACCACCAAGGAGAGGGATTGAACATCACATTGATCTTACTCTTGGAGCTCCCATTCCTAATAAGCCAGCATATAGAAGTAATCTTGAGGAGACAAAGGAGTTTCAAAGGCAAGTTGATGAGTTGATGAGGAAGGGACATGTAAGGGAGAGCATGAGTCCATGTGCAGTGCTAGTGTTGCTTGTACCAAAGAAAGATGGATCTTGGAGGATGTGTGTCGATTGTAGAGCTATCAACAAAATAACAGTTAAGTATGGACATCCTATACCCAGGCTTGATGATATGCCAAATGAATTACATGGTGCTTGTTACTTCTCTAAAATTGACCTTAAGAGTGGGTATCATCAAACTAGGATGAGGGAAGGAGATGAATGGAAAACTGCATTCAAGACTAAGCATGGTTTGTATGAACGATCAGTTATGCCCTTCGGTTTAACTAATCCACCTAGTACTTTTATGAGATTAACGAATCATGTTTTGAGACCTTTCTTAGGAAAGTTTGTTGTGGCTTATTTTGATGACATATTAGTATACAGCAGGAATTTAGAAGAGCATGTTGAACATTTGCATTGTGTGCTCGATGTTTTAAGGAGAGAGAAATTGTATGCCAATTTGAAGAAATGCAAGTTTTGCAAGGATCATCTCATTTTCTTGGGTTATGTTGTGTCTGCTCATGACATAGAGGTTGATAAAGAGAAGATTAAGGCAATTCAAGAATGGCCTACACCTAAGAGTGTGAGTGATGTGAGGAGTTTCCATTGTTTGGCTAGCTTTTATAAGAAGTTCATTAGGGATTTTAGTACCATAGCTGCCCCATTGATTGAGGTGATTAAAAAGAGTGTGGGTTTCAAGTGGGGTAAGGAACAACAAGATGCCTTTGATTGCTTAAGTCTAAGTTGTGTAATGCACCACTTCTTGCTTTGCCTGATTTTTCTAAGATCTTTGAAATTGAATGTGATGCATTGGGCATTGGGATTGGGGGAGTTCTCATGCAAGAGAAACGACCTATTGCATTCTTTAGTGAGAAGTTGAGTGGGGCAACATTGAATTATCCAACTTATGAGAAAGAAATGTATGCACTTGTTAGGATTTTAAAAACATGGAAGCATTACCTTTGGCCCAAGGAGTTTCTAATTCATACTAATCATGAGTCTTTAAAATACTTGAAGGGTCAAGGTAAGTTGAATAGGAGACATGCAAAATGGGTTGAGTTTATTGAAACTTTTCCTTATGTAATTCAATACAAATCAGGTAAGGAAAATGTTATTACTGATATGTTGTCATGTAAGTACACATTGATTAGCACTTTGAGTGTTAAGTTGCTGGGGTTTGAGCATATTATTGGTTTGTATATGCTGCATGTGAGAGAACTGCCTTTGGTAAGTTCTATAAATATGAGGGGTATTTGTTTAGAGTAAATAAGTTTTGTATTCCTCAAGGGTCTATGAGAGCATTACTTGTGAGAGAAGCTCATGGGGGTGGTTTAATGGGACACTTTGGCATTCAAAACTCCCCCAATCCCAATGCCCGATGCATCACATTCAATTTCAAAGATCTTGGAAAAATCAGGCAAAGTAAGAAGTGGTGCATTACATAACTTAGATTTAAGCGAATCAAAGGCATCTTGTTGTTCCTTACCCCACTTGAAACCCACTCTTTTTAATCACCTCAATCAATGGTGCAACTATGATGCTAAAATCCTTAATGAACCTCCTATAAAAACTAACCAAACCATGGAAACTCCTCACATCACTCACACTCTTAGGTGTGGGCCATTCTTGAATTGCCTTAATCTTCTCTTTATCAACCTCTATGCCATGAGCAGACACAACATAACCCAAGAAAATGACATGATCCTTGCAAAAATCGCATTTCTTCAAATTGGCATACAATTTCTCTTTCCTCAAAACATCAAGCACACAATGCAAATGTTCAACATGCTTTTCTAAATTCCTGCAGTATTCTAATATGTCATCAAAATAAGTCACAACAAACTTTCCTAAGAAAGGTCTCAAGATATGATTCATTAATCTCATAAACATACTTGGTGCATTAGTCAAACCGAAGGGCATAACTGACCATTCATACAAACCATGCTTGGTCTTGAATGTAGTTTTCCATTCATCTCCTTCCCTCATCCTAATTTGATGATATCCACTCTTAAGGTCAATTTTAAAGAAGTAACAAGCACCATGTAATTCATCTAGCATATCATCAAGCCTGGGTATAGGATGTCGTACTTAACTGTTATTTTGTTGAGATAGCTCTACAATCAACACACATCCTCCAAGATCCATCTTTCTTTGGTACAAGTAACACTGGCACTGCACATGGACTCATGCTCTCCCTTACATGTCCCTTCCTCATCAACTTTCCTCTAAAGCACCTTTGTCTCCTCAGGATTCCTTCTATACGCTGGCTTATTGGGAATGGGAGCTCCAGGAATAAGATCAATGTGATGTTCAATCCCTCTCCTTGGTGGTAAACCATCTGGCATCACTTTAGGGAATACATCATTATAATCCTGCAACAACACCTATGTTTTCACTTGAGATTACAAGCAGATGGTTGTGATTCCAACCTAACAAGAGAACACTTTGCCAAAAGTGAAGGATAAGGCATTGCTGTCTGTGGAACTTAAAGGGGATGAATTTGTGGACATGAAAAGTGCTAAAACCTGTCTAAGGAAGTTCAAGGCTTATTGGCAGAATTTGATGATGTAATGGCAGAATCAACATGATTTAACTCCAATGCGAGATATTCAACATCACATTGATTTTGTTCCAAGAGCTGGCTTGCCAAATCTGCCCCATTATCATATGAGTCCAAAGGAGCATGAAATCTTGAAGGAGAAGGTGGATGAGCTGTTACAAAATCGGCACATATGAGAAAGCATTAGTCTTTATGTCATGCCTGCCTTGCTTACTCCATAGAAGGATGGGAGTTGGAGGATGTGTGTGGACATCTGTGCTGTCAACAAAATAACCATGAGGTATCGGTTTTAGATCCCTAGGTTTGATGACTTACTTGATCAGTTGAGTGGTGCTAAAATATTCACCAAGATAGATGTACAGAGTAGATACAATGAAATTAGATTTCATGTGGGATATGAATGAAAGAAGCTTTCAAAAGAAAGGATGGGCTATAAGAGTGGCTAGTCTGGCCATTTGGGTTGTCTAATGCACCAAGTACATTCATGCATGTGATGACCCGGGTTCTCAAACCCTTTATGTCCCACTTTTTTGTTTCTATTTTGATGATAGTCTGATTTATACTAATATAAAATAATAAATAAAAAATAGAAAATTGAAAAAAGAAGTCTATTATTGAATGTTTTGAATAAGTGAATATTAAATTGAACTCATTTCATTTTTATCCTATCATATGTAGAATTATCATATGTCAAATAAAATATTTTTTGTTTCATAAATTTTTTAAACAATACATGTAGAGGAGCACCTTGTTTATATTAGAAAAGTTCCAGTTGTGTTGAGAAAAATTAGATGTTTGTAAACCTAAAGAAATGTGTCTTCTTAACAAACACACTAGTGTTCCTAGGATTTGTTTTAAGTAGTAAGTGAATTCATGTGGATGAAGAGAAGGTGAAAGCTATTAGAGAATGGCCAAAACTGAAAACCATAACTGATATTAGAAGTTTTCCATGGCCTAGCAACTTTTATTGCAATTTTATCAAAAATTTCTGCCAGCCAGTACTGATTGCTTGATGAAGGATAGATTTCAATGATTAGAGGCTGCTGAGCATAGCTTCAAATTGATCAAGGAAAAACTGTATGCCGTACTTGTTCTATGTCTGTCTAACTTTGCCAAAACTTTTGAGATTGAATGTGATGCAAGCAGAATTGGCATAGGGGCTGTTCTTTCTCAAGAGGGGAAGCCCATCGCATTCTTTAGTAAGAAGTTAAGTGAAGCAAGATGGAAGTGGTCAACGTACCAACAAGAACTCTATGCTGTGTTTTGTGCTCTTAAGACATGGGAGATGTATCATTTGGCCTAAAGAGTTCATTGTCTACTCTAACCATCAATCTCTCAAGCACTTTCTGGGGTAGAAACATATTGATCGTATGTTGTTTAGGTGGGTGGCTCATCTTGAAGGATTCGATTATGTTAGTGTTCATAAATCTGGAATTACTAACCAAGTAGCAGATGCTCTAAGTCATTGTGCCACTTTCTTGTTACTATTTCTGCTGAAGTTCCAGGTTTTGAACAACTCAAGGAGCTATATGAGAATGACGAAGATTTGGGTGATGTTTAGGGTAAGCACTTAAGTAGCCTTTGGGGGAATATTTGGTCTATGACGGATACTGTGAATTCCAAGGAACTCATTACGTGACAAGGTGCAAGGTGAGATGTACTCTAGTGACTTGAGTGGCCATGTGGGTAGAGACAAGACCATAGCTATATTAGAGGAATGTGATTACCGGCCTCAACTTGAAAGAGATGCTGGAAAGTTTGTGCAATGATGTCTGATTTGTCAAATAAGCACGGGGCAGTCACAAAACACAGGTCTATATATGCCATTGTCTGTTCCTAATGCACCTTGGGATGACATCTCTATGGATTTTGTACTCAGTTTACCAAGAACCCAGAGGGGAAGTGATGCAGTATTTGTGGTGCTTGACCAATTTTCCAAGATGTCACACTTCATTCCATGTCATAAGACAACAAATGCACATTATGTTGCGAGAGAAGTTGTTTGTTTACATGGTGTACTCCTTTCCATCACCTTGGACAGGGACAACAAATTTTTGGCAGCCTTTTGGCTAACTTTATGGAAAAGGTTTGGGACTACACTGAAGTTTTCTAGCTTGGCACATCCCCAAGTCAATGGCCAAACAAAAGTGTGAACCATTCTTTGGGAAATCTGATTTGATGCACATGTGGAAGCAAGAAGGGCCAACAGGACTTTGCTCTGGCACAATCTGAGTTTGCTTGCCATAACTCAGTCAACCATTCAACCAGAAGGAGTCCTTTCTTTATTGTTTATACTAAAAGTCCAAGGCCTGTTGTGGACTTAGTCAAACTTCTTTCTACTGTAGGTTCTAGTGCAGCTGCATTTGCTTTAGCGGATACCTATTCAAAGGTATTCCAAGAGGTAGATAAATCCTTGGAGGAAAATTACCTCAAATTCAAGGTGCATCAAAGTAATGCTATATTTATGCAAGGGGAGGCTGCCTGTGGGAGTTCATGGCAAACCAAAGCAGAAAATGTTATGGTCCTTCTAAAGTTTTGAAAAGGATCAATGACAATGCATATGGGATAGTACTACCTGATGATATAGGCATATTGAAAACCTTCAATGTAGTAGATATCTCCACCTAATCAAACATGAATGACCTTGATGTATAATGGACTTCAATGATGTATTGATGCACTTGTTTTGATGATTTAACATGACATACTTGTTATGATTTAAACTATGAAAGGTGTATTGTTGTGCTTGTTGTGATAATGTAATGTTTGGCGTTGACACAAAAATTAATTTTATAAACATTTTTTGTGAATGTGTCCTTGCAACCATAGGAGAAGTCTTGTTAGTAAGAAATGAATTTACAATTTAATTGTTCAAGAATTGAACCATTGAATCCACTTAAGAAAGCTAATCAAGATTAATGAGTCTATTTTTTCTTTTAAATAGAATTGAATGGATTCAAAGTACCAAAGGTGTATTGATGTTATCATCACAATGAATATAATGTTTGACATAAACACATAAATAATTTCAAGATCATTTTGTGTGTAAGATTTGTTAGCAAGACATGAACTCACAATCTCATACTTTAGGAATTGAACCATTCAATCCTTGTAAGAAACCATTAAATTCTTGTAAGAAATACTAATCAAGATCAATGACTCCTTTGTTTGATCAAATTCAATGGATTTGGAGCACCAAAGGTGATATGACACGCTATTAGCAAAGAAAAATATATGGTGTATGCATAAAAATTTTTTTTTTTTCATGATTATTTTGTGTGGTTGACATTGTGCAACCAGAAAAAAATCCTTACGTGTGGAAAATAAAGTGAAGATATCATCTTTCAGGACATGAGCCTTTCAAACAATGTAAGAAAAGCTAATGATCAATGACTCTTATGATTAATGGAACTTTGGATTAAGAATACCAAAAGTGTATTAATGTGGATGCTACAATGAAGATAATGCTTGATGTAGACACAAGAATTAATTTCATGATCATTTTGTGAGAATGACTCTTTGCAAGAAACTAAAGAACCATTGTTAACAAGAAATGAAGTGATAATCTCATATTTCTAGCAATGAACCATTCAAATCATGTAAGAAAGCTAATGAAGATCATACTCCCAAGTTTGATAGACTTCAATGGATTTAGACTAACAAAGTTGTATTGATGTGCTTGTAATGAATATAATATTAGTTGTTTGCTCAGGAGTTAATTACTTGCCTTATTAGCAAGAAATAAAGGGTCAACCTCATTTTCAGGCAATTAACCATTCAAAAGCAGGCAAGAAAAGCTAATTAAGAGCAATGACTCCTATGTTTTGTGGACCTCAATAGATTTAGATTACCAAAAGTTTCTTGACATGGTGGTTGTAATAAAACTTGTTGTATAGATAAGAGATAATTTCATGATCATTTTTTGTGATTTATTCCTTACAACAAAAAGAGAAGCCTTATTAATAGTCTCATTCTTCATGGTACAAATCATTCCAACCATGCATGAAAGCTAATTAGGATTAATGACCACTATTTTTATGGCCTTCAATGGATTCACATTATCAAAGGTGTTTTGACATGTTTGTGGCAATGAATATAATGTTTTAGGTAGTCACAAACATTAATTTCATGATCATTTTGTGTAATTGACTCCCAAGGAAAGGAGAAGCCTTTTTTAGCTAGGACATGAAGTGACAATCTCATTTTTGTAAGCAATGGACAATTTAACGATGTAAGAAAGTTAATCAAGATCAATGACTCCTATGTTTGATGGATTTCATTTGACTTAGACTACCGAAGGAGTATTAACATGCTTATTGCAATGAATATAAGGTCCAATGTGGACACAAGTTTATCTCTTGATCATTTTGAGTAAATGTGTCCTTACAATGAAAGGAGTAGCCTAGTTAGTGAGAGATGAAGTGATGGTAACATATTTTAGGCAATGAAACATAGAAACCATCAATGAAACCCATGTTTGATGGACTTTGATGGCCGTTTTGTTTCATGGCCGTTTTGTTTGAATAAGTCTTGTAGTGGTTGGGAAGCCTTGTTAAAAAGAAATGAAGTGACAACCTCATTTTCATACAATAAACAATTTAAAATAAGTAATAAAAACTAATCAAAATCAATGTTTCGATGGACTTCAATGAATTTAGAGTACTAAAGATGTATTTACATGCTTGTGTTAATGAATATAAAGATTGGTGTAAGTACAAAGGCTAGATTGGAAATCATTTGGGGTGAATAACTCATTACAACGAAAGGAGAAGCCCTATTAAGAAGAAATGATGTGATGCATTCATCTTTTAAGTAATGAACCATTCATAGAATATAAGAAAAGCTAATCCATATCAACAACTCCCACCTTTGATGGACTTCACTGGGTTCAATATACCAAAATTTTATTGACATGGATGGCACAATGAATCTCAAGCTTGGTTTAGACATAAAAGTTAATGTCATGATCATTTTGTGTGATTAACTCCTTGGAATGAATGGAGAAGCCATGATAGCAAGAAATGAAGTGATGCTCTCATCTTTCATATATAATGAATCATTTAAAGATGTAAAAAAACTAATAAAAAATCTATGACTCCTATCTTTTATGAACGTCAATGGATTTAAACTACCAAAGGTGTGTTAATGTGCTTGTTGTAATGAACAAAACATTTGACATTGATAAAAATGTTCATTTCATGATCATTTTGTGGGGTTGATGTATGGAGGGCTTTGAAAGATCCACTAAGCATTCAGGAAGGGCCAATGATATGTTTAAAATGATGAAAGAGGCAATTAGTAGATTGAAAAGCAATATTAATTGTATAAATATGTTGAATGAGTTTGTGTGAAGTGATTGCTAGGATTTTTACAACACTCTTAATTAAAACAAATATGAGTAGATTTCATGTTAGCTTATTTAGTAAGTTTACCAATTATCTTGAGCATTAGGTTGTTAATTTAGTCTATAAATAGGCCTGATTTCATTGTTAAAAAGAGCATAACATTAGTCAAAATAAAAGTGTGAATTTTCTCCTTCAGTTCTTTCAAGAATTAAAAAACTTATCAAGAACTAACTTTTCTTATGGTGGTCAACTTGACTTATCACTTCCAAATCCCTTCTTTGCTAGAGTGTGACATCCATACCCTTCTTTATACCTTAGGTTCATACTCCTTGAACATTGGTTCTAGGTCTTGCATAATTCAAATCTAATTTAGCTTTCTTGAGTTCTTCTTTGATTCCTTCTATGTGTTAGGTCCCCAAGCCATGTCTTTTGGGGTTAACATCAGTTGGTATTAGAGCTTGACTCTAAATAAGGTTTGCTTATCTAATTTTGAGTTTTTTTTTTTCTTTTTTGTTCTTCTTCTTGGCTACATTCTATAATCTCTTGTTCTTTGCATCCACGAAGAAGAGTACCAAATTAAGGGAGATATGTGCTAGGTAGACAAGTATTAAGTGCACAAGCCCAGGAAAATGATAAAGTGAAAAGAGATAATATCTTCCATACACGGTGCCACATTAAAGATAAGGTATATAGTATAATCATTGATAAGGGTAGTAGTAATACAAATGTAGCTAATAGCACTACTCTGGTTGAAAAGCTGAATTTGCCTACCATGAAGCACCCTAAGCTATATTTAGCTTCAATGGTGGAATGAATGTGGGAAGGATAAAGTAAATAGGTAGCTGTTAGCATTGTTTACTATTAAAAGATATAATGATGAGGTCTTATGTGACTTTATACCTATTCATGTTGGGCATATTTTGTTAGGAAGACTATGGAAATATGATAGGCATGTAATGCATGATGAGCTTAAGAATAGGTACTCATTTGTAATAAATGAGGATGTGCATTGCAGTATTTTTAATGCATGATAGATACGTGAGGGAGGGCATGAGTCTGTGTGCAATTACAGTATTTTCTTTTACCTAAGAAAGAAAGGACTTGGAGGATGTGTGTTGACTGTCAAGTGGTCAACAAAGTCACTATAAAGTATTGTCATCCCATGCCTAGATTGGATGACATGTTCTTCATTTAAAAAGTGGATATCACCAAATTAAGATGAGAGAGGGAGACAAGTGGAAAACAACTTTCAAAACTAAGTATGGTTTATATGAATGGCTGGCTATGTTATTTGGTTTAACTAATGCACCAAGCACATTTATGCTTTTGATGAATCATGTTTTGCGTGCATTTACTAGTAAATTTGTGGTTGTATATTTTGATGAGCATCTTGATTATTTACATTATGTTCTATGTGTTTTACATTCTGAGAAATTGTAAGCTAACCTCAGGAAATGTTCCTTTTGACTGGATTATATCCTATTTCTTGGCTATCATATGAGTGCTAGGGGTATTAAGGTTAATGAGGAAAAAGTTGGGGTAATCCTTGATTGGCTTATACGTAAGATAATGATGTGTGTAGTTTGTGTGGTCTAGCTAGTTTCTATAGACACTTTGTTAGGGACTTTAGCACCATTGCTACACCATTAACTGAGGTTGTTAAAAATGAATGTGGGAATTAAGTAGGGTAGTGTGATCAAGACAAGGCTTTTAATTTGATCAAGTGCAAAATTAAGTTTTGCAACATTACTTACTTTACTTAACTTTGCTAAAACTTTTAAAATTGAGTGTGATGCTTCAGGTATTGGCATTAGAGCTATTTTGATGCAAGAAAGGCAACCAATTTCCTAATTTAGCGAAAATTTAAGTGAAGTAGCCCTTAATTATCTCACTTATGATAAGGAGATGTATGCACTATACAGGCCTTAGAGACATGGCAGTACTACATTTGGCCCGAGGAATTTGTCATCCATATTATTGACCACTAATCCTTGAAGCACTTGAAGGAATAAGAGAAGTTGAACAAGTGACATGCCAAATGGGTTGAATTCATTAAAACCTTTTGGTACATCATCAAATATAAAAAGGTAAGGACAGTGTGATAGCTTATGCATTATCTCACCAGTATACCCTTGTCTCTACACTTAGTGTGAAATTGTTAGAATTTAAATATATTAAAGATTTATATATGAAAGATCCTGATTTCACTAATGTGTATGGGTCACATGAGAAGTCAGCCTCTTGGAGATTTTATAGGCATAAGGGTTTCTTTTTTAAGAAAAATTGTTTATGTATGCCTATGAGTTCCTCAAGGGAGTTAGTAGATAGAAAAGCATATAGGGGTGATCTAACCATCCTTAGGTTGATTTATCTATGGACTTTGTGCTAAGGCTACCTTGATTAGAAAAGTGTAGGGGATTCTATATTTGTTGTTGTTGCATGTTTTCAAGGATGACACACTTTATCCCGAGCAATAAAATTGACAAGGCATACAAACTGTTTCAATTGCTCTTTAAAGAGGTAGGACATGCAATAAAGTTATGGTCTCTTGTTTTAGGCAATTATCCATTCAAACCATGTAAGAAAAACTAAATAAGATAAATGATTCCTTTGTTTGGAAAAAAATCAATTTGATAGAATTCATTTAATTTGGAGCACCAAATGTTCAAGAACATGCTTGTTCCAATGAATATAGTGTTTGGTGTGGACACAAAAGTTAATTTCATTTCATGATCATCAAAGTCTCTTATTCATAATAAATGAAGTAATTATCTCATATTTCTTTCAGCTAATAAATCATTGAAGCCATGTAAAAATAGCTAGTCAAGATTAATGACTCCATTATTTGATGGAATTCAAAGGATTCAAAGCACCAAAGGTGTAAGGACATGCATGACACAAGGAATATAGTGTTTAGTGTTGGCAAAAAAGTAGAAATCATGATAATTTT
The DNA here is from genome assembly GCA_037832385.1 of Rhizophora apiculata. Lineage (NCBI taxonomy): Eukaryota > Viridiplantae > Streptophyta > Magnoliopsida > Malpighiales > Rhizophoraceae > Rhizophora > Rhizophora apiculata. The sequence goes on from CM075440.1 coordinate 826,970, forward strand.
GTGTGAATGAATTGATGCAATGAAAGAGTAAGCCTTGTTAGCAAGAAATGGAGTGATGGTTTCATCCTTTTAGATTTGAAACATTCCATCCCTTTAGGAATAGCTAATCAATATTCATGACTCCTTTTTTTCAAGGAATTTATCATATACAGAGCACCAAAGGTGCAAGGATTTACTTTTCACAAAGCATTTTTTATTCTAACTCCTAGTCAAATTTAAAGTCATATTATGTTATTTATGTAAATTAAGTAATAGGTTAGACAACATTCATGAAAAGTAAAAAATGACATTTTGAATCCAAAATCTTATATTATGGTAAATATTTAAATTAAATCAAATGTTATTTTATTTAACAATCTTTTATAGCAATTTTTTGCATTTTTAGTAAAAAATTACTCTAAATTTACCAAAAAGTAAAAAATGTCATATTTGAATAAAAAAATGTCTGATTTAAGTTATTGCATTATTTATTCTAATTGTTATTTAAATTGAAACTCTTTTCATATTAATTTTGCAATTCAAGTAATAGATTAGCCAACATTCATTAAAATTAAAAAGTTATTATTTTGAATACAAAATTTCAAATTTTTGTAGTTATTTAAATAAATCAAATGTTATTTAAATTTACAACTTTTTATTGTTAATTTTGTAATTTCAGTAAAAAGTTATTCTAAATTCACTAAAAATTAAAATAAATCATATTTAAATAAAAAATGATTGGTTTAAGTAATTATATTATTTATTCTAACCATTATTCAAATTTAAATTCTTTTCATATTATTTACGTAATATAAATAATAAGTTAGTGAAAATTCATGAAAATTAAAAGCAACATTTTTTTAATACAAAATTTTAGATTTTATTAGTTCCTTAAATTAAACTAAATATTATTTAAATTTATAATATTTTATCATAAATTATACAAATTTAGTAAAAAAATTACTCTAAATTTATCAAAAAGTAAAAATGTATTATATTTTAACAAAAAAATGACTGACTCAAATAATTGTATTATATTCTAATTATTATTTAAATTTAAATTTTTTTATATTATTTATACAATTTAAGTAATAGGTTAGTTAACATTGATAAAAATTAAAAAATAATTTTTTTGAATACAAAACTTTTGACTTTAGTAACTACTTCAATCAAACAAAATGTTATTCAAAAATTATTCTAAATTCACTAAAGAGTAAAATAAATTGTTTTTGACCAAAAAAACAACCAATGTAGAAAAATTGCATTACTTATTGTAATCATTATTCAAATTTAAATACTTTTTATGTTATTCATACAATTTAAATAATATGTTAGTTAATATTTATAAAAATTAAAACAATGACATTTTTAAATAAAAAATTTTAAATTTTATTAGTGACTTAAATTTAAATATTACTCAAATCAACAATCTTCTATTGAATTTTCTAAAATTTTAGTAAAAGGTTACTCTAAATTCATTAAAAAATAGAATAGATTTTACTTAAATAAAAAAATAATTTAAGTATTTCCATTTTTATTCATATCATTATTTCAATTTAAGTTCTTTTCATATTATTTACGTAATTTAAATAAAAATTAGTCAAAATTCATGAAAATTAGAAAATGACATTTTTTTAATACAAAACCATAGACTTTAGTAGTTATTTAGATGAAATCAAATATTATTCAAATTTTCAATCTTTTATTGTAATTTCTATAATTTTTGGAAAAGATTACTTTAAATTCACCAAAAAGTAAAATATATCATATTTGAATAATAAATGATCCATTTATGTAATTGTGTATTTTATTTTAACAATTATTATAATTTTAATTCTTATTATACTATTTTCACAATTTAAATAACATGTTAAGCATCATTCATCAAAAGTAAAAAATAACATTTTTTAATATAAAACCTCAAATTTTAATAACTATCTAAATTAAATTAAATGTTTTTCAATTTTATAATCATTTATTGTACTTATATCAAATAAAATGTTATTCTAAATTCACTAAAATGAAAAATAGACCTTATTTGAATAAAAAAACGAATAATTTAATTAATTACAATTTTAATTCTTATTATTAATCAAATTTAAATTTTTTTTATATTATTTACACAATTTAAGTAACAGATTAGTTAACATTTATAAAAATTTAAAAATAACAATTTTGAATACAAATAACATTTATCAAACTAAATACTATACAAATTTACAATCTTTTACTATACTTTTTACAATTTGAGAAAAAAGATATTTTAAATTGATTTAGAATGTAAAATAAATTATATTTGAATAAAAAATAATCAATTTAAGTAATTATATTATTAATATTTAAATTTTTTTTCATATTATTTATGCAATTTAACTAACACATTAGCCAATATATGTGAAAATTAAAAAAAAAATTCTAAATATAAAATTTTAAAATTTAGTAGTTATTTAAATCAAATCAAATTCAAATTTATAATCTTTCATTGCAATTTTTGTAACTTCATTAAAATATTACTCTAAATTCACCAAAAAAAAATAAAATAGACCATATTTGGATAACAAAAGACCAATTTAAATAATTACATTTTTTATTCTAATTATTATTCTAATTTACTAATTGGTTAATCAACATTCCCAAAACATTTACAACAATATTTTTGAATACAAAACCCTACATTTTAATTATTATTTAAATCAAATTAAATATTATTTAAATTTATAATTTTTTATTATAATTTCTTCAATTTTCATAAAATATTACTCTAAATTCACATAAAAGTAAAATAAATTATATTTGAATAAAAATAATTGATTTATGTATTTGCATTATTTATTCTAACCATTATTCAAAATTAAATTCCTTTCATGAAAATTAAATAATGATATTTTTTAAATGTAAAAACCACAAATTTTATTAGTTACTTAAATGAAACCAAAAGTTATTCAAACTTTCAATTTTATTTTTTGTAAATTCTCTAATTTTAGTAAAAGGTACCCTAAATTTACCAAAAAGTAAAAATACATCATTTTTGAATAGAAAATAATCAATTTAAGTTGTTACATTATTTATTCTAACAATTATTTAAATTTAAATTCTTCTCATGTAATTTACGCAATTTAAGTAACAAGCTACTCAACCTTCATGAAAATTAAAAATTGACATTTTTAAATATAAAACTCTAGATTTTAATAGTTATTTAAATCAAACAAAATGTTATTTAAATTTATAATCTATTATTGTAATTTATCTAATTTCAGTCAAAAATGATTCTAAATTCACCAAAAAGTAAAATAGATCATATTTGAATAAAAATACAATTGATTTAAGTAATTATATTTTATATTTTAATTATTATTTAAATTTAAATTCTTTTTATGTCATTTATGCAATTTTAATAGCAAGATAGTCAACTTAGTCAAAAATTTACATTTTTTAAAACAAAACAGTGAATTTTAGGATAATTAAATAAAATCAAATGTTATTTAAATTTAAAATCTTCTATTTTAATTTCTATAATTTTAGTAAAAAGTTATTTTAAATTTATCAAAAAGTATAATAGATTATATTTGAATAGGAAAATGAATGATTTAAATAATTACATAATTTATTCTAACCATTTTTTAAATATAAATTTTTTTCATGTTATTTATACAATTTAAGTAATAGGTCAATTAATATTCATAAAAATTAAAAAACAATATTTTTGTATACAAAACCACAGATTTTAATAGTTATTTTTGAAGAAACTTTACCCTTAACTTAGGGTTATAATGATTTCTTCCCATTGTATCAAGAGTTTGTTAGCTTGCATCAAAAAAATTATAAATTTATCTATATTGGCATCATTCAAGTAGTCTTAAAACCTACTACCCAACTGGGTTTAAATAACTCAACCATTGTTTGTGTCCATGATAAAAAAAAATAATAATGATAACTATTTTCATGACTTATTATAAGGTGTAATTGGTTCAAGTCTAAGTGAAGGACCAATTTGGTTCTCATGTTTTCCAAATTTCATGCTATCATTATTATATCCTAATTTGATGCATGCTTTATGCTTGTACATCAAAACTGGGGTTTAATATGATGCCAACTTTCAAAATTTTAATTCTTATTTATAAAATCCATTATAAGGTTACGAATACTACAGATCCAAAGCCAATGTTATGGTACCTCGAACTATAACATGGGATCAAATTAAATTACCTGAAGGATGAATGTTAGAAAAAGTTGTCAAACTTGTTAAACAAGTATATCAATAGATGGAAGAAATTATTGAATATAAAGATGGAGACATCAAAATACGATTTGCTCCACAAAGAAGTGTAAGGTTAAACCTTAAAAAGGGAAAAGATCTAAAACCTAGTAGATACTCTACTTCATTTATACTATTAACAGAGTTAGAAGGAATTAGAAGAACAAGAGAACAAATTAGTCAACCACAATATAAAATTGACTTTCCTCTCTCTACTTCTACTTTTGTGGTTAATGAACCATTAAATTAGATAAGTTAAACCTCCAAACCTAGATCTCCCTCTTTATCTGACTTGGGCTATCATGTTAAAGATCAAAGTATCTATGTTTTTACAACCTATAATGAGTTAGAAGAAAAGGTTAAAGAGTTATTTTACTCTTCTAAAAATGGAAATGGTTTTTTATGACCTTTAATCGTAGTCTACAAGAGGTTATTGCTTCTCCTTATAAAGCAGAAGCAACTACTAGTGCTATTATATAGTAGAATAATTATAGTAATCTCTATCATCAATCTGTGGAATCTTAGTTAACTAGAATAGAATAAAAGGTTGAAGAAATAACTTAAAATAAGGATGTTATTATCAAACCTTTGGTTAAACCAAAAGTAGAAAAAAGGGGTTTTTTAGACCCTTATCATCTAAAGAAATAGATTTGAAGATGACAAGAAAAAGTCATAATAAATTAGAATTGGTAGATGAAATTGTTAAAAGGTTTAAAGGCCTAAGATTAAAAGAGAAAGAAGCTACTATTATGGAAAAAGAGGAAGTTAAATCTGAAAGTGAAATGGAGGATTATATAAATCAATTAAAACATATGTTTTTATCAAAACAGTAACCCCTAAGATTAAAAGTGAAAGAAGCTACTATTATGGAAAAAGGGGGACAAGTTAAAATGACCTTTTAAGAGGCTCATACTACTATTGAAGGCCAACACCTATTGATCTTTTAACTGGAAAACAAGCTGATTATAACTATCTTTAGCATGATGGTAGCAGTCTAGTATAATGGAATCTAAATGGTCAAACAAAACATCAGATTCTCCTACTATTACATTATATGATGATGTTTGCAATTGCTACTAAAACAAAGGGTAATTCTGACCTTGAAATTGCAAAAATGATGACAAATGGATTTGCTTGATGGCTTAAAAGCTGGTGGGGCTTTTAGTTTTGTTTGATGAAGCAAAATACCAAAAATTTTCAACAGTAAAGATAGAATTGGGAATATTAATCTCTGATTGTGTTAATACACTAATTTACATTATTACCAATCACTTTATTGGTATGGCCACCTTGCTGGTTGATAAATTTTATAAGCAACTCATTAATTTGAGATGTCTTTACTTGTCACACTTTTAGTGGTATAAAGATATGTTCTTCTCTAAAGTTTTCACTAGAGAAGAAAACCAAAATAGTTTCTAAAACGAATAATTTCTTTCAAGTTACCTACCCTATTTGCTAAGAGAGTTAAGACTTGGCTAAAAGCTAATCACACTAGAACAATTGATTATTATCAAAAATACTTATGTCAAATTAGCTGCCAAAGTAGTGGCTTAAGGAGTTAAACTTTATAAGGAAATGGAATCACATAGGCAATTACAAAATGAGAAAACTTAAGAAAAGAAAGCCTTGGGAAGCTGTTGTGAACAAATGGGTTATCCATTCTTTCACTACCCTACCAATCCAAAGCATAGAAGTTATCACTTCTATAATAACAAAAAACAACATAGTAAGAAAAATAAGGCATCAATAGGGTTTGCAAAGCCAAAAATAAAAGGAAAAAGGATTCAATATAAAAGGACTATTGTTTACTATAAATATGGTAAAATAGGGCAATATTCTAATAAGTGCAAAACAAAACAAAAACTTCAAGAATTAGCCTTGAGTGAAGATATTAAAATATCATTAATGCATGTTTTCTTATCAAAAGTGATTCTGAGGAATCCAATTTTGAGTAGAAGTCACAAAAGAAGATACTTATTCTTTCTCTTTTAACTCTAATATCGAAGAAAGTTGTGCTAGTCAATGTAACCATTATAAGGCACTATGAAAACAAAATGGCTCATTAGTCTTAAAGAAAAAAAGAAGATAACATGATTTTGGATCTTATTGTTAATGAGAAAAATATTTGCATCTCACAAAAAATCAAAATGAAGAGTCTAGTAAGACAGTTTGGGAACCCAAAGAAAGTTACAATTTAAATACTATTATACAACTTATTAAAGATAGCAGTTGATGAAGAGAAGGTTAAGACAATTAGAGAAGGGCCATCACTCAAGAATATTTCTGAGCTGTAAAGTTTTCATGGTTTGGCTAGTTTTGATAAGAGATTTGTCAAGAACTTCAGCACAATGGTCTCTCCATTGACTGAATTTGTGAGGAAAAGTGTAGGTTTTATGAGGGAAACTTAACCAAAAGAGTGCAGTTAATCCAATTAAGGAAAAATGAAGTTCTGCATCATTACTCGCTTTACTTGCCATTGCTAAAATGTTTGAAATTGAGCGTGATGCTTTAAGTATAGGTTTAGGGGCTATTTTAATGCAAGTACAATGACCTATTGCATTCTTCAGTGAAAAATTAAATGGGGTAGTGCTTAATTATACAACTTATGATAATGAGTTATATGCATTGATTGGTAAGGGCCTTAGAGACATGATAACACTATCTTTGGCCTAAGGAGTTTGTGATCCATACTAAACATGAGTCCTTGAAGCAATTGAAGGGAAAACAGAAGTTGAATAAATGACATGCAAAATGGATGGAGGAGATTCCTTGAGACATTTCCTTATGTGATCCAGCACAAGCAAGGTAAGGAAAAGGTTGTGGCTGATTCATTACTCAAGTGTATGTGCTTATCTCTATTTTAAATACAACATTTGTAGGATTTGAGCACTTTAAAGATTTATATGTTAATGATCCTAATTTTGCTTATATGTTTAATGCAAGTGAAAAGGCTGCCTTTGGAAAATTTTATAGGCATGATGGATTCTTGTTTGGAGAAAATATGTTATGTGTGCCTAAGAGTTCTTGAAGAGAATATGCTAAAAGATCACTTCTTTTGGCGGCACATGAGGAGAGATGTTAAGAGGATATGTGAGAAGTGTATTACTTGTAAACAAGCCAAATCTAGAGTTTTACCCTATGGTCTTTTTTTACCTTCATCCATACTTATTGAACCTTAGTTTGATTTATCTCAAGTTTTGTTTTTGGTTTACCTAAGTTAAGAAAGCTAAGTGATTCTACTTTTGTTGTTGTTGATAGGTTTTTGAAAATAACGTATTTCATTCCTTGCCATAAAATCAATGTGCAACAAACATAACATATTTGTTCTTCAAGGAAATTTTGCATTTACATGGCATTCCAGGACCTATTGTTTTTGATTGATATGTTAAGTTCTTAGGCTATTTTTGGAAGACTTTATGGGGAAAGTTGGGAACTAAATTATGGTTTTTGACTATATGTTATCCTCAAACTAATGGACAAACCAAAGTGGTATTAACATTGATTGCCCTGTTCTGAACTATCATTCAAAAGAACTTGAAGAATCAAGAAGAGTGTTTGCCACATGCTGATTTTGCTTATAATAGAAACATCCATTCAACAACTAATCATTCTCCATTTCAGGTTGTTTATGGCTTTAATCTGATTACACCTTTAATCTGCTCATACTTTTGATGAATCATGTTTTGCATGCATTTACTAGTAAATTTGTGGTTGTGTATTTTGATAAGCATCTTGATCATTTACGTTATGTTCTGTGTTTTACATTCTAAGAAATTGTAAGCTAACCTCAATAAATGTTCCTTTTGACTGGATCAAATCCTGTTTCTGGGCTATCTTGTGAGTGCTAGGGGTATTAAGGTTAATGAGGAAAAAGTGAAGGAACTTAGCTAGTTGCTATAGACACTTAGCTAGGAACTTTAACACCATTGCTACACCATTAATTGACATTAAAAAAGAATGTGGGATTTAAGTAGAGTAGTGTGATCAGTACAAGGCTTTTAATTTGATCAAGTAAAAAATTAAGTTTTGCATCATTACTTGCTTTACCTAACTTGCTAAAACTTTTGAGATTGAGTGTGATGCCTCAAGTATTGGCATTAGAGCTATTTTGATGCAAGAAAGGCAACCAATTGCTTAATTTAGTGTAAATCTAAGTGGAGTAGCCCTTAATTATCTCACTTATGATACGAAGATGTATGGATTGTACAGGCCTTGGAGACATGGCAACACTACATTTGGCCCAAGAAGTTTGTCATCCATATTATTGACCACGAATCCTCAAAGCACTTGAAAAAACAAGAGAAGTTGAACAAGAGACAAGTGAAATGGGTTGAATTCATTCAGACCTTTTTGTACATCATTAAATATAAAAAGGTAAGGAGAATGTGGTAGCTTATGCATTATCTCACTGGTACACCGTCATCTCTACACTTAGTGTGAAATTGTTAGAATTTAAATATATTAAAGATTTATATATGAAAGATCCTAACTTCACTAATGTGTATGGGTCATATGAGAAGTCAGCCTCTTAGAGATTTCATAGGCATAAGGGTTTCCTTTTTAGGAAAAATTGTTTATGCATGCCTATGAGTTCCTTGAGGGAGTTAGTTGTGAGAGAAGCATATGGGGGTGATCTAATGGGTCTAAGGAGTTAAGAAAACCCTAGATGTCTTAGTTGAACATTTCATTTGGCCAAACATGAAACAAGATGTTGAGAAGATGTGTAAGAAGTGCATAACATGCAAAGAAGCCAAATCTAGAATTTTACCCCATGGCTTGTACACTTTTTTACCCACACCTAACCATCCTCAGGTTGATTTATCTAAGGAGTTTGTGCTAGGGCTGCCTTAATTAGAAAAGGGTAGGGGATTCTATATTTATTGTTGTTGACCAGTTTTCAAAGATGACACACTTTATCCCGTGCAATAAAATTGATGAGGCATACAATGTGTTTCTATTGTTCTTTAGAGAGGTTGTATGTTTGCACGGCATGCCGCAGAGCATTATTTCAAACTAAGATACAAAGTTCTTGAGCTACTTTTGGAAGACTTTGAGGGGAAAAGTTAGGTCCTAAAGTATTGTTCTCAACTACTTGCCATCCATAAATAGATGGGCAAACTAAGGTAGTTAATCAAAGACTTTCTACTTTGTTTCATGCTATTGTTTGAATGAATTTGAAAGCATGGGAAGATTGTTTGCTGCATATATATATAATTAGAGTGTTCATTCTACTACTAGTTACTACTCTCCTTTTGAAATTATGTATGGTTTTTAATTGTTTAACTTCTTTGAATTTGATGCCTTTACCTATTAATGAGTATGATAGCTTAGATGGTAAATGCAAGGCTGAAATGGTGAAGAAGTTGCATGAGAATGTGTGGCAACAAATTGCAAAACAAACTGAGCAATATGTATCCCATGCCAACAAAGGGCAAAAGAAGGTGGTGTTTGAATCTAGTAATTGGGTTTGGATGCATATATGCAAAGAAAGGTTTTTGGCATTAAGGCATTCAATGCTACAGCCAAGAGGAGATGATCCATTCCAAGTGGTGGCACTAATTAATGACAATGCCTACAAGTTGAACCTTCGTAGTGAGTACAATATGAGTGCAATATTTAATGTTTTTGATCTTTCTCCTTTTGATGTAGGTGATGATTCAAGGATGAATCCTTTTAAGGAGGGGACAAATAATGAGATCTATGGTAGAGCCAATGCATGGAGGGCTTGTAAAGATACGTTCAGCATTCAAAAGGAACCAATGACACATTCAAGAGCTAAATGGATGAAAGAGGCACTTAGCAAGCTGATTGTAGAAATTTGGGCCAAAGAACCTAATTCACACTTGAATGCTTGTATAAGTATATTGAATGGGCTTGTGTCTAGTGATTGTAAGGATTTTTACAACAACTCCTAAAACAAATAGGAGTACATTTGTTGTTAGTTTATTTAGAAAATTTGTCATTATTACTAGGGTTAAGGTTGTTAATTCATCCTATAAATAGACTAGATTTCATTGTTAAAAATAGCAAAACATAAGTAAAAATAAAAGTGACAATTTTCTCATTTGATTCATTCAAGAACTATAGAACTTATCAAGAATTAACTTTTTTTTTTTGTGGCATTTAGCCCGACTCCCAAATCCCTCCCAAGGTGAATTGACATGGTTTTCATAATGAATCTAATGCTTGGTGTCTACACCAAAGTTAATTCATAATTAATTTCTATCTCTTTGCAATGAATGAAGAAGTATTGCTAGAAACAAATGGAGCTAATCGAAATCTATGACTTTGATGTGTGCATAATACATCAAAATTACTCTAAATCACTCAATTAACAAGTTTGTAACTAAGGTGAGAAAAGGTCGAATCCATAGATATTGAGTTATAATTAATCAATTAACTAATGATCTTGGTCTCATTGTGTTCACCTTATTAAAAGAGCAAAGAGAGGAATTTTATTTCAATTAAACTAAAAAGATCAAAACTAAAAACTAAATGCATATAAAATCAATAAATGAACACACCTTCAACAATAAGGATATTTACATCATTGGATTTACACATTGATCATTGATTCTGAATATCATCAATTCATTCATTGAATACTTGGCTTAAAATAATGACAAGCTCTATTATTCTAAATCCTTCCCTAGTTCATTATTAATTGAGACAAGCTCTTCAATTAATTTTTTATTTGTTAAACTATTTAGGACAAGCTTTTTAAATATAATTTATTGATAGCATTAAGATAAGAAAGATAGCTTGATCTGTTTAATTTTAGACCATGTAATTCATAAAAATTAGACAAAGACTTGACCATAATTATCATTGTTATTTGTTACTTGGTGTTAGGATTATCAAGCTATTATGAACATAAATTCTAAACTAGCAATTATGATCATAAAGTATAATTGTCAAGTATGCATCCTAGCAATCAAACAATATAATCATAAACAATAAATATAATACAAGAACATGGGAATTCAAAGTAAAGAATTATATTAGAAATAAAACCAATAAATCTCCAATGCTTCCTTTAATAACTTCAATCCTTTTAATAGAAAATAAAACCTTATCCTTACATATCATAGGTGTGTGTACAAGAAACAAAGAAAAGAGAGGTTTACTTATGTCTCAAACTTCAACGGAGAGAGTTATGAAGATAGTTATGAAGAGATTAATGCAAAAATGTTTCTACCCTTAATATTATAGGTGACAATTATACATTAGGTTGCACGGTCCTAGGTAAGGGGGTATGTGCATTGAAGATTATTACAAGATTCTTAGGAGGGCTAAATAAAGAGATCAAAAGTAGAGTGGTGTTACAATCTTTTATATTTTTAAAAGATGTGATTAAACTTGCTGTTAAGGTGGAGAGACAGCTTAAGCATGGTATGAAACAGCAAAGTGTGTGATGGCAGATTGCAACAAGGCAACCAACTCAACTTCCAGGATCTAATTCTAATTGGAAAGAAAAGTGAATAGAAGAGGGGACCTCTAATAAACAACAAACATATTTGGTTGAGGAAAATGAGAAAAATAGGAGATCCAGAGCCTCCAAAAAGGGTTTAAGACATTAAATACTTTAAATATTTTGGCCATGGGCATATTGCTTCTAAGTGTCCAAACAAAAGGGTGATGACTATTCTCGAATCGCAAAGAGAAGTAGAGAGTGAATATGAGGCAATATTAGAAAAAGACAAAAATGAGTGTTTGGAGGGAGATAATGTAGAGTATGCTGATGAGGGAAAATTGCTTGTAATTTCATGTGCCTTAAATTTATAAGCAAAGATGGATGATGAGTAGTGTACAAACATCTTCCACACTGGTGTGCACCAAATACACCAAATCTATTCTAAATCACTTAACAAGTTTGTAATAGGGTCTAAGAGGTTGAATCCACAGTGAAGTTAGAATGGTTTCTTCATCCAAGATTGTATTTGTCAGGCAAAGGATCATACTTGCATTGTGATTGCCCTTGAATCCTCCCAGGCCATTGGCTTTTCCATTGGATCATCTTGAAGTGTTAGACACATATCAATTAAATGTCCTTGACTTGAGCAAATGCCATATGCCCAAACTTGTTACATGTTCCCTACAGCCATTTGAAACACAAAAGAAGTCAAATTAGTAAGTTGTTCAAGAGATAATGTACTTACCTCATTGATAATCTTAGATGGTGGATCATACTGAGCGCTAAATTGTTGAGAATTTGCAATCATATTTGTCATCAAATTTCTTTCAAGTTCCAAGGTTTTGTCTGCCAATAAGCTAGAATATGAATGCCCTTTAGGCTTAAGCATGGAAAATTAAAAATACAAAATATTTACAAGATATTTGAAGGGCTTGGTTAGAGACATCCTCTAAAAAGTAGTCTCTATTTTAAAGTCTTACATTTGTAAGACTTTCATTGATCATACTTCCATTTGTGGGAAGAAGTATTGTTATGGAAGTATTGGATTAGGAGTTGATCATTGATTTGATGATGGGGGTAACTTGCACAAAAGCTTCATAAAACATTCCCAATATTCATATAAAGACTATCCATTGTATTCTTAAATTCCACATATCTCCTTTTGAATGGTAGTTGCACTAAAAGATGGAAAGTAGTTCTCCAAAAATAGCCTCCTTATCTCATTCCATGTGGTGATGGATCCTGAGCGTAAATAGTGGAACCAATCCTTTGCTAGGTCTGCCAAGGAGAATGGGAAAGCTCCTAGCTTGCTTTGTTCTTCAAATATCCTAGCAAGGTTCATGGTTGAATAGACTATATGGAATTCCTTTGGATTCTTATGTGGATCTTTCCTTGTAAGACCGTGAAAAGTTGGCAACAGATGAATTAGACCAGATTTTAATTCAAAAGCAACATCAACATTAGGATATTCTATGCAAAGAGGTTGATGGTTTATATTAGGAACTGCCAACTCCTTAGAGTTTTGTTGTTGTTGTTTGCATTAGTAGCCATAATTTATGTCTCAGTGTCACTTGATAAGCTTAATGATGATGATGCAAGGTTGGATGTGAGTGTAGGTCATGGATAAGGGGGAAAAACCATGTACTTGTTGGCCTGAATGCAATCTCTTTGATAAAGCTTTTGGTCAAACTCTTCGTCAAACCCAGAAGCCTGCAACATAAGTTACATTGGACTACAATCACATAAAAACAAGTTAATTGAACAATCAATCCCCGAAAATGACACCAACATTTGATGTACCAAATACACTAAAATTACTTTACATGACTCAAATAACAATTTTGTAAATAGGGAGAGGAATTTTGTTTTTATTAAACTAATAAAAATCAAAATAGAAAACTAATTGTAAATAAAATAAATAGATAAACACACCTTTGATAACAAGGATATTTACACCATTAGATTCACACATTGACAATAAACATCATTACTTCTTTGATTGAATATTTGGCTTAGAATAATGACAAGTTTTATTATTCTAAATATTTCCTTAATTTGAGACAAGCTCTCCAATTAATCTTTTATCAGTTAAATTTACCTAGGATAAGCTCTCTAGATATAATTTATTGATAGCATTAAGATAGAAAAAAAGAAAAGATAGCTAAATCTAAGCAACAAATTCACAAGCTGATTTGTTTAATTTTAAACCATACTCTCCATAGAAATTAGACAAAAACTTAATCATAATTATAAATTTGTATTTGCTACTTAACATTAGAATTATCAATCAATTACAAACTTGAATTCTAACCTAGATTAAATCATGAAGTATAATTGTTTTGATGCATCCTAGCAATCAAGCAATATAATCATAAACAATTATAATAGAAGAATATGAGAATTCAAAGTAAAGAATTAGATTTGAAATAAAATCTAATAAATCTCATAATGCTTCCTTCAATGACTTTGATCCTTAAATCATAAGTGTGTATACATGAAAGAAAGAAAAGAAAGGTCTACATATCTATGTGTTTTTGGTACCCTAACATGTCTATTTACAACAAAATATCCTTAACTAACTTAACTTCCTCTTTAGAACCAACTTAACTTATTTGGAGAACTCCTTATTGGATTAGGATAGCTTTGACTAGCCAATAAATTAGATTGAAGACACCACCAATTCATGCCCTAATTCTTATTGGATGTGTGTAATAAGTCCATTACCATTATAGAAAGCTCAAGATGTCTATTATAATTCTCATGAAGGCCTCAAATCCATCCAGCAATGTTTAGAATGTGAACTTCCAAAATATCCTTTAATGGTCAAATTTTCTCAAAATTGCATCTTTAAGCTTCCAAATTGCCCCAATCTATTTGGACATTTCTTAACACATAAAACAACTTGAATAAGAGAAGTGAACCCCAAAAGATGTGGCTTAGGAAGCCAACACATACAAGGAATAAAAAAAAAGAACCCAAGATTGCTAAATTAGAATCATACAAGACATATCAATGTTTAAGGAACACAAACCTTATGTATAAGGAAGAATATAGGTGCCACACTCTAGAAAAGAAGGGATTTGGGAGTGATAAGTCAGGTTGAATGCCACAAGAAGATCTAGTTCTTGATAAGTACTTTAGTTGTTGAAAGAACTAAAGGAGAAAATTTTCACTTTTACTTTCATTAATATTTTGCATTTTTTGTAACAACAAAATTAAGACTATTTATAGGCTAAATTAATAACCTAAACCTAGAGAGAATGACAAGCTTTTTAACTAAGTTAACAACAAATCTACTCTTATCTGTTTTAGGGGTTATTCTATTTTATAACAAACTCCTACTTAGTGGAGAATTTTATTATAACATTGGCTCATTAAGTATTCTAATCAAATTAATAGAACCTTATATTCATTGAGGCTCCTTGGTGCCTCAATATTTGAGAGGCACTCAATAAGATTAAATTGCAAAAGACCAAAAAAAAAAAAAATTAGATTTAAACCCTTGTAGGAACTGGGAAGAACTAAGGAAATAAAGTTCTTATTTCCCTTGGACCCAGTCAAATAGGATTTACTTCTCAAATATGAAGGACTCAAATAGAATTCTTTTTCTTTTCTCTTTCTTTTTTTTTTTTCTCAATTTCTTTTTTATTTTTCCTTCTCAAACAAGATTTTTTTTTCTCAATTTCTTTTTTATTTTTCTTTCTCAAACAAGATTTTTTTTTTTTTAAGCATGAATTTAAAGTCAAAGAAAGATAAACTAGGGCTTGTTGATAAGAAAAGGTAAATTAGGATTCATGGATTCAAAGAATAGGAGGTTATAAAATGCAGCTAAGAAAAAGAACTAAAAAAAAACAAAAAAAAAAAAAAAGGAAAACTCACACATGGAATCAAACATGAACCCAAGATAGCTAAATCATATTTAAATCATGCAAAACCTATACCCAAAGTTCAAGGTACATACCTATATAAAGAAGCATCTTGACACCACACTCCAAAAAAGAAGAGAGTTAGGAGTGATAAGCCAAGTTCCTTACCACAAGAAAAGTTAGTTTTTAATTAAGTTCTTTAGTTTTTAAAAAAATCAAAAGAGAAATTTCTCACTTTTATTTTCACTAATGTTCAACTTGTTTAACAATGAAATCAATTAAGGCTATTTATAGGCTAAATTGATAATCTTAAACCTAGAGAAAATAGCAAACTCATAAAATAAGCTAAAAACAAATTACTCCTATTTGTTTTAGGAAACTCCAATTTGTGAGTGGATTGAGAATATTCTTACTTTTATTTTCACTAATATTCAACTTGTTTAACAATGAAATCAAGGCTATTTATAGGCTAAATTGACAACTCTAAACCTAGAGAAAATAGCAAACTCCAAAAATAAGCTAAAAACAAATCTACTCTTATTTGTTTTAGGAAACTCCTATTTGTGAGTGGATTTTGTTGTAATCCTCACTTATTAAGTACCTCAATCAAATTAATAAAGCTTTGGCCTTCATTAAGAAATGTTTTGCCACCCTTTAAGCTTGAATTAGCTTCTTCAACCCAAATTTCTTCAATCAGGCTGCTAAATGCCTCTTTCATCCTTTTAGCTCTTTAACATGCCATTGGCACTTATTGAATGCTCAAAGGATCCATAGAAGCCTTCCATGCATTGACTCACTCCTCCATGGATCTCATCATTTCCTCTCCCCACAAAAGGATTGATCTTTGAATCATCACCTACATTTTAAAAAAATCTTGGGAATAACCTTATACACACTTTTTTACGTGTTTCACTCCACTTTCTCATAGTATGACACTCACTCTCATGTTTGCACACTATAACAATTTGGCTTTTCTCTCTCAATCCTTTAATGAACTAAACAAACTCAATCAAAGTCACCTTATAACCAACTAATTCCAAAAAATCAAAATCAAAGAAATTTAGGAAAACTCAATGAATTAAGGTTGTAGAATAGAAGAATTCAACAACATTAAATCACAAAGCACATAAAAGAAAAAAGCTTAATTAGATCCATAGAAATAAAGCCTCTATCTCTCCTTAACCTAATCAAATAGGATTTACTTCTCAAATATGATGGGCTCAAATAGAATTCTTATTTCCTTTTTCTTTCCCTTTTTTCTCAATTTCTTTTTTGTTTTTCTTTCTCAAACAAAATTTTTTTTTCATGAATTTAATGACAAGGAAAGATAAACTAGAGGTTATAAAATGTGGCTTGGAAGAAGAATAACAAAAAACTCAAAATTATATAAGCAAACCTAATTTAGAGTCAAACTTTGATACCAACTGATGTGAACCACAAAAGACATGGCTTAGGGACCCAATACACACAAGGAATCAAACAAGAACCCAAGAAATCTAAATCATTTTTAAATCATGGAAGACTTAGTCCCAATGTTCAAGGAACATGAACCTAAGGTATATAAAAGCATATAAATGCCACACTTCAAAAAAGAAGGGATTTAGGAATGATAAGTCAGGTTGAGCACTATAAAAAGAGTTTGTTCTTCATAAGTTCTTTGTACTTGAATGAACCCAAGGAGAAAAGTCTCACTTTTATATTCACTAATGTACAACTTTTTTTAACAATGACAACCCTAACCCTAAAAATAATGTCAAACTTTTTAAATAAGCTAACAACAAATCTATTCCTATTTCATATCAAACTCCTATTTAAGAATGAATTTTATTGTAACCCTAACTTATTAAGTACTCCAATCAAATTAATAAAGCTTTGACCCACATTACAATATGTTTGGCCACCCCTTCAAGCTTGAATTAGCTCCTTTGGCTAAAATTTCTTTAATCAATCTACTAACTGCCTTTGTTGTCCTTATAGTTCTTGAATACATCATTGGCCCTTCTTGAATTGAATGCTCAATGGATCATTAGAAGCCCTTCATGCATTTAGCTTCTCCATGGATCTCATCAATAAGTACATTTATGATGAAAATGCACTAAAAGGGTTGAATATAAGAGAATAAATATAATGCATATAACATACTTATCACATACTACATGCACAATTGATAAAAAAGGTATGTGTAGTGATTATAGAAGGTAGGGAGCTGCACCACTATTGCTTCCACAACTGTTGTGGAAAAATTATAGTTTGCAACAACAAAGCATCCCCACTCTTATAAACTACAATGGTTGAATGATAATGGAGAATTAAGGGTTACATTGTAAATTTTGGTGCCATTTATGATTGGAAAATCATACAAGGATGAGGTGATGTGTGACATGGTTCCAATGAGTGCCAGCCACTTGCTTTTGAGGGGACTGTGGCAATATGATAGGATGGCTATACATGATGGATTTAAAAACAAGTATTCATTTGAAAAAGATGGAAAAAAACATAGTCATAGCACCTTTTAATCCTCCAAAAGTAAAAAGAGACCAGTTTTTGGTTGAGAAAGGAAAGAAAGTAAGCTTGCTTGTGAGCAAAGGAGAAGTAGAGTGAGCCTTGTCCATTTCCAGCTAGGTTCTATCTCTAATAATGAAGGAAGAGATGCCAAATGAGAAAGCTTCCTTTCCACCACAAATTGAGAAGATTTTAGAAGTCTTTGTTTACATGTTTCCATAAGAGTTACCAATGTAGCTACCACCAATTAGAGGGATCAAACATCAAATTGATCTCATGCTAGGGGCTGCCTTACCTAATAGGCCAACTTATAGAAGTAATCCAAAGGAGGCTGAGTTGCAACGGCAAGTAATCGAGATTTTGGAGAAGGGTTATGTGAGGCAATCATTGAGTGCTTATTCAGTACTAGACTTGTTAGTGCTAAAGAAAGATGGAACTATGAGAATGTGTGTGGATAGTCAGATGATAAATAAAATAATGGTGAAGTATTGCTGTCTTATTCCTAGGTTGGATGATATGCTTGATGAGTTACATGGTTCTAAAGTCTTTTTAAAAAGTGGGTTTCACCAAATTCCAGTGAAGGGGGGGAATGAGTGGAAAACTACATTCAAGACAAAGCATGGATTGTTTGATTGGCTGGGCATGCCATTTGACTTGTCTAATGCATTGAGTACTATCTTGAGATTGATGAATCATCTTTAACAAAAGTAAGAAAACACAAATCAAAGGTATAAATCAAAATTAGAATACCATAAGAGTAATTTTGCTAAGTTTCACAGTTCTCTCTAAAAAAAAAAAAAAAAATAAATCCAAAACAAAATAAGGAACAATAAACTTGTCTAACAAACTACTAAATAGAAGATTTGGTGGATTGGGCATAAATTAAAACATTACTTAGCCTATTACAATAATAAAATAACTAAATAACACACATGATCCTTTAAAGAAGTAAGAAATGTAGCCAAGTCCATAATTTGGCCCAAACTTCTCAATTAGCTGCCTTTAAACTTATATGAAGTTTATTAAGCCTTGATGTTCCTCCAGGCCTTGCTCCTTAATAAACGTTCGGTCAAGGTTTTACTATTGTTAAACCTAATTTATCTTTCTTAGGTTTTGAATTCCTTGTTTCACTTGTGGGTATCATTATGCTCTTTGGGGTTTGCATCATCATAGTATCAAAGTGTTAATTTTAAATTAGGTTTGCTTATCTAAATTTGAGTTTTTCTGTTGTCCTTCTTCTTAGTTACATTCTCTACCTCTCAAATAAGTTTCCCTTGAACTTGTATGAAGCTTATTAAGCCCTATCATTCCACCAAGTCTTGCTTCTTTTGTTGTGCTTTGCTTTTAGCCCACATATCTTCAAAAGCACAATTGAAGCTTCTTGCATCCTGATGCGAAAAACCCCAAAAAGTACGGACCCAATGCACACAAGCAATCAAAGAACAACTAAGAAAGCTAAACCAGAGTTTAATATCACAAACCCTAGACCCACTCTGGGAAGGAACACGAACCTAGCGTATTTAAGAAGGATATGGACGCCACACTCCAGAAAAGAAAGGAATTGGGAGTGATAAGTCGATTAGAATGCCACAAGAAGTACCTCTTGATAAGTTCTTTAGTCCCTAAAAGAACCGAAAGAAAAACCCTTGTTTTTTATTTCACTCAAAGTTGTCTGACTCCCCAGAGCTTACAAGGGGAGCCTATTTATAGGCTAAGATAGCAATCCTAAAGAGGCACAAATTCCTATTTAGGACAAATCCTTATTTTGGAGGAATTCCTAATTGTGGACAAATTCCAACATAAATAATAAACTCTTATTTAGGAAGAAATGCTATTACTTATTCTGACCTATTAAGTATTCTAATTATATTAATTAGGGCTGAACTCCTTGTCAAACTTGAATTCGCCCCATTTGAAGCTGAGTTGGCCTGAATGTCCTAAATCAGCCCATTTAGTGCTTCTTTAATTTTTTTGACTCTAACTCGTGTTATTGGGCCTTCTGGGATGTGCAATGGACCTCTTGCAACCATTGAAGCCTTCCACCCATCATCTCTATGGTTCTCATCATTCCCCCTCTCCTCAGAAGGATTTGTCCCTAAATCATCACCTACATCAAAAGGGGAAAGATCAGAAACGTTAAATGTTGCACTCACATTATACTCACTAGGAAGATCCAACTGATAAGCATTGTCATTAATTCGAGCTACAACTTGAAAGGGACCATCTCCTCTGGGTTGTAGCTTCAAACGCCTTTGAGCTGGGAACCGTTCCTTGCACATATGCACCCAAACCCAATCACCAGGTTCAAACACCACCTTCTTTCGTCCCTTGTTGACATGGCATGCGTGGTGCTCAGTTCGTTTTGCAATATGTTGTTGCACCTTCTCATGCAATTTTTTTATCATGTCAGCCTTGCGTTCAACATCTAAGCTGGCATACTCATTGGCAGGTATAGGTACCAAATCCAAAGGAGTCAATGGATTAAAACCATATATGATTTCAAATGGAGAGTAACTAGTAGTAGAATGAACACTCCGATTATACGCAAACTCGACATGTGGTAAACAATCTTCCCATGTTTTCAAATTTGTTTGAATAATAGCATGCAAAAGAGTAGAAAGAGTTCGATTAACTACCTCAGTTTGCCCATCAGTTTGTGGATGACAAGTAGTTGAAAACAATAGCTTAGTACCTAACTTACCCCATAAAGTCTTCCAGAAGTAGCTTAAGAACATTGTATCCCGATCTAAAACAATGCTTCGTGGCATGCCATGCAAACGTACTACTTATCTAAAGAATAAGTTAGCCACGTTGTTTGCATCAACAGTTTTATCACATGGGATGAAGTGTGCCATCTTTGAAAATCTATCAACAACAACAAATACAGAATCCCTACCCCTTTTTGTTCATGGCAATCCTAGTACAAAGTCCATAGATAAATCAACCCAAGGATGGTTAGGTATGGGTAGAGGGGTATACAAGCCATGAGGTAAAACTCTAGATTTAGCTTGTTTGCATGTTATGCATTTCGCACATATCCTCTCAACATCTTGTTTCATTCGTGGCCAAAAAAAATGTTCATTTAGGATATTTAGGGTTTTCCTAACTTCGAAATGACCCATTAGACCACCCTCATGAGCTTCTCTTACAACCAGCTCCCTCAAAGAACTCATAGGCATGCATAAACGATTTTCCCTAAATAAGAAACCCTTATGCCTATAAAACTTCTCAAAGGCTGACACCTCACATGCTCTATATACATTAGCAAAGTTAGGATCATTTACATATAAATCCTTAATGTGTTCAAATCCTAATAAGTTTGCAGTAAGTGTAGAGATAAGGGCATACCTGCGAGATAACGCGTCAGCTACCACATTTTCCTTACCTTTTTTATATTGGATGATGTAGGGAAAGGTCTCAATAAATTCAACCCACTTGGCATGTCTTTTGTTCAACTTTCCTTGTCCCTTCAAGTGCTTCAAAGATTCATGGTCAGTATGGATGACAAACTCTTTAGGCCAAAGGTAATGTTGCCATGTCTCCAAAGCCCGTACCAATGCATACATCTCTTTATCATAAGTAGGATAATTAAGGCTTGCTCCACTTAGCTTTTCACTAAAGTAAGCAATTGGGCGCCTTTCCTGCATCAAAACAGCTCCAATGCCAATACCTGAGGCATCACACTCAATCTCGAAAGCTTTTGCAAAGTTAGGTAAAGCAAGTAAAGGTGCAGAACTTAATTTTTCCTTGATGCAATTAAAAGCCTTGTCTTGGTCACTACCCCACCTAAAACTCATGTTCTTTTTGATAAGCTCAGTGAGTGGTGCGTCAATGGTGCTAAAGTCTTTAACAAAGTGTCTATAGAAACTAGCTAGACCATGAAAGCTACGCACGTCACTAGTGGATTTAGGTGTAGGCCAATCACGAATTGCCTTAACTTTTTCCTCATCAACCTTAACACCTTTAGCACTAACAACATAGCCAAGAAATGTGATCTGATCAGTACAAAAGGAACATTTAAGTAAGTTAGCATACAATTTCTCAGAACGTAAAACACTTACAACAGAACGTAAATGATCAAGATGATCTTCTAGAGTTTTACTATAGACCAAGATATCATCAAAATACACCACTACAAATTTACTAATGAATGCACGTAGAACATAATTCATTAGTCGCATAAAAGTGCTTGGTGCATTAGTGAGACCAAATGGCATAACTAGCCACTCATACAACCCATACTTAGTTTTGAAAGCTGTTTTCCACTCATCTCCCTCTTTCATCCTAATCTGATGATATCTGCTTTTCAAATCAATCTTAGAAAAAACACATGACCCATGCAATTCATCTAACATGTCATCTAATCTAGGTATGGGGTGACGGTACTTTACAGTGATTTTGTTGATTGCTCGACAATCAACATATATCCTCCAAGTCCCATCTTTTTTTGGTACAAGTAGGACAGGCACAGCACATGGACTCATGCTTTCCCTCCCATATCCTTTGGACATAAGCTCCTCAACCTGCCTTTGAAGCTCCTTTGTCTCCTCAAGATTACTCGTATATGCTGGCCGGTTAGGGATGGATGCACCTGGGATGAAATCAATTTGATGCTCAATTCCTCTATTAGGTGGCAATCCACTTGGGATATCATCAGGGAATACATCTTCAAATTCCTGCAATAATACAACAACAACACTAGGCAAAGATTAGTCAAACTTGTTAGTGTTAAAATAAGCCTCCTTGTACAAAAGTACAATCATAGGTTGTTTGGCATAGAATGCTCTTTTGACATCACTTCCTTTTGCAGAGAGATTTTCTTTTTTCTTCTCTTTTTCTTGTGTCCTCACGTTTTCTTCTCTTTCTTCTCTTTTATCAATCTCTCTTTTCTGTTCACTCTCATTTTTAATCCTTAATTGATCCTCATATGCTTGTTGAGGTGATAATGGTACAAGAATGATAGGTTTTTCGTTCATTACAAAGGAATATCGATTCTTGAAGCCATCATGCATAACTCGCCTATCAAATTGCCATGATCTTCCTAATAGAATATGTCCCGCATGCATGGGTACAACATCACATAAAACTTCATCACGGTACCTTCCGATAGAAAATGATACGAGCACTTGCTGATTTACCTTCACTTCACCACTCTCATTCAACCACTGTAGTTTATATGGTCTAGGATGCTTCATAGTAGGTAAATCCAGCTTCTCAACCATAGTTGTGCTAGCAACGTTAGTGCAACTCCCACCATCAATAATCATACTACATACCTTATCTTTGATGAGACACCTTGTCTGAAAGATGTTATCTCGTTGCACCTCATTTTCTTCTTTTAATTGTACATTCAATGCTCGCCTCGTAACGAGAGCTACTCCGTTAACTGGATACTCCTCTCCATCACATTCACCCTCTGATGGTGGCACAGAATCATCGTCTAATTCACTTTCAGTTTCAACATCACCGTTACTTCTTAGGATCATTGCATGCTTATTTGGACATTGAGATGCAATGTGACCCCTGCCCAAACACTTAAAACATTTAATATCTCTATTTCTACTCAGTTGGGGTTCGAATTTACTTGTCTCCTTGCTAGAACCCACATTTTTGTGCTTGGGTAGCTCGGCTTTGGACTTGTAATTGGCCATCTCGTCCCTTTTACTCTAGTTTGGCTTCCACGATGAGGTAGAACTGGAATTCTGCCCAACCCGTGTGGAGCCCTTTCGTTTAAGTTGCCTTTCAACTTTCATGGCCATGTGCACCATGTCTTCCAATTCCACATAGTGCTGCAATTCAACCACATTTGCTATGTCCCTATTTAGCCCTTGCAGAAATCGAGCCATGGTTGCCTCTCTATCTTCTTCTACATTGGCCCTAATCATGGTAATCTCTATCTCCTTGTGGTAGTCCTCCACACTTTTGGTGCCCTGAGTGAGCCCTTGCAACCTTTGGTACAACTCCCTGTAATAGTGATCAGGGACAAACCTCCTCCTCATGATAGCCTTCATCTCCTCCCATGTATCAATAGGTCGCTCATGATTTCTTCTCCTAGTCAAAACAAGTTGATCCCACCAAATAATAGCATAATCAGTAAATTCAACGGCAACAAGCTTTACCTTTTTCTCCTCGAAATAGTTGTGGCAATCAAAAACCAATTCAACTTTCTTTTCCCATTCTAGGTATGCCTCAGGATCATTCTTACCTTAGAATGAAGGAATTGTCATTTTAATACTACCCAAATTATGATCGTAGGTGCCTTGCCTCCCAAATTCTCTTCGATACCTTCTATTGTTACCAGTTCTAACCATCGTAGTTTGATCATCAACTTCATCATCTTCTACATCATCTTCATGGTCATAGGCACATGTCAACTGCCTTCTTGCTTTGGGAGCCTCATATTCCCTATGTTTCCTTTGCAACTCTGCTATTGTAATAGCTTGCTCCTCCATCCTCTCCCTCATATCATCAAATCTGGTATTCATGCCCTCAAATTGTTGTTGCATAGCTTTGATCATGAAGGACACATCACCAGCTCCCTTTTGAGCTACACCTTTGTCTTTGGACGTCATAGTCTTACTTCTGCACAAAACAAATGGGATACCTAACAGAACACTCTCTCACGTGTTTCACTCAAAAGATTATGTCACACTCCCTCGTGTTTACACTCTTTATGGTTTTTTTTTTTTATATGAACTTTCACTCTTACCTTTTACCACTCAGATTTTCCCTTTTAGCTCTATAAAGAACTAAACAACGTAAATCAAGGGTATTGATTTTGAACAGAATAAGCTAAATGGTGTAGAATTGAACAAATTGGAGAACAAGAATCAAGCGAAAAAGGATGTCAACACAAATGGATTTAATGAACTAAATTCACAAAAATCAGGATAGGGGTAATATAACCTAGAGGACAACTTGGGTAACAAAATAGGAAAACAGATGGTAGAATTGGAGTTGAGTAAGAAAACTTTATTATTATTGTGGCCAATATGACCAAACTGTTAACCTTATCAATAACTTTGAATTTGATGTTTTCTTTCTTTTGTTCTTATTCCTTCCCCCTTTTTTTTTTGGTTTTTTTTTTTCAACACAAAACAATAGTAGAATACTTAAACATACCAATTGGAATTGAAATTAGCAGGTTTATGAGTTTAAACAAACAAGCAAAGAGAGAAGGATTGCAGATAAACAGATTTGAGCATTTGAATGATAATGCACATAATAGACAAACTAAACAACAATAAATAAATCAAAAGATAGAAAATTGAAGAGTGAGTGGATTCAACCTGATTTAGAACCAGGCTCTGATACCAACTGATGCAAAAAACCCCAAAAAGACGTGGCTTAGGGACCCAATGCACACAGGGAATCAAAGAACAACCAGGAAAGCTAAACCAGAGTTTAATATCACAAACCCTAGACCCACTCTGAGAAGGAACACGAACCTAGCGTATTTAAGAAGGATATGGATGCCATACTCCAGAAAAGAAAGGAATTGGGAGTGATAAGTCGATTAGAACGCCATAAGAAGTACCTCTTGATAAGTTCTTTAGTCCCTAAAAAAACCAAAAGAAAAACCCTTGCTTTTTATTTCACTCAAAGTTGTTTGACTCCCCAAAGCTTACAAGGGGAGCCTATTTATAGGCTAAGATAGCAATCCTAAAGAGGCACAAATTCCTACTTAGGACAAATCCTTATTTTGGAGGAATTCTTAATTGTGGACAAATTCCAACATAAATAATAAACTCTTATTTAGGAAGAAATGCTATTACTTATTCTGACCTATTAAGTGTTCTAATTATATTAATTAGGGTTGGACTCCTTGTCAAACTTGAATTTGCCCCATTTGAAGCTGGGTTGGCCTGAATGTCCTAAATCAGCCTATTTAGTGCTTCTTTAATCTTTTTGGCTCTAACTCGTGCTATTGGGCCTTCTGGGATGTGCAATGGACCTCTTGCAACCATTGAAGCCTTCCACCCATCATCTCTATGGTTCTCATCACATCCTTTTAGCTTTAGTTCTTATTATTGGACCTTTATGTATGTGCACTACACATCCTAACTTGATTCTCATCAGATGGACTTTAATGGATTAAGAGTAGCAAAGATGTGTTGACATGGTTGGCATAACAAATATAATGCCTGGTGTATTGAATAAACTAAATTTCATGATCATATTGTGTGGGTAACTCTGTGCAAGGAAGAGTGAGGTCTTGCTTGCAAGAAACAAAATGTCTATCTCATCTTCTTGAGATTAGACCATTCAAATTATAAGTCAAAAGCTAATTAAGATCAATGACTCCTACGTTTGATGGACTTCAATGGATTTGAACTATCAAAATGTATTCATGAGATAGTTGCAATGATTAAAATGTTTGGTGTATTAAACAAAGTTTAATGACCATTTTGGGTGAGAGACTCTTTGAAATGAAAGGAAATGCCTTGTTAGCTAGAAAGGATGCGAAGATCACTCTCATCTTTTAGGCAATCAACCATTCAAACTATATGAGAAAAGCTAATTGAGATTATGAACATCCATGCTTGATGGACTTCAATAAATTCAAACTACCAAATGTATGATAACGTGGTTGTTGTAACTAATATAATGTCTGTTGCAAACTCAAAAGTTAATTTTATGATTATTTTGTTTGAATAAGTCTTTGCAATTGAAAGAGAAGCCTTCTTAATAAGAAATGAAGTGACTCCTATGTTTCATGGAATTTAAT
This sequence comes from Rhizophora apiculata, assembly GCA_037832385.1. Taxonomy (NCBI): domain Eukaryota; kingdom Viridiplantae; phylum Streptophyta; class Magnoliopsida; order Malpighiales; family Rhizophoraceae; genus Rhizophora; species Rhizophora apiculata. The sequence continues at coordinate 853,714 of CM075440.1, forward strand.
GAAATTAGAGCACCAAAGATGAAAAGACATGGTTGTCACAATGACTCCTATGTTTGATGGATCCTTTCAAACCATGTATGAGAAGCTAATCATGATCAATGAGTCTAATGTTGGAATTCAATGGGTTTAGAGTACCAAAGGTTAGGATGTACATATCACAAAAAATGTAATGTTTGGTGTGTACACGAAAGTTAATTTCATGATCATTTTCTTTGAATAAAAGTGTGCAACAAAGATGTAGCCTTCTTAGCAAGAAATAAAGTTGTAGTCTAATTGTTCAGGCAATAAACGTTTCAAGCCAAGTAAGAAAAGCTAACCAATATTAATGACTTCTTTGTTTCAAGAAATTCAATGGATTCAGAGCATCCAAAGTGTAAGGACGTGAATATGTCAATGAGTATAATGTTTAGTGTTGGACACAAAAGTTAATTTCATCATAATTTTGTGTGAATGATAATGTGCAACAAAAGGAGAAGCCTTCTTAGCAAGAAAAAAGTTATGGTCTAATCCTTTAGGCAATGAACCACTCAATCTTTGTAAGAAAAGTTAATCATGATTAATGACCTCTTTATTTAATGGAATTTAATAAATTTAAAGGACCAAAGGTGTACAGACATGGTTATCCCAATGAATTTTTTATTTGATGAAGCCTTTCAATCCTTGTAAGAAAAGGTAACCAATGTAAAGCTCAAAAGACATGGCTTAAGGGCTCAACATGCATAAGAAATCAAGTAAGAACCCAAGAATGCTAAATTAGATTTCAATAATGGAAGACCTAGACCCAATGTTCAAGGAACATGAACCTAAGGTGAAAGAAGGATATGGATGCCACACTCTAGCAAAGAAGGGATTTGACAGTGATAAGTTGGGTTAAACAACACAAAAAAATAGTTCTTGAAAGAACTAAAGGAGAAATTTCTCACTTTTATTTTTACTAATGTTCTACTTATTTCTAAAAATGAAATCAAATTTATTTATAAGCTAAATTAACAATCTTAAGAATAAAGATAATGATAAACTCCTAAAATATAAGAACACTCCTATTTTATTACCAATTACTACTTTATAACAAACTCTTAGTTGAAAGTGGATTTCATTGTAACCCTAATCCATTAAATACTCTAATCAAATTAATAAAGCTTTGACCGACATTGAGATATGCTTTGCTGCCCTTCAAGCTTGAATGATCTTCTTTGACCTAAATTTCTTTAATTAGCCTGCTAAGTGCCTCTTTCATCCTTCAAGTTCTTGAACATGTCATTGGCCTTTCTTGAATGTTCAATGGATCCTCAAAAGTCCTCCATGCGTTGGCTCCTCCATGGATCTCATCATTTCCCCTCTCCTTAAAATGATCTGTCCTTAAATCATCACCTAAATCAAAAAAAAAAAAAAAAAACACAAAACATTGGGAATAACCTCGCATGCACTCACTCATATGTTTCACTCCACTCTTTCAAAGTATGACACTCACTCTTGTGTTTGTGATACGAACTCCGATTAAACAGAACCCAACACCAATGTTGGATAGGATCGTTGTAACAAAGGTTAAGAGATTTGGAGTTCTGACCCAATGATTATAAACAACCAAGAATCAGAACAATAAGATTCAGACGCCACTCCTAACAACAACAATGTTGAAGAAGATAAGTCTATTGAACCAACACACTCAAGTATGAAAGTTTAGAATTAGTTCTCAAAGAATCAGAGAAACTAGCTCATACATTCATTAAAAATCCGTTCTGCCTCCAGCCACCCTTTTTGCCCTTTTTATACGCTATCTCCCAAAAACCCTAACTAATAAGATGGGTTTATTAAGGAAATTCGTTTAACCCACTACATAACAATATAACCCATGAAAATAATCCATTTAAATGCCCAAACATGGGCTCCTAAATCCAACATCCTTCCCAAGGCCATGGTTCTCAAATTCCTCCATAGATGACACATTTGCAAGCCTTGGTGAAGCCTCCATCATCCTTAACTCATATCTAGCAACTTCCTGATGGTAAATGTCACACAACAAGTTGTTGAGAGCTTCCTTTATTTTCTTTGACCTTGCCCTTGTCATTGGTCCTCCAAGGCTTTGTAAAACATCAACTCCCTTGCTGATTTGAGCTGGTACAATATGACTTCCATCATTCCCACTCTCCTCAAAATGATTTGTCCTCAAATCAGCACCTACATCATCAAAGAGAAAAGGAGAAAGGTCAGAAACGTTAAATGTTGCACTCACATGATACTCACTTGGCAAGTCAAGTTTATATGCATTATCATTGACTCTTGCCACCACTTGAAAATGACCATCTCCCCTTGGTTGCAACTTTGATTTTCTTTGCATAGGAAATCTATCCTTCTGCAAATGTACCCAAACCTAATCACCAGGTTTAAAAGTGATATGCCTACAACCTTTGTTGGCTTGTGTTTCATATTGTTTGGTTTTCTCATGAAGTTGTCTAACCACTTTAGCCTTCTTTTTTCCATCTAAATTAACCCTGTCCTGTATAGGCAATGGTGCTAAATCCAAAGGAGATAATGGATTAAAACCATAAATAAGCTCAAAAGGAGAATAACCTATAGCACTATGAACAACACGATTATAGGCAAACTCCACAAAAGGCAAACATTCTTCCCAGGTTCTAGAGTTCTTACCAATAACAACACGCAACAATGTACCAAGAGTTTAATTTACTACCTCAGTCTGTCCATCGGTTTGTGGATAGCAAGTTGTAGAAAACAACAACCTTGTTCTAAGCTTACCCCACAATGTCTTCCAAAAACGGCTTAAAAATTTTGCATCACGATGGGATACAATACTCTTCAGCACTCCATGTAGGCGAACAATCTATCTAAAAAATAAGTCTGCAATGTGTATGGCATCATCTGTTTTGGTGCAAGCAATGAAATACGCCATCTTTGAAAACCTGTCAACTACAACAAGAATACAATCTCGACCCTTCTTGGACCTAGGTAACCCAAGAATAAAATCCATAGAAATGTTGGTCCAAGGTTCATAAGGAATTTCTAAGGGCATATACTTACCATGGGGCAAGACCTTAGACTTAGCTTGTCTACAGGTAATACACTTGGCACAAACTCTTTCAACATCCCTTTTCATATGTGGCCAAAAGAAATATTCATTTAAAACATCAAAAGTTTTTTGAATACCGAAGTGTCCCATTAAACCACCCCCTTGAGCTTCTCTCATAAGTAATGCTCTCATAGACCCTTGAGGAATATAAAACTTATTTACTCTAAACAAATACCCCTCATGTCTATAAAACTTACCAAAGGCAGCTTTCTCACATACAGCATATATGTTACTAAAGTCAGCATCATCAGCATACAAATCAATAATGTGCTCAAACCCCAGCAACTTAACACTCAAAGTGCTAATCAATGTGTACCTACATGACAATGTGTCAGCAACAACATTTTCCTTACCTGATTTGTATTGAATTACATAAGGAAAAGTTTCAATAAACTTAACCCATTTTGCATGTCTCCTATTCAACTTACCTTGCCCCTTCAAGTATTTTAAAGACTCATGATTAGTATGAATTACAAACTCCTTGGGCCAAAGGTAATGCTGCCATGTTTCTAGAGTCCTAACAAGTGCATACATTTCTTTATCATAAGTTGGATAATTTAATGTTACCCCACTCAACTTCTCACTAAAGAATGCAATAGGTCATTTCTCTTGCATGAGAACTCCCCCAATCCCAATGCCTGATGCATCACATTCAATTTCAAAGATCTTAGAAAAATCAGGCAAAGTAAGAAGTGGTGCATTACACAACTTAGACTTAAGCAAATCAAAGGCATCTTGTTGTTCCTTACTCCACTTGAAACCCACACTCTTTTTAATCACCTCAATCAATGGTGTAGCTATGGTACTAAAATCCTTAATGAACCTCTTATAAAAGCTAGCCAAACCATGGAAACTCCTCACACTCTTAGGTGTAGGCCATTCTTGAATTACCTTAATCTTCTCTTTATCAACCTCTATGCCATGAGTAGACACAACATAACCCAAGAAAATGACATGATCCTTGCAAAAATCGCATTTCTTTAAATTTGATACACTTTCTCTTTCCTCAAAACATCAAGCACACAATACAAATGTTCAACATGCTCTTCTAAATTCCTATTGTATACTAATATGTCATCAAAATAAGTCACAACAAACTTTCCTAAGAAAGGTCTCAAAACATGATTCATTAATCTCATAAAAGTACTAGGTGTATTAGTCAAACCGAAGGGCATAACTAACCATTCATACAAACCATGCTTGGTCTTGAATGTAGTTTTTCATTCATCTCCTTCCCTCATCCTAATTTGATGATACCCACTCTTAAGGTCAATTTTAGAGAAGTAACAAGCGCCATGTAATTCATCTAGCATATCATCAAGCCTGGGTATAGGATGTCAATACTTAATTGTTATTTTGTTGATAGCTCTACAATCGACACACATCCTCCAAGATCCATCTTTCTTTGGCACAAGCAACATTGGCACTGCACATGGACTCATGCTCTCCCTTACATGTCCCTTCCTCATCAACTCATCAACTTGCCTCTGAAGCTCCTTTGTCTCCTCAAGATTACTTCTATATGCTGGCTTATTGGGAATGGGAGCTCCAGGAATAAGATCAATGTGATGTTCAATCCCTCTCCTTGGTGGTAAACCATCTGGGATCTCCTTAGGGAATACATCATTATAATCCTGCAACAAGGATGAAATAGCACTAGGCAAAGATGAATCAAGGTTAGTGTTAGAGAAATAAAAATCCTTGTAAAGGATCAAGATCATTTGTTGCCTAGCTTGGAAGACAACCTTAACATCTGCTCCTTTTACAAACACACTCACTTGTTATCTTTCATCTTCACTCTTGTGAACCTGACCACTTTTGTACTTAGCACTCTTAAATGTGTTTACCTTATTTTTCTCTCCTTCACTTTCTTTTCTCTCGACATTCTCTTTCTTCTTCCCCCAGTTCGACTTCCAAAAAGATGAACCTAAGTTTTGATTATTTCTAGAAGTGCTCCTTCCCTTAAGTTGCCTCTCAACTTTCATGGCAATGTGTACCAAACCCTTCAAACTCTACATAGTGTTGCAGTTCTACCACATCAGCTATGCTTCTATACAACCCTTGGAGGAACCTAGCCATGGTTGCCTCCCTATCCTCCATTACATTTGCCCTAACCATAGCAATTTCCATCTTCACTAAAGTCATGTTCAAATTGCTCCTTCATAACCCTCTCAGCTGGCCTCCTAGGATTGACACTCGATTCCCCTTCTATTTTATCCATCTTGTCTCGAACTTCCCAAAACATTTGGTCAATCCTATCAAACTTCTGCTCTAAGGATTTCATAAGCAATTTGAAATCTTGAACAACTACTTCCTCCTTTCCATATGGGAAACTGCCTTCTTTAGCATTAGACATTGAATATGCAAGATTGTTAGTAAATAAAGAATATACCTCATAAAACTCACTCCCTTGTGTGTTTGCTCTCCACTCAACTATAGTAGTCCTCAATTTTCGTGTTTCACACAATGAATTGCAAGACTCTAAGAGCTCTTTCAATAGTTCCAAACAAACTAAATTTAGAACAAACAAAACTTGGATGTATCAATCCTAGACCTACCTCTTCAGAGAAGTGGCACAATCAAGAAGATGGGCAATAAAGCATAGAATGACAATGAATTCAATGATATGAGAAGTGCAATCAGACAACAATCAATTATTGAATATAATTGAGTAAATGACCAATTGAGCAATGAAGCTGGTGTTTTGTTTTGTTTTTCTTTTTTGGTTAACTAATGGGTATTTCTATAAAAAGAACGAATAGCAGAAAGACAACCAAAGAAATACATGATTTTTCTTTTTTGGTTTTTTTTCTTCTTCTTTTCTTTTTTTTTTATTTTTGTTTTTTTTTTTGATTATTCAACTAACAATGAAGAATACATGAAATAGATGAGAACAAAGGTATAACTAACCTGAGTTAGAGCCAAGGCTCTAATACCAAATGATACGAACTTTGATTATATGTAAATGGAACCCAACACCAATGTTGGTATAGGATTGTTCTAATAAAGGTTAAGGGATTTGGAGTTTTGACCCAATGATTATAAACAACCATGAACCAGAACTATAAGATTCAAATGCCACTCCTAACAACAACAATGTTAAAGAAGATAAGTTTATTGAACCAACACACTCAAGTATGAAAGTTCAGAATTAGTTCTCAAAGAACCAGAGAAAATAGCTCATACATTCATCAAAAATCCGTTCTGCCTCCAGCCACCCTTTCTGCCCTTTTTATATGCTATCCCTCAAAAACCTTAGCTAATAAGATGAGCTTATTAAGGAAATTCATACCCCCAAAAACCCTAGCTAATAAGATGGGTTTATTAAGGAAATTCGTTCAACCCACTAAATAACAATATAACCCATGAAAATAATCCATTTAAATGCCCAAACATGGGCTCCCAAATCCAACTTCCTTCCTAAGGCCATGGTTCTCAAATTCCTCCACAGATGACACATTTGCAAACCCTGGTGAAGCCTTCATCATCCTTATCTCGTACCTAACAACTTCCTGATGGTCAATGTCGTACAACAAGTTGTTGAGAGCTTCCTTTATTTTCTTTGACCTTGCCCTTATCATTGGTCCTCCAAGGTTTTGCAAAGCATCAACTCCCTTGTTAATTTAAGCTAGTACAATATGGCTTCCATCAGTTTGTTATATAAATTTGGCTTTTCTCTCTCAATCCTTTATTAAACTAAACAAGCTCAATCAAAGTGACCTTATAACCAATTAATTCCAATACATCAGAATCAAAGAAATTTAGGAAAGTGCAATGAATTAAGGTTATGGATTACAAGAGCTCAACAAAATTAAATGGAAATCACATAAAAAAAAGGATTAATTAGATCCAAATCCTTGTAGGAATTAGAAAGAAATAAGGAAATAAAGCATATGTCTCCTTTTGACCTAATCAAATAGGACTTACTTCTTAAATAAGGAGGAATCAAATAAAATTCTCTCTTTTCTCTCTCTCTCTCTCTCTCTCTCTCTCTTCATTTTTCTTTTCTCTCTATTTTTTTTTTTGGCACAAATTTAAAGACAAGAAATGACAAATTGGGATAAGCAAACTTGATTTAGATCTAAGCTTTTATGCAACTAGTATGAACCCCAAAAGACATCGCTTAAGGACCTAATATGCACAAAGAATCAAGCAAGAACACAAGATAGCTAAATTAGATTTCAATCATGGAAGACCTAGACCTAATGTTCAAAGAACACAAACCTAAGGTATAAAGAATGATGGATGGCACACTCTAGCAAAGAGAGGATTTCAGAGTGATAAGTTAGGTTGAATGCCACAAATTAATTCTTGATAAGTTATTTAGTTCTTGAAAGAACCAAAGGAGAAAATTCTCATTTTCATTTTCACTAATGTTTTGCTTATTTTTAACAATGAAATTAAGCCTATTTATAGGCTGAATTAACAACCCCAAAAGCTCCAAAAATAAAGACAATGATAAACTCTTAAAATATAAAAACATTTTTATTTTATTACAAACTCCTGTTTTATAACAAACTTTTAGTTAGGAGTAGATTTTATTGTAACCCTAGCCCATTGAGTACTCTAATCAAATTAATAAAGCTTTGGCCCACAATAAGATATGCTTTGCTACCCTTCAAGATTAAATTATTTTCTTTGGCCCAAATTTCTTCAATCAACCCCCTAAATGCCTCTTTCATCCCTTTTGTTCTTGAATGTGACATTGGCCCTTCTTGAATGCTCAATGAATCCTTGGAAGCTCTTCTTGCATCAACTCCTCCATGGATCTCATCACTAATCAAGATCAATGAATCCATTTTTTTGGTGAAATTAAATAGATTCAAAGCACCAAAGATAGAAGGAAGTGCTTGTCTCAATGAATATAATGTTGGGTTTAGACACAAATATTAATTTTGTGATTATTTTTTGTGAATTACTCTATGCAGCAAATTGAAATGCTTTATAATAGACTAATTTTTCATTTAATGAATGTTTCAAACCTTGAAAGAAGAGCTAATCAACAACAATGACTCCTTCATTTGGTGAACTTTAGTGGATTCAAAACACAAAAGGTGAAAGAACATGCTTTTCCTAATGAGTGCAATGTTTGGTGTGAACAAAAAAGTTAATTTTGAGATCATTTCTTTTTTTCCTTTTGTGAATAACCCTTTACAATGATAGGAGAACCCTTATTAGCAATAGATAATGTAAATGGTCTCATCATTAAGCTATTAAAACATTCAAATCATGTAAGAAAAACTAACCAAAATCAATGGCTCCTTTGTTAGATGGAATTCAATAAGGTCAAATGATGTGAACCCTAAAGGACATGGCTTAGGGACCCAACACAAACAAGGAATCAAACAAGAAACCAAGAAAGCTCAATCAAATTTTAATCATGCAAGATCTAGGCACTATGTTCAAAAGAGCACAAGCCTAAGGTATAAAGAAAGATATGGATGCATTTAGCATACTTATACAATTAATGAAGTCTTGGCCCACATTAAGACATGTCTTAAATTAGCTTCTTTTGCCCAAATTTCTTCAATTAGCTACTAAGTGCCTCTTTCATCCTTTTAGTTCTTGAACATGTCATTGGCCCTTCCTAATTGCTCAGTGGATCTTTAAAAGCCCTCCATACATTGGCTCCTCTATGGATCTCATCATCAACACACCAAAGGTGTCAAGGCATGTTTGTCCCAATGAATATAATGTTTGATTTAGACAAAAAAGTTAATTTCATAATCATTTGTGTGAATGACTTTGTTCAATGAAGGGTGAAGCATCATTAGCAAGAAATGAAGTGACAGTGTCATCTTTTAAGCAATGAAACCATTATGCCCTATAGGAAAATCTAATAGAGATCAATGACTTGTTGATTTGAAGGAATTCAATGCATTTAAAAGATGAAAAGTGTAATGGCATGCTTGTCACAAAGAATATAGCATTTGTGTAGACACAAAAGCTACTTTCATGATCATTTTGTGTGAATTATTTCATGGAATGAAGGAACAACACTAAATGAACTAACCACCTCTTCCTTTAGGAATTGATACATTCAATTCTTGCAAGAAAAGATAACCAAGATCAATGACTCCTTTGGTATTCCAAACTCATTGAATTATGTTAAACAAAAGAATCATTGATCTATCCTTACAATGGTTGAGTGGTTCAATTCTTAAAGGATAAGATTGTCACTTTATTCTTGCTAATAAGCCTTCTCCTTTTGTTGCATAAAGTGAACACAAAAGTTAATTTCTTGATCGTTTTGTGTAAATGACATCATGCAACAAAAGAAGAACCCTTGTTAGCAGGAAATTTAATAGTCTCATCCTTCGAGAATCAAACATTCAATCATTGTAGGAAAAGCTAATCAAGTTCAAGGACTCATTTGTTTGAAAGATGTGCTTGACCCAATGAATATGAAGTTCCCGACTTCTCCCTAGGATCTACTAGTTTGTAATACTAAAAGGGGGGGTGATTTAGTATCACCACAATTTGCAATTTGCAGGTAAGTGAACAACTTCAACTCTTTCTTAAAAGTGAACTCTTTCTCAGACTCGACTAAGGTAGATCTATTGCTACTTACTAATCATAATAGTCCGCAAAGTCACCTTTCAGACACCTTGCCTAATAGACAATTCGGATGTTCTTGTTTAAACCTTCGTTAGGTTATGGGTTGGCTGATACTTTAGTTGTGTTTACAACTCAATTCAAAACACATAATGTAAAGCAAATTAAGGACACACGAGATTTATGTGGTTCCATCAATGTGACATACATTTACGGTGGTAGGGACTCTCCCTTACTGAGACCATCCACTATACTTGAGAATTCCAGTTACAATGGATGTCTTAATTCTCTGCTTCTTTCACTATTGCAAATACTAAGCAAGTACAATACAAAGAGTGTCACTTACTGTATCTACCCTTTTTCTAGCTTGTCTTGCCTCTGTTGAATTGAAAGGTTGCTTCACTTCCAGTTAGAAGTTCACCACAACGCTCTTTAACCTCTCTTGAAGAAATCTGGAAATACGTTGAATTCTTTCCGATACTTCACCGAATTCCTTCTCTAGGTTGTCTCACACAGCTCCTACTTTCACCGTCTCATAGTCTCACCCGTCTCCTTGTTTCATGGCTTGCCTCACATTTCTATTTTTCCGTTTAGCCCTTGTTCTGCTGGATCTCTCACCGTCGACCGAATATCTTTATGCCGGATCTCTCACTGTCAACCGGATCTCTTTCTGCCGCATCTGTCACCGATGACCAGATCTGTCTCACCGTCCAGCTAGATCAAGTCATTGCACGTTCTGGTCTCCTCGCCGTCCAGCCAGATCTCTCACCGTTTAGCCAAATCGAGCTGTCGCGTGTTCTGGTTTCCTCACCGTTCAGCCGGATCGTCTCCTCGCCGACCGCTAGTGTGCCGATGGTGTGCGGATCTGCTCAGTTGCCGACCGCCGGTGTGCCAGTGGTGTGCTGATCTACTCAACTGCCGACTGCTGGTGTGCCGATGGTGTGCCGATCTGGTCAACTGCTGACTGTTGGTGTGCCAGTGGTGTGCCGATCTACTCAACTGCCGATTACTGGTGTGCCGGTGGTATGCCTTTCTCACGGGTTTCTCTCTTTTGTCGGTGGGTGCATAGGTTTTCTGTCTATTTTTCTCAATAGCCGATACGTCTATTTTTGTTGTCTTCCGATGGCCTTTATATACTCCTCCATGAAACCCTAGGGCTTACTTGCGGTGAATTTACTGTCTTGCCCTTCCATGTGGCTTTTACCTTCTTGTCCCTCCATGTGGCTTTTACCTTCTTGCCCTTCCATGTATCTTTACTTTCTTGCACACTTAAATCTAGTTGACAACAATTACAACCCATACAAGGCTATGAGAATAATAGAATATTTGTTGTACACACAAAAGTTGATTTCACAAATATTTTGTGTGAATAACTCTATGTAATGAAAATAAAAGGCTTATTAGCAAGAAATGAAGGTACAGTCCCATCATTCATGAATTACATGATTTAATGTCTTTAAGAAAAGCTAATAAAGATGAATGACGACCTTATTTGTTCGAATTCAATGGATATTAAGCAATGATGGTGTAAGAACCAACTTATCACAAAGAATATAATATTTAATGTAAACATAAAAGTTGATTCCATGATCATTTTATAAGAATAACTTTGTGCAATCAAAGGAGAAGCCTTATTTGCAAAAATTGAAGTTATGGACTCTTGTTTCTAGCAATTATCCATTCAAGCCATGTAAAAAAAGCTAATTAAGATAAATGATTCCTTCATTTGGAAGAAATCAATTTGATATAATTCATTTAATTTAGAGCACCAAAGGTTTGAGTATGTGCTTGTTTCAATGAATATAGTGTTTGGTGTAGATACAAAAGTTAATTTCATGATCATCAAAGTCCCTTATTCATAAGAAATGAAGTAGTTATCTCATATTTCTTTCAACTAATAAATCATTAAGGCCATGTAAGAATAACAAGTCAAGATCAAGGAATATAGTGTTTGGTGTTGGCAAAAAATTTGAATTCATGATAATTTTGTGTGAACGAATCGATGCAATGAAAAAAAAATCCTTGTTAGCAAGAAATGGAGTGATGGTTTCATCCTTCTAGAATTGAAACATTCCATCACTATAGGAATAGCTAACCAATATTCATGATGCCATTTTCTCAAGGAATTTATCGTATTTAGAGCACCAAAAGTGCAAGGATGTGCTTTTCAAATTTAAACTTTTTTTATGTTATATAAGTAATTTAAATAATAAGTTAGTTAATATTTATAAAAATTAAAAGAAAATTGCATTTTTTAATATATAACTTTAAATTTTATCAATGACTTAAATCAAACCAAATATTATTCAAATTAACAATCTTTTATTGAATTTTTTATAATTTTTGTTAAAAATTACCCTAAATTCACCAAAAAAAAAAATCAAATAAATTCTATTTAAATAAAAACTAATTAATTTAAGTAATTTCATTTTTATTCATATTATTATTTCAATTTAAATTCTTTTTATATTATTTATATAATTTAAATAATAAGTACGTCAACATTTATGAAAAATAAAAAACGACATTTTTTAATACAAAACTATAGATTTTAATAGTTACTTAAATTAAATCAAATATTATTTAAATTTATAATTTTTTATTATAATTTCTACAATTTTTGAAAAAAATTACTCTAAATTCATTAAAAAATAAAATATATTATATTTAAATAATAAATGATCTATTTATATAATTGCATTTTTTATTTTACTTGATACTCTAATTTTAATTCTTATAATACTATTTTTGCAATTTAAGTAACATGTTAGGCAAGATTTATAAAAAGTGAAAAATAATATTTTTTTAATACAAAACCTCAAATTTTAATAATTATTTAAATCAAATCAAATATTTTTTAAATTTACAATTATTTATTGTACTTTCTGGTAAAAAGTAAAATATGATATATTTGAATAAAAAATAATTAATTTAAGTAATAATATTTTTTATTCTAACCATTATTTAAATTTAAATTTTTATAATATTATTTCCAATCATTTATTGTACTTTCTAGTAAAAAGTAAAAAATAATATATTTGAATAAAAAATGATTAATTTAAGTAATTATATTTTTTATTCTAATTATTATTTAAATTTAAATTTTTATCATATTAGTTATGTAATTTAAGTAATAGGTTAGGCAATATTCATGAAAAGTAAAAAAAAAAATGACATTTTTGAATACAAAACCCTCAATTTTATATAATTACTTAATTCAAATAAAACGTTATTCAAATTTAATATCATTTATTATAATTTATGTAGTTTTAATAAAAACATACTCTAAATTCATCACAAATGAAAATTTTCCTTATTTGAATAAAAAATGACTAATTTAAGTAATTGTATTTTTTATTTTAACTATTATTCAAATTTAATTTTTTTTTCATTTTATTTACAAAATATAAGTAACAAATTAGTTAACATTTATTAAAATTAAACAATGAGATTTTTGAATTCAAAATGCTTAAATTTAGTAGTTATATAAATTAAACCAAATGTTATTCAAATTTAAAATTTTTAATTATAATTTCTACATCTTTAATAAAAGGTTACTGTAATTTCACCAAAAACTAAAATAAATTATTTTTGAATAAAATTTACTTATTTAAGTGATTGCACTATTTATTCTAATCATTATTCAAATTTAAATGTTTGTTATATTATTTATGTAATTTAGGTAATAAGTTAAACAACATTCATGAAGATTGAAAAATAACATTTTTAAATAAAAACCCACAAATTGTAATAGTTATTTAAATTAAATCAAATGTTTTTCAAATTCAAAAAAAGTTACTCTAAATTTACCAAAATATAAAATTGACCTTATTTGAATTTAAAAAGAAAAAATAACTAATTTAACTAATTGCATTTTTTATTCTAGCAATTTTCAAATTTGAATTGTTTTTATATTATTTACATAATTTAGATAACAAGTTAGTAAACATTTATACAAATAAAAAAAGTAACATTTTTTAATACAAAACCCCTAATTTTGGTGGCTACTTAAATACATGCCTAATGTTATTCAAATTTACAATCATTTTTTTTTTCAAATTTAATAAAAAATTACTATAAATGCAGTAAAAAGTAAAATAAATTGTATTTAAATAAAAAAGGACCAATTAAAGTAATTATATTTTTTATTCTAACCATTAGTCAAATTTAAATTCTTTTGATAGTATTTACACAATTTAAGTAATATGTTAAGTAACATTTATGAAAATTAAAAAAATGACATTTTTTGAAAACAAAATCCCTAATTTTAGTAGCAACTAAAATTAAACTAAATATTAGTCAAATTTACAAACATTTATTGTAATTTCTACAATTTTAATAAAAGATTATTCTAAATTCTTGAAACCTTTTGAATAAAGAAGATCAATTTAAGTTGTTGCATTTTTTATTCTAATCATCAACATTCATGAAAATCAAAAAATGGCATTTTTTAATGCAAAACCTTGGATTTTAGAAATTATTTAAATTAAACCAAGTGTTATTCAAATTTAATATCTTTTATTGAAATTTTTGCAATTTTAGTACAAGGTTAGTCTAAATTTATGAAAAAGTAAAATAAAACATATTTTAATAAAAAAATAATTGATTTAAGTAATTAAATTTGTATTCTAACCATTATTCCAATTTAAATTCTCTTAATATAATTTATGCAATTTAAGTAATAGGTTAATCAACATTCATAAAAATTATATAATAACATTTTGAATACAAAAGCATTGATTTTAGTAGCAAATAAAATCAAACCAAATGTTATTCTAAATTAGAATCTTTTATTTTAATTTTTGTAATTTCTGTAAAAGGTTACTCTTAATTTAATAAAAAACAAAATATGTTATATTTAAATAATAAATAACTAATTTTAGTCATTGTATTTTTTATTCTAACTATTATTCAAATTTAAATTTTTATTATATTATTTATATAATTTAAATAACAAGTTAGCTAACATCCATCAAATTTTAATGACATTTTTGAAAACAAAAACACGAAATTTTAGTAGCTACTTAAATAAAACCAAATTTTATTCAAATTTACAAATTTTTATTGTAATTTCTACAATTTCACTAAATGGGTACTCTAAATTTACAAAAAAAAGTATAATATATCATACTTGAATAAAAATAACTGATTAAAGTGATTGTATTAATTATTCTAACGTTTATTCAAATTTAAATTCCTTTCACATTAATTACACAATTTATGCAACAAGTTAATCAACATTCATGAAAAATTAAAAATTAATATTTTCAAATATAAAATCCTAAATTTTAATAGCCACTTAAATTAAACCAAAATTATTTAAATTTATAATCTTTTATTGTGATTTTTTAGTAAAAACTTAAAAATCTAAATTCTCCAAACAAAAATAAAAGCTTACACTCCAAAAAAATTGATTTAAGTAATTTTATTATTTATTCTAACTATAATTCAAATTTAAATTCTTCTCATTTTATATACGCAATTTACATAACAAGCTAGTTAGTATATGTGAAAGTTAAAGAATGATATTTTTGAATGTTAAGCACAAGATTTTATTTGTTACTTAAATAAAACTAATTATTATTCAAATTTACAATTTTTTCACTCAAATTACTACAATTTTGGTCAAAGATTACTTTAAATTTAGCAAAAACTAAAATAAATCTTATTTGAATAAAAAAGTAATTGATTTAATTAATTGAATTAGTAATTCTAACTATTCTTCAAATTTAAATTCTTTCATTTTATTTACATAATTGATGTAATAAGTCAATTAAAACTTATGAAAATTAAAAAATAACATTTTTTAACACAAAACCTCATATTTTAGTAGTTATTTAAATCAAATCAAATGTAATTCAAATTTAAAATCTTTTATTATAATTTATACAATTTTAGTAACAGATTACTCTAAATTCACCAAAATATAAAATATACCCCATTTGAAAAAAAAAATAAAAAAAAGAGTGATTTAGGAAATTAAATTTTTTATTCTAATTATTATTCAAATTTAAATTATTTTTATGTTATCTATACAATTCAAGTAAAAAATAAGTCAACATTCATGAATTGTAAAAAAAATGAAATTTTTTAATACAAAATCTTGATTTTAGTAATTATTTAAATAAAAATAACTGTTATTTAAATTTACAATCTTTCATTATGATTTCTACAATTTTAGTAAAAAGTTATTATAAATTAATGAAAAAATAAAATAGACTATATTTGACTAATAAATGATTATTTTAAATAATTGCATTTTTATTTTAATTAATATTTAAATTTAAATTCTTATTATGTTATTCATATAATTTAAATAATAAATTAGACAACATTCATGAAAAATAAAACATGACTTTTTTCATACAAATCCACATATTTTAGTAGATAGTTAAATCAAATAAAATATTATTCAAATTTGCTATAATTTATTGTAATTTCTATAATTTCTACAAAATATTAGTCTAAATTCACTAAAAAATAAAATAAATCTTATTTGAATAAAAAATGACTAATTCTTTTTTTAATTCTGACTATTAATCAAATTTAAATTCCTTTCATGTTAATTACACAATTGAAATAAAAGTTTAGTTAACATTTACGAAAATTAAAAAATGACATTTTTGAATACTAACAACATTGATAAAATCAAATGTTATACAAATTTATAATATTTTAATATAATTTTTATAATTTTAATAAAAGGATATTTTAAATTAACTTAAAAGTAAAATATATTATATTTGAATAAAATATAACTGATTTAAGTAATTACATTGTTCATATTTAGATTGTTTTTATATTATTTATGCAATTTAGCAAATAGGTTAGCTAACATTTGTAAAAATTGAAAAACAAAATTTTTTATTATAAAACTCTAGACTTTAATAATTATAAAAATGAAATCAAATGTTATTCAAATTTATAATTTTTCATTGTAATTTCATTAAAATATTACTCTAAATTCACAAAAAAAAGAAGACATACTTGGATAACAAATGACCAATTTAAATAATTACATTTTTTATTCTAACTATTATTCAAATTTAAATTTTTTCCATATTATTTACACAATTAAACTAAATGTTATTTAAATTTACAATCTTTTATTGTAAGTTTCTATAATTTTCATAAAAGGTTACTCTAAATTCATCTAAAAATAAAATAAATCATATTTGAATAAAAAATAACTAATTTAAGTCATTACATTATTTATTCTAACCATTATTCAAATTTAAATTCTTTCCATGATAATTAAAAAATAAAATTTTTAAATACAAAAATCATGTAATTCAATACAAATCAGGTAAGGAAAATGTTGTTGCTAACGCACTGTCACGTAGTTTCACATTAATTAGCACTTTGAGCGTTAAGTTGTTGGGGTTTGAGCACATTATTGGTTTGTATGCTAATGATGCTGACTTTAGTAACGTATATGCTGCATGTGAGAAAGCTGCCTTTGGTAAGTTCTATAGACATGAGGGGTATTTGTTTAGAGTAAATAAGCTTTGTATTCCTTAAGGGTCTATGAGAGCATTACTTGTAAGAGAAGCTCATGGGGGTGGTTTAATGGGACACTTTGACATTCAAAAGACTTTTGATGTTTTACATGAACATTTCTTTTGGCCACATATGAAAAGGAATGTCGAAAGAGTCTGTGCGAAGTGTATTACCTGTAGACAAGCTAAGTCTAGGGTTTTGCCCCATGGTAAGTATATGCCTTTAGAAATTCCTTGTGAACCTTGGACCAACATTTCTATGAATTTTATTCTTGGGTTACCTAGGTCCAAGAAGGGCTGAGATTGTATTCTTGTTGTAGTTGATAGGTTTTCAAAGATGATGCATTTCATTGCGTGCACCAAAACGGATGATGCCACACACATTGCAGACTTATTTTTTAGAGAGATTGTTCGCCTACATGGAGTGCCGAAGAGTATTCTATTAGATCGTGATGCAAAATTTTTGAGCCATTTTTGGAAGACATTGTGGGGTAAGCTTGGAACAAGGTTGTTGTTTTCTACAACTTGCCATCCATAAACCGATGGATAGACGGAGGTAGTAAATCGTACTCTTGGTACATTGTTGTGCGCTGTTATTGGTAAGAACTCTAGAACCTGGGAAGAATGTTTGCCTTTTATGGAATTTTCCTATAATCGTGTTGTTCATAGTTTTACAAGTTATTCTCCTTTCGAGCTTGTTTATGGTTTTAATCCATTATCTCCTTTGGATTTAAGACTATTGCCTATACAAGACAGGGTTAATTTGGATGGGAAAAAGAAGGCAGAAGTGGTTAGGCAATTTCATGAGAAAGCTAAGCTTAACATTGAAAGAAAAACCAAATAATATGAAACACAAGCCAACAAAGGTCGTAGGCATATCACTTTTGAACCTGGTGATTGGGTTTGGATACATTTGCGGAAGGATAGATTTCCTATGCAAAGGAAATCAAAGTTGCAACCAAGGGGAGATGGTCCTTTTCAAGTGATGGCAAGAATCAATGATAATGCATATAAACTTGACTTGCTAGGTGAGTATAATGTGAGTGCAACATTTAATGTTTCTGACCTTACTCCTTTTCTTTTTGATGATGTAGGTGCTAATTTAAGGACAAATCATTTTGAGGAGAGCGGGAATGATGGAAGCCATATTGTATCAGCTCAAATCAACAAGAGAGTTGATGTTTTGCAAAACCTTGGAGGACCAATGACAAGGGCAAGGTCAAAGAAAATAAAGGAAGCTCTCAACAACTTGTTGTGCGACATTTACGATCAGGAAGTTGCTAGGTACGAGTTAAGGATGACGGAGGCTTCACCAGGGCTTGCAAATGTGTCATCTATGGAGGAATTTGAGAACCATGGCTTTGGGAAGGATGTTGGATTTGGGAACCCATGTTTGGGCATTTAAATGGATTATTTTCATGGGGTTATATTGTTATGTAGTGGGTTGAATGAATTTCCTTAATAAGCCCATCTTATTAGTTAGGGTTTTGGGGGTACGAATTTCCTTAATAAGCTATTTTATGTATTGGATTTATTATTGTGTTTCAAATTCTATATATAGGCATTCAACACTCTTCTATGGGGGCTAGGATTAGTAAACTTTATACAAGTTCAAAAATAACTTATTTGAGGAGTATGGACTAAATTCTAAACTTGGCTACATACCTTGTTTCTTTTCATAACCTAGTTGCATACTTTGATTCTTTGGGGTGCCATTTGTGCAATTTAGTTATTTTATAACTGTAATAGGCTAGCCTATGTCTTAATTTAAGCCTAATCTGCCTAATCCTTTATTTAGTTGTTAAGTAAGTTTGTTGTTTACTATTCTGCTTTAAATTTGCTATTCTATTTTGAACTCTATACATGGCATATAACCCTCTTTTATGGGGGTTGGCTGATTTATTTTTAATAAATTTGAGAGGCTCTTCTCTTTGGTTCTTTTGAGAACTTTGGAACTTATCGAGCTTACTCTCATGGTGTTCTAATTCTGATTTATTTCTTTGTTTTGTGTTTTCTTCATAAACATTGAATTAAGGTTTTACTCTTGTTAAACATGATTTAACTTTCTTGGGGTTTGAATTCCATTTTTGGTTTGTGGACCACATTGTGCTCTTTGGGTTTCACATTAGTTTGAATGGTTCAATTCCTAAATGATGAGACCATAACTTTAATTCATGCTTATAAGACTCCTTCTTTCATTACATGAAGTCATTGACACATCTTTGCACTTGTAATGCTTTAAATTCATTGGGACAAATATATCTACACTAAACATTGCATTCATTAGGACAAGTATATCTGTACTAAACATTGTATTAATTGGGACAAGTATATCTACACTAAACATTGTATTCATTGGGACAATTGTATCTACACTAAACATTGTATTCATTGGGACAATTGTATCTACACTAAACATTGTATTCATTGGGACAAGTATATCCTTGCACTTGTAATGCTTTAAATTCATTGAATTTGATCAAACAAAGAAGTCATTAATTATGATTTGCTTTTCTTAAAAGGATTGAAAGGTTCAGTTCTTGAAGGATGGAACCTTCTCTTCATTTCTGTCAAATAAGACTTCCCTTTTTGTTGCACAGTGTCATTAAAACAAAATGATCGTGAAATTAACATTGTGTCTATGTCTACTGTTAAATTCATTCGAACAAGCATGTCACATTTAGTGCTCTAAATCCATTGAACTCCTTCAAACAAAGGAATCATTGACCTTGGTTAGCTTTTCTTCAAGGATTGGATTGTTTAATTCCTAATGGAAGAGATTGTCATTCCATTCTTACAAACTTCTTCTTTAGTTGCATGGATTGATTAATATAAGATGATCTTGAAATTAATTTTTGTGCCTACACCAAATATTATATTAATTGTGACAAGCATGTCAATTCACCTTTGGTAATCCAAATCCATTGAATTCCATCATAGAAAGTAGTCATTGATCTTGATTAGCATTTCTTACATAGTTTGAATGGTTCATTGCATAGGGTCATTCCAACAAAATGATGATGAAATTAATTTTTTTCTTCACCAAACCTTATACTCAATGGGATAGGTATGTCTTTACACCTTTGGTGCTCTAAATACTTGGAATTCCATCAAATAAATTAGTCATTAATCTTGATTAGCTTTTCTTACTTGGATTAAATGTGTCAATTCCTAAATGATGAAATCCTTGCTTCATTTCTTACTAACAAGGCTTCCTTCTTCTTTTTTTTTTTGTTCTTTTTTTCTTTTTTTTTTAGTAAGGATTCATTCACATAAAAAGACCATGAAATTAGCTTATGCCTACACCAAACATTTCATGGTTTGAGTGGTTAATTGCTTGAAAGATTAGAATGCCACTCCATTTTTAGCCAAAAGGGAGTCATTGATTTTGGTTAGCTTTTATTACTAGGTTTGAATGTTTCATTGACTAAAGCATGAACCGTAACTTTATTTGTAGCTAATAAGACTTCTCCTTTTGTTGCCCAGAGTTCATTTAACCAAGGTGATCATGAAATAAACTTTTGTATCTACACCAAATATTATATTTACAAGCACATCCTTACACAACTGCTACTAAAACAAAGGGTTATTTTGACCTTGAACTTGCAAAAATTATGACAAATGGGTTTACTAGATAGCTTAAAAGCTGGTGGGGTTTTTATTTGTTTGATGAAGCAAAATACCAAATATTTTCAACAGTAATGATCAAATTGGGAATATTAATCTCTGATTGTGTTAATACACAAATTTACATTATTACCAATCACTTTATTGGCATGACCACTTTATTGGTTGATATGACTTATGAGCTACTCATTAATTTGAGATGTCTTTATTTGTCACACTTTTTATGGTATAAAGATATGTTCTTCTCTAAAGTTTTCACTAGAGAAGATATAGCCAAAATAGTTTTTAGAAAGAATAATTTCTTTCAAGTTACCTACCTTATTTGCTGAAAGGGTTAAGACTTGGCTAAAAGCTAATTATGCTAGAACAATTGATTATTGTCAAAATACTTTGGCAAATTAGTTGCCAAAGTAGTGGCTGAAGGAGTTAAGCTTTTTAATGAAATGGAATCACATAGGCAATTACAAAATGAGAAAACTCAAGAAAAGAAAGCATTGGGAAGCTTTTGGGAACAAATGGGTTATCCATTCATTCACTACCCGACCAAACCAAAGCATAGAAGTTATCACTTCTATAATAAGAAAAAACAACTTAGTAAGAAAATTAAGGCATCAATAGGGTTTGGGAAGCTAAAAATAAAAGGAAAAAGGATTCAATATAAAAAGACTACTATTTACTATAAATATGGAAAATTAGAGTAATATTCTAATAAGTGCAAAATAAAACAAAAGCTTCAAGAATTAGCCTTCAGTGAAGATCTTAAAAGATCATTAATGCATATTTTCTTATCAAAAAGTGATTCTAAGGAATCCAATTTTGAAATAGAAGTCACAAAAGAAGATATTTATTCTTTGTCTTTCAACTCTAGTATCAAAGAAAGTTGCGCTGGTCAATGTAACCATTATAAGGCACTATGAAAGCAAAATGGCTTATTAGTCTTAAAAAAAAAGAAAAAGAAGAAGATAATGTTATTTTGGATCTTATTGATAAAATTCTAGATCCAAAAGAAAAACATGTGCAATGAGAAAAATATTTACATTTGACAAAACATCAGAATGAAGAGTGTAGTAAGACAGTTTGGGAACCCAAAGAAAGTTACAATTTAAATACTATTATACAACACATTAAAGCTAGCCCCACTAAGTTAACTAGGGGGAACTAATAATCAAGGAGCTTAAAGCTGAAATTCAAACCTTGAAATTAGAAATGAAAGATTCAAATGATAGGGTATTAATTCTTGAAACCATGCCTCAAGAAAAGGAAAAAAGACATTAGTCCTTCCAAAAAACTTTCTTAAATGAAGATTTGGATATTGAAAGTCTTCAATATATTAACCTTATTGACATGGTTATTACCTATAAATGGCATACCAAGATAATGGTCACGCTCAATAAAGAATATATTTTTATGCTATTGCCTTGATTGATTTAGGCATAGTTATGAATTGTATTAATAAAGGTACAGTACTTTCAAAATACTTTTCAAAAACAACAAAAATGTTAAACACTACTAATAAATGTAAACTTGTTATTAGCTACAAGTTATCTCAAGTAAGGATATCTATGTAGAAATTAATGGTTATCCATAGAAAAATCAAAAGAAAAGAAAAGTTAATTTCTTCACTTCAAGATCAAATTGTTTATAAGTATTTAGAAGGAAAACTTTCTGCTCCTGTTATTATAAACAAAATACAGGAAGTAAAAAAAGCAAATAGAATCATTGATTTGCTAAAAATTCCTACTGCCTTTTGAGATAAGAATGAACATATTGTTAAATTACCTTATGAACTCAACTTCATTGAAAGTCAAATTCCAACTAAAGCCAAACCCATTGATAAGGGATCTAGGCATTTAGAAATTTGTAAAATAGAAATCCATGAACACTTTAAGAAAGGACTTATTTGACAAAGTACAAGTCCCCAGAATTGCCTCACATTTTATGTGAAAAATGCAATGGAATTGAAATGAGGCATTCCTAGATTAGTTATTAATTATAAGCCTTTAAATAAGACATTACATTGAATTAGGTATCCTATATCTAACAAAAAGGATTGAATCAATTGGCTTTATGAAGCTATTCTAATTTTGATATGAAATCAAGTTATTGGCGAATTTAGACTCATGAAAAAGATAAATCTAAAACATCATATTTTGAATGAAATATTATGCCTTTTAGGTTAAAAAAATGCCCCTTCTAAATTTCAAAAGATTATGAATGAAATATTCAATGTCTATTATGCTTTCATGATTGTTTGTATCAACAACTTATTCTCCAACACCATCGAACAACATTTTAAACATCTAAATTTATTCATCTATGTGATGAAACAGTAGGATTAGCTACTTTGGCTAAAAAAATGAAGTTATTCCAAACCAAGGTTCAATTCCTTAGACACTGCATTAAAAATGGTATTGTTATTCTCATTGATCGAGCAATTGAGTTTGATTCAAAATTTCCTAATGAAATTTAAGACAAACAATAATTACAAGGATTTTTGGGTAGTCACAATTATATTTTAGAATTTTGTAAGAATTTAGCTTATGATGCTAAACCATTATATGAAAGATTGAAGAAAAATTCACCTTCATGAACAAGTAAACATATATAGGATGTCAAACAAATAAAACTTAAAGCCAAAGAGCTTCCTTATTTAGTCATTCCTTATCTGGATGCCTTTAAAATTGTTAAAATGGATGCTTCTGACAAAGGCTATGGTGGTATTTTTAAGCAATGACTCCACTCCTAAGAACAGCTACTTCACTTTACTTTTAAGGCAGGAAAAGGTGCTAGCTCTACTATCAAAAAGGAAATTCTTTTTATAGTTTTATGTATTTAAAAAGTTGAAAATGATCTATTAAATCAAAAATTTCTTTTAAGAATTAACTGTAAAGTAGCTAAAGATGTACTTACTAAAGGTGCCAAAAACATAACATCTAAACAAATCTTTGCTAGATGGCAAAGGATTTTATCTATTTTTGATTTTGACATTGAATTTACTATAGGAACTTCTAATTCTCTCCCTGACTTTTTAACTCGTTAATTTTTATAGGGATCAATGCATCAATAAGAGACCACTAGTACAAGAAAAACTTCTAAAGTTGATAAACTTTAAGAAGACACTATGAGTATGCTTTGGATAAAGTTTAATATATCCACTAATCCTAAAATATTTGGAGTTTTTATGCTCTATTGACAATAATTATGCTCAACTTTTACCTAATGAGGGGCTCATTTTTATCTTAAAGACGATATGTATCCTCACACTTACCAAGAAGATTGCTCTTATTACCAACAGATTCTCCATGAAACTGACTCAGTGATTATTGAACCTATGGAGTGAGGTGTGGGTACTTCGGGTCATAAAGAATGGGCCTATGCCAAATTCAAGGTGATGGAATCTATATTGTACCAACTCAAATTAACAAGAGAGTTTATGCTTTGCAAAACCTTGGAGGACCGATGACAAGGGCAAGGTCAAAGAAAATAAGGGAAGCTCTCAACAACTTGTTATGCAACATTTACTATCAGGAAGTTGCTAAGTACGAGTTAAGGATGATGAAGGCTTTACCAAGGCTTGCAAATGTGTCATTTGTGGAGGAATTTAAGAACCATGGCCTTAGGAAGGAAGTTGGATTTGGGAGCCCATGTTTGGGCATTTAAATAGATTATTTTCATGGGTTATATTGTTATGTAATGGGTTGAATGAATTTCCTTAATAAGACCATCTTATTAGCTAGGGCTTTTGGGGGTTAGCATAGAAAAAGGGCAGAAAGGGTGGCTAGAAGAGAGAGCGGATTTTTTCATGAATGTGTGAGCTATTTTCTCTAATTTTTTGAGAACTAATTTTCAACTTTCATACTTGAGTGTGTTGGTTCAATAGACTTATCTTCTTCAACGTTGTTGTTGTTAGGAGTGACGTCTGAATCTTATAGTTTTGGTTCTTGGTTGTTTATAATCATTGGGTCAGAACTCCAAATCCCTTAACCTTTGTTAGAATGATCCTATACCAACATTGGTGTTGGGTTCCATTTACATATAATCAGAGTTCGTATCATTTGGTATCAGAGCCTTGGCTCTAACTCAAGTTAGTTATACTTTTATTATCATCTATTTCATGTATTCTTCATTGTTGGTTAAATAATCAAAAAAAAAAAAATAAAACAAAACAAAAGAAAAAAGAAAAAAAACAAAATCATGTATTTCTTGGGTTTTCTTTCTGATATTAGTTTCTTCTACAGAAATACCCATTAGTTAACCAAAAAAGAAAAACTTGTATTTCTTGGGTTGCCTTTCTGCTATTCGTTCCTTCTATAGAAATACCCATTAGTTAACCAGAAACAAAAAACGAAAAAAAAAAAACCCGGCTTCATTGCTCAATTGGCCATTTACTCAATTATATTTGATAATTGATTGTTGTCCGATTGCACTACTCATATCATTGAATTCCTTGACATTCTGTTTGCTTTATTGCCCATCTTCTTCATTGTGTCACTTCTATGAAGAGGTAGGTCTAGGATTGATATATTCAAGTTTTGTTTGTTTTGAATTTAGTTTGCTTGGAACTATTGAAAGATCTCTAAGAGTCTTTCAATTCATTATGTGAAACACGAGAGTTAAGGACTACTATAGTTGAGTGGAGAGCAAAAATGCAAGGGAGTGAGTTTTATGAGGTATATTCTTTATTTACTAACAATCTTGCATATCCAATGTGTAATGCTAAAGAAGGCATTTTCCCACATGAAGTAGTTGTTCCAGATTTCAAATTGCTTATGAAATCCTTAGAGCAAAAGTTTGATAGGATTGACCAAATGTTTTGGGAAGTTCAAGACAGGATGAATAAAATAGAAGAGGAATCAAGTGTCAATCCTAAAAGGCTACTTGGGAGGGTCATGAAGGAGCAATTTAAACATGACTTTGGTGAAGATGGTGATGATTATTATGATAACGGTGATAATGTTAGTAGAAACTTCAAAGGTGGATTTAGAGGAGGATGTGGTAATAGGAATGGTAGAGGAGTAAGAGGCAATGGAAATGTTTATGATAGGTACAATGGAGGTTGGGATAATAGAAATAAAGTAGAGGAAGGAGTAGACAAAAATTTTAGTAGTAATAAAATGAAAATACCTTCTTTTTAAGGGAAAACTGACCCTGATATCTATTTAGATTAGGAACAAAGGGTAGAATTAATATATGAGTGCCATAACTTCTCTGAGAAGAAAGTGAAGTTAGCTATGGTAGAGTTCACTAATTATGTTGTAGTATGGTGGGACCAGCAAGTTACCACTAGGAGAAGAAATTTTGAAAGAACCATAGAAACTTGGAATGAGTTGAAGACTGTGATGAGAAGGAGATTTGTTCCCAACTCTTATTATAGGGATTTGTATAACAAGTTGTAGAGCCTTATGCAAGGTTCTAGGAGTGTGGAAGAGTACCATAAGGAGATGGAAATTGCTATGGTTAGGGCAAATGTAATGGAGGATAGGGAGGTAACCATGGCCAGGTTCCTCTAATGGTTGAATAAAAGCATAGCTAATGTGGTAGAACTACAACAATATGTAGAGCTTGAAGATATGGTACACATTGCCATGAAAGTTGAGAGGAAACTTAAGGGAAGGAGCACTTCTAGAAATAATTAGAACTTAGGTTCATCTTTTTGGAAGTCGAATTGGAGGAAGAAGGAAGAGAAGATGATTTCTAAGCTTAAAACCAATTCAAATAAACCCAAGACTAGTGGGGGCAGCTTGGAAAGGGGCAAATTTAAAGAAAGACTTGAGGGCACCCAAGGAAAACCTAGAGACATCAAATGCTTTAGATGTCTGGGTAGGGGTCATGTGGTTTCACAATATCCTAACAAGAAAACCATGTACCTTAAGGAGAATGGTGACTATGTGTCTGGCAGTGATGCTAGTGATGTTGATAAAGGGATAGAGTATCCAAATAATGGTGGAAGGATTTTAGTAGCAAGGAGAGCCCTTAGTATGCAGGTTAAGGAGGAGGATGATGTTGAAATGTAATGGGAAAATATTTTCCATACTTGATGTTTGGTTCAAGATAGACTCCATTGCTTGATCATCGATGGAGGTAGTTGCACTAATGTAGCAAGTACAGAGTTGGTGGAAAAATTGAACTTGCCTACAACCAAACATCCTAGGCCATATAATTTGTAATGGTTAAATGACAGTGGAGTGGTGAAAGTGACTAAATAAGTTGTGGTTCCATTTTCTATTGGTAGATATAAGGACGAGTTGTTTTGTGATATTGTACCTATATAGGTTGGGCATTTGTTATTGGGCTGTCCTTGGCAATTTGATAGAAAAGTTTTGCATGATGGTTACAAGAATCATTATTCCTTCACCATGGATGGAAAACCATTTACACTTGTTCCATTGACTCCAAAATAGGTGTATGAAGACCAAGTGAGACTTTATGAAAGTGAGCAAAAGAGGAGGAGCAAAAAAAAAAGAGAGAGAGTCGAGAGAAAAGAAAGTGAAGGAGAGAAAAACAAGGTAAACGCATTTTAGAGTGCTAAGTACAAGAGTGAAAATGAAAGAAAACAAGTGAGTGTGTTTGCAAAAGGAGCAGATGTTAGGGTTGCCTTCCAAGCTAGGCAACAAATGATCTTTATCCTTTACAAGGATTTTTATTTCTCTAACACTAACCTTGATTCATCCTTACCCAGTGCTATTTCATCTTTGTTGCAGGATTATAATGATGTATTCCCTAAGGAGATCTCAGATGGTTTACCACAAAGGAGAGGGATTGAGCATCACATTGATCTTATTCCTGGAGCTCCCATTCCTAATAAGCCAGCATATAGAAGTAATCCTAAGGAGACAAAGGAGCTTCAAAGGCAAGTTGATGAGTTGATGAAGAAGGGACATGTAAGGGAGAGCATGAGTCCATGTGCAGTGCCAGTGTTGCTTATGCCAAAGAAAGATGGATCTTGGAGGATGTGTATCGATTGTAGAGCTATCAACAAAATAACAGTTAAGTATTGACATCCTATACCCAAGCATGATGATAAGTTAGATGAATTACATGGTGCTTTTTACTTCTCTAAAATTGACCTTAAGAGTGGGTATCATCAAATTAGGATGAGGGAAGGAGATGAATGGAAAACTGCATTCAAGACCAAGCATGGTTTGTATGAATGGTTAGTTATGCCCTTTGGTTTGACTAATGCACCTAGTAGTTTTATGAGATTAATGAATCATGTTTTGAGACCTTTCTTAGGAAAATTTGTTGTGGCTTATTTTGATGACATATTAGTATACAACAAGAATTTAGAAGAGCATGTTGAACATTTGCATTATGTGCTTAATGTTTTGAGGAAAGAGAAATTGTATGCCAACTTGAAGAAATGCGATTTTTGCAAGGATCATGTCATTTTCTTGGGTTATGTTGTGTCTGCTCATGGCATAGAGGTTGATAAAGAGAAGATTAAGGCAATTCAAGAATGGCCTACACCTAAGAGTGTGAGTGATGTAAGGAGTTTTCATGGTTTGGCTAGCTTTTGTAGGAGGTTCATTAAGGATTTTAGTATCATAGCTGCACCATTGATTGAGGTGATTAAAAAGAGTATGAGTTTCAAGTGGAGTAAGGAACAACAAGATGCCTTTGATTTGCTTAAGTCTAAGTTGTGTAATGCACCATTTCTTGCTTTGCCTGATTTTTTTAAGATCTTTGAAAATGAATGTGATACATCAGGCATTGGGATTGGGGGAGTTCTCATGCAAGAGAAATGACCTATTGCATTCTTTAGTGAGAAGTTGAGTGGGGCAACATTGAATTATCCAACTTATGATAAAGAAATGTATGCACTTGTTAGTACTTTAGAAACATGGCAACATTACTTTTAGCCCAAGGAGTTTGTAATTCATACTGAGCATGAGTCTTTAAAATACTTGAAGGGGCAAGGTAAGTTAAATAGGAGACATGCAAAATGGGTTGAGTTTATTGAAACTTTTCCTTATGTAATTTAATACAAATCAGGTAAGGAAAATGTTGTTGCTGACGCATCATCATGTAGGTACACATTGATTAGCACTTTAAGCATTAAGTTGCTAGGGTTTGAGCACATTATTAATTTGTATGCTAATGATGCTGACTTTAGTAACATATATGCTGCATGTGAGAGAGCTGTCTTTGGTAAGTTCTATAGACATGAGGGGTATTTGTTTAGAGTAAATAAGCTTTGTATTCCTCAAGGGTCTATGAGAGCATTACTTGTGAGAGAAGCTCATAAGGGTGGTTTAATAGGACACTTTGGCATGCAAAAGACTTTTGATGTTTTAAATGAACATTTCTTTTGGCCACATATGAAAAGGGATGTTGAAAGAGTCTGTGCCAAGTGCATTACCTGTAGACAAACTAAGTCTAGGCTTTTACCCCATGGTAAGTATATGCCCTTAGAAATTCCTTATGAACCTTAGACCAACATTTCTATGGATTTTATTCTTCGGTTACCTAGGTCCAAGAAGGGCCAAGATTGTATTCTTGTTGTAGTTGATAGGTTTTCAAAGATGGCGCATTTCATTGCTTGCACCAAAATGGATGATGCCACAAACATTGCAGACTTATTTTTTAGAGAGATTATTCACCTACATGGAATGCCGAAGAGTATTGTATCAAATCATGATGCAAAATTTTTAAGCCATTTTTGGAAGACATTGAGGGGTAAGCATGGAACAAGGTTGTTGTTTTCTACAACTTGCCATCCACAAATCAATGGACATACTGAGGTAGTAAATTGAACTCTTGGTACTTGTTGCGTGCTATTATTGGTAAGAACTCTAGAACCTGGGAAGAATGTTTGCTTTTTATGGAGTTTGCCTATAATCGTGTTGTTCATAGTGCTATAGGTTATTCTCCCTTCAAGCTTGTTTATGGTTTTAATTCATTATCTCCTTTGGATTTAGTACTATTGCCTATACAAGACAAGGTTAATTTAGATGGGAAAAAGAAGGCTGAAGTGGTTAGGCAACTTCATGAGAAAGCTAGGCTTAACATTGAGAGAAAAACCAAACAATATGAAACACAAGCCAACAAAGGTTGTAGGCATATCACTTTTGAACCTAGTGATTGGGTTTAGGTACATTTGCGGAAGGATAGATTTCCTATGCAAAGGAAATCAAAGTTGCAACTAAGGGGAGATGGTCCTTTTCAAGTGGTGGCAAAAGTCAACGATAATGCATATAAACTTGACTTGCCAGGCTCACATGTGAGTGCAACATTTAATGTTTCTGACCTTTCTCCTTTTCTCTTTGATGATGTAGGTGCTGATTTGAGGACTAATCATTTTGAGGAGAGCAGGAATGATGGAAGCCATATTGTACCAGCTCAAATCAACAAAGGAGTTGATGCTTTGCAAGACCTTGGAGGACCAATGACAAGGGCAAGGTTAAAGAAAATAAGGGGAGCTCTCAACAACTTGTTGTGCGACATTTACTATCAGGAAGTTGCTAGGTACGAGTTAAGGATGATGGAGGCTTCACTGAGGCTTGCAAATGTGTCATCTGTGGAGGAATTTGAGAACCATGGCCTTGGGAAGGAAGTTGGATTTGGAAGCCCATGTTTGGGCATTTAAATGAATTATTTTCATGGGCTATATTGTTATGTAGTGGGTTAAATAAATTTCCTTAATAAGCCCATCTTATTACCTAGGGTGTTTGGGGGTTAGCATATAAAAGGGGCAGAAAGGGTGGCTCTAGGGAGGCCGATTTTTTCATGAATGTATGAGCTATTTTCTCTGGTTCTTTAAGAACTAATTTTGAACTTTTATACTTGAGTGTGTTGGTTCAATAGACTTATCTTCTTCAACTTTGTTGTTGTTAGGAGTGGCATTTGAATCTTATAGTTCTGGTTCTTGGTTGTTTATAATCATTGGGTCAGAACTCCAAATCCCTTAACCTTTGTTAGAATGATCCTATACCGACATTGGTGTTGGGTTCCATTTACATATAATCGAAGTTCGTATCACTAGCCACTCATATAGCCCATCCTTTGTTTTGACAGCTTCTTCCATTCATATCCCACATGAATTCTGATTTCATGATATCCACTCCATAGATCTATCTTGGTGAATATTTTAGCACCACTCAACTGATCAAGCAAGTCATCAAACCTAGGGGTGGGAAACCAATACCTCATGGTTATTTTGTTGACAGCACAGATGTCCACACACATCCTCCAATTCCCATCCTTCTTTTGAGTAAGGAAGGAAGGAATGACATAAGGACCAATGCTTTCTCATACATGCCCATTTTGTAAGTGCTCATTCACCTTCTCCTTCAAGATTTCATGCTCCTTTGGACTCAAATGAGAATGGGGCAAATTTGGCAAGCCAGCTCTCGGAACAAAATCAATGCAATGTTGAATATCTCGCATTGGAGTTAATCATGTTGATTCTGCCATTACATCATCAAATTCTGCCAATAAGCCTTGAACTCCCTTAGATGCTGGCTGTATGGGTTGCTCCACTCCCTTCACTATTAGAAATGTGCAGCTTTTAGCACTTTTTGTGTCCTCCACAAATTTATCTTCTTCAAGTGCCAGGGACAGCAATGCCTTATCCATCACTTTTGGCAAGGTGTTCTCTTGTTAGGTTGGAATCTCAACCATCTGCTTGTAATCCCAAGTGAAAACATAGGTGTTGTTCCTCCCCTTGTGATTTGCGTCAGCACCAAATAGCCACAGCTTGCCTAGTGACATATGGCATGCATCCATTTCCACAACATCACAAATAACTTTAGATTTGTAATTCATTCCCAAAGACAATGGCAAATAGAATTGTTGTGAAATGTTCATGCTAGGCCCCTTCTTTACCCAACCAATGCTATACAGGGCAGGATGTGGCTGTGTTTTAAGCTTAAGATGCTTAACAAGGCTTTGTGAAACCAGGTTCTCACAACTCTTAACAGTCAATCACAAGCTTACACACTTTGTTAGCTTCAAAACATTTACCTTCAAAGATTCAATTGTGTTGTGTCTCATTAGGTTGTGTTGGAGTGTATAACAGCCTCCTTAGAAAGCATACCGCTTCCTCACTGCCTTCCTTGGCCACTTCAAAGTTACCATCCTCAATGGCTGTTTCTTGCTCATCAAGGTCCTTGTCATGCTCATGTTGGGTGACATTGACAAATTTGCATGTAGGGCAATCACTAGATCTGTGCCCTATCTCATTGCACTTGTAACATTGGATTCCCATTGTTGCTTTCTGCTTCTCTTTGGGTTCTTACTTCTTAGATTCAATTCCTTTACCCCATGAATCTATAGTTTTGCTCTTGTCTCTGCTCAATAAAGCTTTGTTGTTGGGATTGAACTGCTGGTTCATAGAATTTCTTGGTGTTTTCTTTGATTGCATGAGGCATTCTGCCCTTAATGCCAAATTTTGAGCTTGATCAACCAACCAAATACTTTGCATGGACAAATAGTCTTGAACACCATAATTCAACCCATTTACATAATACACAACTTGCAGGTCTTCAGTTTCCTTCAAATTGCATCTCGTAAGTACTCTTTGGTATAGGCTGAAACTAAAGTGTACCTTGGTAACAATTCTGAAACTGTTGGAAAAGGGTTTGCTCATAGTCAAATGGCAGAAATCAACCTTTTAAGAGTGCCTTCATCTGAGCCCAACTCCAAATGGGGGGCTGTCACCTTGATCTCAGCGGATCTTGGTGATGTTGCCACCATGCACCAGCAGCTCTAGGTAATTTGTATGCTAGAAAGCCCACCTTTTATTCAGGCCCAACTCTCATAATATCAAAGAAACGCTCTACCTCATATATCCAATGAAGAAATTGTTCAATATTCACCACCCCATTGAAAGAGGGTAGATCAGCCTTCATTTTGTAGGGATCACATAACTGGACTCATCATTTGCACATGGTCTAAACTCTTCTTCTAATTCCTCTTCCTTCTCATCTTCAGGATAAATATGACTTTAAACATAGGAGTCCTTTAAACATAAGACAATATTATCACCTCATTTCAACAAGGCTTCTCCTCTTGGTGCAATGATTCATTCACACAAAATGATAGTGAAATTAACTTGTATGTCTATACCAAACATTCAAGCACTCATTTGCAAAAAATGAGAATGAAATTAACTTTTATGTCTATACCAAAACTTATATTCATTACAAAAGCCCATTAATACAACTTTAGTGGTAAGAATCCATTGAAGTGACATGGTTTTAAATGGCTCTTTGATCTTGGTACGCTTTCTTACATGGTTTGTGATGACCCACAAGCAAAACAAAGAATTCAAAACCCTAAGAAAGCTAAATAAGATTTAACAAAAGTAAAACCTTAACCCAACATTTATTAAGAAAACACGAACCAAAGGTATGAATCAAAATTAGAATGGCACAAGAATAACCTCAATAAGTTCCAAAGTTCTCAAAAGAACTAAAGAGAAAAGTCTCTCAAATTCATTAAAAATCAATTAGCTACTGCCCACAAAAAAGGGTTACAAACTTATATATAGAGTTCAAATCAAAATGTTAAATCCAAAACAATATAGAAAACAAAAAGCTTGCCTAACAAACTACTAGATAAAGGATTGGGCTTAAATTGAGACATTATTCAGCTCATTATGATTATAAAATAACTAAATAACAAGCATGGGCTCCCCTAAAGAAAAAAGGTATGTGACAAGGTCCAGAATTCAGCCTAAACTCCTCAAATAGTTATCTTGGAACTTGTTTGAAGCTTATTAAGCTCGGATGTTCCTCCAAAACTTGATCCTTTTGTTACGCATTATTTTTAGCCCAAATAATTTCCATAACTCTCGCATCTTTTTAGCCTTAGTTCTTGTTATTGGACCTCCATGCATGTGTAATGGATCACTGCTTGTGCTGATTTGATTCCCATTAATTCAAATGGTTTTTTGCTTGAAAGAGATTGTCATATCATTTGTTGTTAACAAGGCTTCTATTTTTGTTGCAATTAGTCATTCACACAAAATGATCATCAAATTAACTTTTTTGTCTACACCAATCATCATATTCTATGGGACAACAAGTTGCCACACCTTTGGTACTCTAAATTCATTGAATTTCATCAAAAAAAATAAGTAAATTGATGTCATTTAGCTTTTGTTGATATCAAGACTTGTTCCTTCATTACAGTGAGTCAATCACACAAAATGATCATGAAATTAACTAGAGTGCTTACACCAAGAATTATACTTATTGCAACTACCATGCTTGCACTTGAGTCCATAAGTGTAATAGATGAGAATATATATTCTCTAAATAGTTGTTATTTTTGTAGTCCATTTATGAGTAATAACCCTATTAATAAGATTTATAAACTGGGGATCAGTAATCTCATCTTCTTTTAAAAATGTTTTGAAGGTCTTACTTCTTTCTCATTTTCTATTTCTTTTAAAAAAATGCTTTTAAGGTAATAATCTTATCCTATAACTATTTAATATTATATTTAAACTTGTTAACATAAACTTTAATGATATGAACAAAGGGATAAATCAAACTTAATAAGAGTAAAAAAAAATACTTGATATGAGTATTAAGAAAACATGAACCGAAGGGATAAATCAAAATTAGAATGCAACAAGAGTAATCTTGATAGGTTCCAAATTTCTCAAAAGAACCTAAGAAAAAAGTCACTCAAATTTTATTAAAAGTCAATTATCCAGCCTTCCTCCCCAACCAAAAAGAAGGTTACATACCTATATAAAGAGTTCAAACCAAAATAGTAAATCTAAAACATAATATAAATTGACAAACTTTTCTATCAAACTATTAAATAAAGAATTGGGCAGAGTGAACTTAATTAAGAATTTGTTCAACCCATTTCAATTATAAAATAATTAAATAACAAATATGCCCCCCCAAAAGAAATATGAGAAGCGGCCAAGTTCACAATTTTGCCCAAACTCCTCAAATAAGTTATCCTTGAATTTGTATTAAGTTTATTAAGCCTTGTTGCTCCTCTAAGCCTTAATCCTTTTGTAATGGGTTGCTTTTGGCCCAAATAACTCCTATAAGCCCATTTAAAGCTTCTTGCATCCTTTTAACTTTAGCATTTATCATTGGACCTTCATGTATGAGCAATGAATCACTAAATGTGCTGATTTGATTCCCAACATTCATCCTCTCCTCAAATGGATTTGTCCTCAAATCACCACTTACATCAAAACGCATTATGTTGATCATAATTATTAATAGTAGCATTAATAGGAAAATCCATTTTATAGGCATTGTCATTAATTCTTGCAATCACTAGGAATGGTCAATCTCCTCTTGTTTGCAACTTTGAACACTTTTTATGCAGGAAATCTCTCCTTGCACATATACACCTAAACCCAATCACCATGTTCAATGACAAATTTCTTTTGCCCATTATTAGTTTGGTTTGTATATTACTTAGTCCTCCTTTCTATGTGATGTCATGCCCTTTAATGCAATTGCTTAATCAATTCAGCTTTCTTCTTGCCATCCAAACTAGCTCGTTCTACAACAAGTAAAAGTAATAAATCCAAAGGGGTAAGCGGATTAAAGCCATAAACAACTTGAAATGGAGAAAATTAGTTACTGAATAGATGTTTCTATTATAAGCAAAATCAACATGTGGAAAGCACTCTTCCTGATTCTTTAAGTTCTTTCAAATGATAGTGCGCAACAGGGCTATCAATGTTAGTACCACTTTGGTTTGCCAATTTGTTTGAGGATGACATATAGTCGAAAACAATAATTTAGTTCCCAACTTTCCCCATAATCCATTCCAGAAGTAGCTTAAGAACTTAACATATCAATTAGAAACAATAGTCCTTGGAATGCCATGTAAATGCAAAATTACCTTGAAGAACAAATCTGTTATGTTGGTTGCACCATTGACATTATGGCAAGAAATGAAATACATCATCTCAAAAACCTGTCAACAACAACAAAAATAGAATCACTTACCTTTCTTGACTTAGGTAAACCAACCAGAGTTAAATCAACCCAAGTTTCACTAAGTATGGTTAGGTATAAAAAGACGATGAGGTAAAACTCTAGATTTGGCTTATTTACAAGTCAGGCACCTCTCACATCTCTATTAGCTTTTTTTACAATGTTAAAAGGAGGCACAAGCTAATTTCATCATCATTTTGTGTGAATGAGTCCTTACAAAATAATAATAATAATAATAAGAAGAAGGAAGTCTTATTAGTAAGAAATGAAGCAAGGATTTCATCCTTTAGGAATTGAGACATTCAATCCAAGTAAGAAAAGCTAATCAAGAATAATGAGTAATTTATTTGATAGAATTCAAAGCATTTAGAGCATTAAAGGTGTAAAGACACGCCTAACCCATTGAATATAAGGTTTGGTGAAAAAAATGATAATTTCATCATCATTTTGTTTAAATGACCCTATGCAATGGAAGTAAATGCCTTATGAGGAAGAAATGAAGATTTAGGCAATGAACCATTCAAACTATGTTAGAAATGCTAATCACAATCAATGACTACTTTCTATGATGGAATTCAATGGATTTGGACTACCAAAGGTGAATTGACATGCTTGTCACAATTAATATACTATTTGGTTTAGGCACAAAAATTAATTTCAATATTATCTTATATAAATCGGTCTATGCAACTAAAGAAGAAGTTTGTTTGCAAGAATGGAATGACAATCTCTTCCATCAAGAATTAAACAATCTAATCCTTGAAGAAAACCTAATCAAGATTAATGACTCCTTTGTTTGAAAGAGTTCAACGGATTTAGAGCACCAAATGTGACAAGCTTGTGTTGTTCCCACAGCCTTGTATGGGTTGTAATTGTTGTCAACTAGGTTTAAGTATGCAAGAAAGTAAAGCCACATAGAAGGGCAAGAAGGTAAAAGCCACATAGAGAGGCAAGAACGTAAAAGTCATATGGAAGGGCAAGACAGTAAATTTGCCGCAAGTAAGCCCTATTAGGGTGTCATGGAGGAGTATATAAAGGCCATTGGAAGACAACAAAAAAAGTCAGGCAATTGAGCGAAAATGACAGAAAACCTAGACAACCAGCCGACCAAAGAGAGAAGTCATTGGAAGAGAGAGGAAAATTGTACACGGCAGAACGTGTGGCTGGACGGTGAGAGAAACCTAGCTGGATGGTGAGAGAGATCTGACTGAACATTGAGAGAGATCCGGCTGAATAGTGAGAGAGATCCGGCTAAATAGTGAGAGAGATTCGGTTGAACGGTGAGAGATCTGGCTGGACAGCGAGGAGACCAGAACGTGCGACGGCTTGATCTGGTTGGATAGTGAGAGATTCGGCTGGAGGGTGAGGAGACCAGAATGTGTGATGACTTGATCTGGCTGGACGGTGAGAGATCTGGCTGGATGGCGAAAAGACCAGAACGTGCGACAACTTGATCTAGCTGGATGAGGAGAGATCCAACTGGACGGCGTGAGAC
Organism: Rhizophora apiculata; assembly: GCA_037832385.1. Classification (NCBI taxonomy): domain Eukaryota; kingdom Viridiplantae; phylum Streptophyta; class Magnoliopsida; order Malpighiales; family Rhizophoraceae; genus Rhizophora; species Rhizophora apiculata. Next base: position 890,899 of record CM075440.1, read on the forward strand.
CAAAATGTGCGATGGCTTGATCTGGCTAGATGGTGAGAGAGATCCGACTGAACGGTGAGAGATCCAGTTGGTCAGTGAGAGAGATCTGGCTGGACGGTAGAGAGATCCGGCTGGACGGTGAGACAGATCCGGTTGGACGGTGAGAGAGACTAGAACGTGCATCGGCGTAAGCCCAGAAATGTGCGTGATGTGTGAGACCAGCAAAGGGTGCAAACCAGAAATGTGCGTGAGACGTGGAACGGCAAACCAGAAATGTGAGGTGAGCCATGAGACAAGGAGACGAGTGAGACCGTGAGACGGTGAAAGCAGGAGCTGTGTGAGACAACTTAGGGAAGGAATTCGGCAAAGCATCGGAAAGAACTCAACATATTTCCAGATTTCTTCAAGAAAGGTTAGAGAGCGTCGCGGTGAACTTCTAAGCGGCAGTGGAGCAGCCTTTCAATTCAACAGAGGCAAGACAAGCTAGAAGAAGGGTAGATACAGTAAGTGACACTCTTTGTATTGTACGTACTTAGTATTTGCAATAGTGAAAGTAGCAAAGGATTAAGACATCCATTGTAACTGGAATTCTCAAGTATAGTGGATAGTCTCGATAAGAAAGAGTCCCTACCACCGTGGATGTATGTCACGTTGACGGAACCACATAAATCTCGTGTGTCCTTAATTTGCTTTATGTTCTGTGTTTTGAATTGAGTTGTGAACACAGCTAAAGTATTAGCCAACCCATAACCTAACAAAGGCCTAAATAAGAATATCTGAATTGTCTATTAGGCAAGGTGTCTGAATGGTGACTTTGGGGATTATTGTGATTAGTAGGTAGTAATAGATCTACCTTAGTCGAGTCTGAGAAAGAGTTACTTTTAAAAAGAGGTTGAAGTTGTTCACTTACCTATGAATTGCGAATTGTGGTGATACTGATTCACCCCCCTCTCAGTATCACAAACTAGTAGATCCTAAGGAGAAGTCGAGAACTTCAACTTGTCTAAATGAATTTAATGGTAGACATAGATACAAAAGTTAATTTCATGATCATTTTGTTTTATTGACACTGTGCAACGAAAAGGTAAGTCTTATTTAAAAGAAATGAAGAGAAGGTTTCATCCTTTAAGAAAGCTAATTATGATTAATGACTTCTTTGTTTGATTAAATTCAATGGATTCAAAGCACTACAAGTGCAAGGATATACTTGTCCCAACAAATACAAGTTTAGTGTAGATATCAAAGTTATTTTCATTATCATTTTGTGTTAATGACTTCATATAATGAAAGAAGGATTCTTATAGGCATGGATTAAAGTTATAGTCTCATCATTTAGGAATTGAACCATTCAAACTGATGCAAGCCCCAAAGAGCACAAAGTGATCCACAAGCGAAAATGAAATTCAAACCCTAAGAAAGCTAAATCATGTTCAACAAGAGTAAAACCTTAACCCAATGTTTACTAAGAAAACACAAACCAAAGAAATAAATCAAAATTAGAACACCATGAGAGTAAGCTTGATAAGTTCTAAAGTTCTCAAAAGAACCCAAGAGAAAAAGCCTCTCAAATTTATTAAAAATAAATCAGCCAACCCCCACAAAAGAGGGTTATATGCCATGTATAGAGTTTAAAATAGAATAGTAAATCTAAAATAGAATAGTAAACAACAAACTTACCTAACAACTAAATAAAGGATTAGGTGGATTAGGCTTAAATTAAGACATTGGTTAGCCTATGACAATTATAAGATAACTAAATTGCACAAATTGCACCCTAAAGAATCAAAGTATGCAACTAGGTTATGAAAAGAAACAAGGTATGCAGCCAACCTTAGAATATAGCCTAAACTCCTCAAATAAGTTATTTTTGAACTTGTATAAAGTTTATTAAGCCTAACCCCCATAAAAGAGTGTTAAATGCCGATATGTAGAGTTCAAAACACAATAGTAAATCCAAAACATAATAGGAAACAACAAACATACCTAATAAACTACTAGATAAAGGATCAGGCTTGAATTACAACATTGTGTTTTATATTTTAAAATGTCATTTTTTTAACTTTCTTGAATATTGACTAGTTTGTTACTTAAATTGTGTAGATAATATGAAAAGAATTTAAATTTGAATAATAGTTAGAATAAATAATACAATTACTTAAATCAAATTTTTTTTATACAAATATGATCTACTTGACTTTTTAGTGAATTTAGAGTAACCTTTTACTAAAACTAGAAAAATTACAATAAAAATTGTAAATTTAAATAACTTTTGGTTTGATTTAAGTAGTTGCCAAAATCTATGATTTTGTATTCAAAAATATCATTTTTTAAATTTTTATGAATGTTAATTAACCTATGACTTAAATTGCATAAATAATATGAAAAGAATTTATATTTGACTAAGGGTTAGAATAAATAATATAATTATTTAAATCATTCATTTTCCTATTCACTTATCATCTATTATATTTTTTTGGTGAATTTAGAATAATTTTTTACTAAAATTATAGAAATTACAATAAAAATATTAAATTTGAATAACATATGGTTTTATTCTAATATCCTAAAATCTCATGAAAAATGTCATTTTTTAATTTTCATGAATGTTAACTATCTTATTAAAATTGCACAAATAATATGAAAGGAATTTAAATTTGAATAATGATTAAAATATAAAATGTAATTACTTAAATTGGTTATATTTTTATTCAAATATGATTTACTTTATATTTTGGTGAATTTAGAATCATATTTAACTAAAATTGCATAAATTACAATAATAGATTGTGAGCTTGAATAATATTTTGCTTAATTTAAGTAGCCATTAAAATCTAAAGTTTTATATTTAAAAATGTCAATTTTTAATTTTCATAAAAATTGACTAATCTGTTACTTAAATTATATAAATAATATCAGAAAAATTTAAACTTAAATAATTGTTACAATAAATAATGTAGTAATTTAAATTGGTTATTTTCTATTCAAAAATGATGTATTTTACTTTTTTGGTGAATTTAGGATAACCCTTTTACTAAAAGTTCAAATAATTCTTGATTTCATTTAATTAACTATTAAAATCTATGGTTTTTATATCTAAAAGTTTCACTTTTTTAATTTTTGTGAAAAGAATTTAAACTTGAATAATGGTTAGAATAAATAATACAATTACTTAAATTAGTTATTAAAATTCCCAACTTCTCCTTATGATCTACTAGTTTGTGATACTGAGAGGGGGGTGAATCAGTATCACCACAATTCGCAATTCACAAGTAGGTGAACAACTTCAATCTCTTCTTAAAAGTGAACTCTTTCTCAGACTCGACTAAGGTAGATCTATTGCTACCTACTAATCACAATAGTCCCCAAAGTCACCTTTCAGACACCTTGCCTAATAGACAATTTGGATGTTCTTGTTTAGACCTTCGTTAAGTTATGGGTTGGCTGATACTTTAACTGTGTTCACAACTCAATTCAAAACACAGAATGTAAAGCAAATTAAGGACACACGAGATTTACGTGGTTTTGTCAATGTGACGTACATCCACGGTGGTAGGGACTCTCCCTTACCGAGACCATCCACTATACTTGAGAATTCCAGTTATAATGAATGTCTTAATTCTCTGCTCCTTTCACTATTGCAAATACTAAGCAAGTACAATACAAAGAGTGTCACTTACTGTGTCTACCCTTCTTCTAACTTGTCTTGCCTCTATTGAATTGAAAGGCTGCTTCACTACTGCTTAGAAGTTCACTGCAACGCTCTTTAACCTCTCTTGAAGAAATCTAGAAATACGTTCAGTTCTTTCCGATACTTCGCTGAATTCCTTCTCTAGGTTGTCTCACACAGCTCTTGCTTTCACCGTCTCACGGTTTCACCCATCTCCTTGTCTCACGGCTCGCCTCACGGTTTCTGTTTTTCGTCCAGCCCCTATTCTGCCGAATCTATCACCATCGACTGGACCCTTGTTCTGCCGGATCTCTCACCGTCGACCAGACCCCTGTTCTGCCAGATCTCTCACCATTGACCGGATCTCCTTCTGCCGAATCTCTCACTGTCCCAGCTGGCTCTTTCTCACGCCGTTGCTAGATCTCCTCTGTCCCAGCCAGATCTCTCTCACGCCGTCACTGGATCTCCTCTATCCCAGCCGGATCAGTTTATGTCCCAGCCGGATCTCCTTCTGCCGTCGCCGGATCCCTTTCTGTCCCAGCCGGATCTCCTTCCTGTCCCAGCCAGATCTGTCACCATCCCAGCTGGATCTCCTTCTGCTGTCGCCGGATCTCCTCTGTCCCAGCCAGATCTCTCTCATGGCGTCACCGGATCTGTCTCACCGTCTGCCGGATCTGTCACCGTCATCTAGATCTGTCTCACCGTCTGCCAGTGGTGTGCCGACTTACTCAGTTGCCGACCGCTGGTGTGCCAGTAGTGTGCCAATTTGCTCAATTGCCGACTGCTAGTGTGCCGGTGGTGTGCCTTTCTCATGGGTTTCTCTCTTGCCGATGGTGTGCGTAGGTTTTCTGTCTGTTTTTCTCAATAGCCAATACGTCTTTTTTGTTGTCTTCCGATGGCCTTTATATACTCCTCCATGAAACCCCAATAGGGCTTACTTGCGACGAATTTACTGTCTTACCCTTTTCATGTGGCTTTTACGTTCTTGCACATTTAAACCTAATTGACAATAATTACAACCTATACAAGGCTGTGGGAACAACAATCTCCCCCTTTGTAATTGTTGGCAACATTCATGACAAAAGCCACTATGTAGCAGTTTCAACTCCCCCTAAATATGCACTCCCCCTTTCTTAATAGCTCTTCCTGCACTGTTGCTTCTCCCCTCCTTTTCCAACCAATTACAAATTTGAAAAACTCACAAAGTGAAGATGGAGGATTTACCTGAACTTCAAGATTGAGGAGGCATTTGCATAGATAAACTCAATTTGTGCTTTTCAAACAGTTCTGTGGACAGAGGTTTAGTTAGAATATCTGAAATTTGATCTTTAGTGCCAACATACTCCAACTAAATTGTACCCTATTCCACTTGATTTTTGATGAAGTGATACCGGATGTCAATATGCTTACTTCTCGAATGTTGAACTGGATTCTTGCTGAAATCAATAGCACTTTGATTATCACAAAGTACACTCACTGGTAATTTCACTTCAACACCCAAGTCTGCCAATTGTCTTAGCATCCATATCACCTATGTACATGCTGCACAAGCAGCCATATACTCAACCTCAGCTGTGCTCAAAGCAACACTGTTTTGCTTTCTACTTAACCATGCAACACACTTTGAATCCAAGTAGAAGCTGCAGCCGCTGATTGATTTTCTATCATCTATACTTCCTGCCCAGTCTGCATCAGTGTATGCTTGTAGTTTAACAGAATCCATGGTTGGATACCACAAGCCCATTTCCAGTGTTCCTTTTAGGTACCTTAGGATTCTTTTCACTGCCAACACATAAGACTCTTTAGGATCAGCTTGGAATCTGCCAGCAGCGCACACAGCTTGCATAAGATCAGGCCTTGATGCCGTAAGGTACAGAAGGCTCCCTATCATCTTCTTGTACTCTGTAGGGCTTGTACTCCTTCCCTCCTGATCTTTTGTTAACTTGCAGCCCACTGTCATAGGGGTACTGACAGATCTGCTATCCTCTATGCCAAACCTTTTCAGCATCTCTTTGGCATATTTCATCTGAGAAATAAAAATACCTTCTTCACACTGCTTTATCTGTAATCTAAGAAAGTACGTCATTTCTCCAATCAATGACATCTCAAATTCCTCATCTTCTGTACAAAATCTTGGCATAGTTCAAAGTGATCCCCCCAAAGATGATGTCATCTACATATACTATGGTTATCAGCTGGCCTTTCTCTAAATTGAATACATACAGGTTATTATTAACCGTTCCTTTTTTGAAGTTCAACCTTCTCAAGTACGCATCCAGCCTGCTGTACCATGCTCTTGGAGCTTGTTTAAGACCATACAAGGCTTTCTTCAGCTTGCACACTTGTGTCTCATCCTCACTGATTTGTACTCCATCGGGTTGTTCAATATACACTTCTTCTCCGAGTCTGAACTTACTTTTTGTTCCTTTTCTTCAAGTTGGTCTGATTCTTCATCTACATTGAAGTCATCTTCTTCATTGTCCTCAGCTTCTCCATTCTGCATTGTTTTCCAGTTCTCATCTATTCTCACATCGCTGGAAGTTATCACTTTTCCCAACTTATGCAGGAAAACTTTGTAACCTTTTGTCTTTCTTAAGAATCCCATAAAGATGCCTTCATTAGACCTAACGTTGAATTTTCCCAAGTTTTGCTCCTTGTTCTTCACAAAACATGGGCTGCCAAAGACTCTGAGATACTTGGCTGTTGTCTTCTTCCTACTCCATAGCTCATATGGAGTCTTATCAGTATTGAGCCTTAGTAGAACTCTGTTCAGTAGGTGCATGACTGTAAATGTTGCTTTTGTCCAAAATCTTGTGTGAAGCTTGGATTCCAGTAGTAGAGTTCTTGCCATTTTAACCATAGCTCTATTCTTCCTCTCTACCACCCCGTTCTGTTGAGGTGTTCTTGCTGCTGCCATCTGATGGTGAATTCCATGCTTCTTAAGGTAATCTTCAAAAGCTCCATTTGTGAATTCAGTGCCTTGATTTGACCTCAATACTTTGATCTTCTTTCCACTCTCATTTTCAGCCAATCTTCTGTATCTCTTAAAGCATTTCAAAACTTCTGACTTGTGTTTGAGGTGCATGATGCAGGTCCTTCTGGAATAATCATCGACAAACAAGACGAAGTACCTCTCACCATTCAACCCTTTTGTTCTCATCGGCCCACACAAATCAGTATGCACAATGTCAAGCATTGCTTCAAAACTGACCTCTTTGGTCTTATACTGCTTTCTGACATGTTTTCCTTTAGAGCATACTGAGCAAACATACTCTTTCTCTCTCCTAAGGTCAGGAATATCTTTGATTGCATGAGTAGTGGTCATCTTTCTCATATTCTTCTGTGATAAGTGTCCCAGCCTCTTATGCCAGAGTTGATTTTCTTCTTCTTTGGTGAGTAAACAGTTACTTGTCTTGTCCTCATCAATCACATATAAATTTCCAACTGTTCTCTTCTCGGTTGCAACAGTATTGCCTTCTTTACTCTTTACCTGACAACCTATTTTTGTGAATATTACCATATGGTTTTCATTGCATAGCTGACTGACAGATGCTAAATTATATCTGAGTCCTTCAACGTGCAGAACATCTTTCAGCTTTCCTCTTCCAATCTTTATTGACCCCCAACCATTGATGTTGAGTGAATCATCATTACCAAACTTGACTCTGCCTTCTCTTGATTTGTTTAGCTTTGATAATTTACTCTTGTCTCCCGTCATGTGCAAAGTGCATCCACTATCAAGGATCCACTGCTTATCCTTGCAGTCAGCTTTGAATGCAATTTCAGCTATATTAATCACCTCCCTTTTAGCTTTATATTCCTTCTTTTGAACTGGTTGGAAGATGTCATTCTCCTTTTTCTCAGCTTTGACTGCATCGCTTGTTTTCACTATGCCATTGAGTGCCTTCTCTTGCTTAGGGAGAAGTGTCATGCATCTCTTGGCATTATGGTCATCCTGCCCGCACCTTTCACACTGTTCCAAGTCTGCCAATATAGCAAACTTGTTCTTTGAAACCACTGGTTTAGGCTTCCATCAACAATCTTTGTCAGCATGTCCTTGCCTTTTACAGTATGTGCAAGAACTCATGACAGGTGTTCTCTTCTAAATTCTATATTGTCTCCCCCTATATGCAGCATTGTATCTTCTCAAGTTGGAGACATATACTGGCCTTCTCCACCAGCAATTACTTGCTTTATGACCCCAAACTCCACAATAAAGGCAATGACTTTGAAACTACCTCTTCTTGGGTCTGATCACTGCTTGTCTTCTTCTGTTCATCACTTGCTGTGTAGGCAAAGTAGCTAGCTTCTTTGCTTGTGTGACTTCCATTTCAGTCACCTTCTTCTCCTTCTTCTGTTCAGCTGTAGCCCTCTGCTGCCTGACTTTCTTTTCTTCCTTCTTGTTTGCCACCATAGGTTGCTTCTTCAGATCGTTTTTATTCTCAACTATCTTCTTCTGAGTCACAACCTTCTCTTTTAACTTCTGTGGCACATTCTCATTTTCTTTGGCCAATGTAGCCTCAGATTGCTGCACTTTCTCTACATTCTTCTCTCCTTTTCTAGAACTTGTTTCTCCTATCATTTCAAGCTTTTGCAAGTTCTCTTTGCTACTTTTGAGTTGTTGCTGAAGTCTCAGCAACTCTTTCTCCATTTCTTCAATTTTTGAAGCCCTTGAGCCAAGCTCTACTGTAAGGTCTTCACATATTTTGATATATTCCTCAAATCTTCTCTTCAAGTCAATATGCTCAGCCCTTATTTCACTGTTTTAACTTTCAGCTTCCTCAGACTTTGCTTCAACTTGTTTTATATGGGCCTCCAACCTTCTTATGGTTTTACCCCTTCTGATTATCTCCTTTGAAGCTGCTTCCAGCTCAGCTTCAAGATTTGGCTCTTCTTCATCAACTTTTTATTCCTCTTTAGAGGTTGAGCTACCACCTTGTGCTGATGCCATAAAGACATACTCATCTAATGAGTCTTCATCTTCCTCCTCATCAGCTTCTTTTGTCTGACTCACATAACTCTTAAATGAGCCTCTCGTCTTCCTCCGTGGGTTGGCAATCTTCTTACTGGACTTCTTTGATTTGAATGATGATCTTCTCCATCTTGAATTCTGCTCATCATCACCATCCTCATCTTCATCATCAAGTTTCACTTTACACTGAGAAGCAAAGTGTCCAGTCTGCCCACAACGATAACATCTCAAGGACAACTGTCCTTTTCCCTTCTTAGACCCCTTTTTGAATTTCCTTATGAAGTAAGCCAATACTTCAGCTTCACTTTCTTCCTCATCATCATCATTATCCTCACTAGATGATTCTTCCTTTTCTTTTATCTTCAAGTGTTTCATAGCTTTGAAAGCTGCCTCCTTTGATACCTTTGACGTTGAGGAGCTCTCAGTCGACTTTATTCTCATCTCATATGCAATGAGATTGCATTGAAGATCATGCAGAGACATAGAATTGAGATCCCTACTCTCCTCTATGGCTGCCACCTTTGAGGCAAACCTCTCAGGCAGAATTCTCAAAATTTTCTTCACAATCGATGAGTCCTTCTTGTTCTTCCCATGACTTCTCAGGTCGTTTACAGCGTCAATAACCCTGGTGAAGAACTCTTGAACTGTCTCATTCTTCTGCATTCTGAGAGATTCATATCTCTCCTTGAACACTTGAAGCTTAGCCTCCTTCATTCTGCCATCACCTTCATAGACTTTCTGCAATCTATCCCATATCTCCTTTGTAGATTTGTAGTCCATAACTTTAGCATACTCAGCATCTGTCAATGCTGAAATGATGACATTTGAGGCCTTCCTATTTATCTCAAACTGCCTTAACTCCTTTGGGGTTGGGTCTTTACCTTCTTCTGGAGCCACAAAACCCTCCTGTACGCATTTCACCATGTTCATGCCCATGGTTGCAAATACCACTTGCATTCTTGCTCTCCACATATGATAGTTGGTTTTGTTGAAGATTGGAACCTTCTTACTGTAAGTGGTGCTAATGCTGGTACCGGCTTCCATTTCTCAGTATACTGAACAAGTCAAACTTCTAGATCCCTTCAAACTAGTACACTAAGCTGTTAAACTTTAAACTGGTGAACCTGTGCTTTGATACCAATTGAAGTTCCCAACTTCTCCCTAAGATCTACTAGTTTGTGATATTGAGAGGGGGGTGAATTAGTATCACCACAATTCGTAATTCGTAGGTAAGTGAACAACTTCAACCTCTTCTTAAAAGTGAACTCTTTTTCAGACTCGACTAAGGTAGATCTATTGCTACCTACTAAGCACAATAGTCCCCAAAGTCACCTTTCAGACACCTTGCCTAATAGACAATTCGGATGTTCTTGTTTAGGCCTTCGTTAGGTTATGGGTTGGCTGATACTTTAGTTACGTTCACAACTCAATTCAAAACACAAAATGTAAAGCAAATTAAGGACACACGAGATTTACGTGGTTCCGTCAATGTAACGTACATCCACGGTGGTAGGGACTCTCCCTTACCGAGACCATCCACTATACTTGAGAATTCCAGTTACAATGGATGTCTTGATTCTCTGCTCCTTTCACTATTGCAAATACTAAGCAAGTACAATACAAAGAGTGTCACTTACTATGTCTACCCTTCTTCTAACTTGTCTTGCCTCTGTTGAATTAAAAGGTTGTTCCACTGCCGCTTAAAAGTTCACCGCAACGCTCTTTAACCTCTCTTGAAGAAATCTGGAAATAAGTTGAGTTCTTTCTGATACTTTGCCAAATTCCTTCTCTAGGTTGTCTCACACAGCTCCTACTTTCACCATCTCACGGTCTCACCCATCTCCTTGTCTCATGGCTCGCCTCACATTTTTGTTTTTTTTTTTTTCATCCAGCCCCTGTTCTGCTGGATCTCTCACCGTCGACTGGATCTCTTTCTGTCGGATCTGTCACCGTCTACTGGATCTGTCACCGTCGACCGGATCTCTTTCTGTCGGATCTGTCACCGTCTACTGGATCTGTCACCGTCGACCGGATTTGTCTCATCGTCTGCGGATCTGTCACCGTCAATCGGATTTGTCTCACCGTTTGCTGGATCTGTCTGACCGTCTGCTAGATCTGTCTCACCGTCTACCGGATCTGTCACTGTCGACCGGATCTGTCTTACCGTCTGCCGGATCTGTCACTGTCGACCGCTGGTGTGCCAGTGGTGTGCCGACCTGCTCAGTTACCAACCGCTGGTGTGCCGATCTGCTCAATTGCTAATTGCTGGTGTGCTGGTGGTGTGTCGATCTGCTCAACTACTGACTGCTGGTGTACCGGTGGTGTGCCTTTCTTACGGGTTTCTCTCTCTTGCCAGTGGTGTGCGTAAGTTTTCTGTCTGTTTTTCTCAATAGTCGATACGTCTGTTTTTGTTGTTTTCCGATGCCCTTTATATACTCCTCCATGAAACCCTAGGGCTTATTTGCGGCGAATTTACTGTCTTGCCCTTCCATGTGACTTTTACGTTCTTATATACTTAAACCTAATTGACAACAATTACAACCCATATAAGGCTGTGGGAACAACATAATTTAAATATGAAAATTTGTTAAAATAAAAAATACAATTATTTAAATCAGTTGTTTTTTTTATTTAAATATTGTCAATTTTATATTTTGGTAAATTTAGAGTAACTTTTTATGAAATTACAAAAGGTATAATAAATGATTATGAATTCAAAAAAATATGGTTTAAATTAAGTAACTACTACAATTTGTGTGTTTATGTTCAAAAATGTTGTTTTTCAATCTTCATGAATGTTGACTAATATGTTATCTAAATTGTATAATAATATGACAAATATTTAAATTTGAATAATGATTAGAATATTTAATGCAATCACTTAAATAACTCAATTTTATTCAAATATGATTTATTTTAGTTTTTGGTGAAATTACTATAACCTTTTATTGAAAATATAGAAATTATAATTAAAGATTTTAAATTTAAATTACATTTGGTTTACTTTATATAACTACTAAAATTTAGAGTTTTGAATTCAAAAATGTCTTTTTTTTTTTTAATTTATATGAATATTGACTAATTTGTTACTTAAATTTCATAAAAAAAAGAAAATAATTTAAATTTGAATAATAGTTAGAATAAAAAAATACAATTACTTAAATCAGCCATTTTTTTATTCAAATAAAGACAATTTTAATTTCTAATGAATTTAGAGTAACTTTTTATTAAAACTATAAAAATTATCATAAATGATATTAAATTTGAATAAAATTTGATTTGATTTAAGTTGCTATATAAAATCAAGGGTTTTCTATTCAAAAATGTCATTTTTTGCTTTTTATTAACGTTACTTAACCTATTACTTAAATTGTATAAATGACATGACAAGAATTTAAATTTAAATGATGGTTAGAATAAAAAATGTAATTACTTAAATTGATCAATTTTTATTTAAATATATTTTATTTTATTTTTTATCATAAAGTATAATAAATAATTATAAATTTAAAAAATATTTAGTTTGATTTAAATAATTACTAAAATATGGAGTTTTGTATTAAAAATGTTACTTTGTACTTTTCATGAATTTTGCCTAATATGTTACTTAAATTATGAAAATAGCATAATAAGAATTAAAATTAGAATAACAGTCAAAATATAAAATGCAATAAAATAAATAAATCTTTTATTATTCAAATATGATATATTTTACTTTTAAGTGAATTTAAAGTAATTTTTCAAAAATTGTAGAAATTGCAATAAAAGATTATAAATTTGAATGTCATTTTATTTAATTTAAATATCTACTAAAATCTATGGTTTTGTATTTAAAAAATGATGTTTTTAAATTTAATGAATATTAACTAACTTATTATTTAAATTGTTTAAATAATATAAAAAAATTTAAATTAAAGTAATGATATGAATAAAAATGAAATTACTTAAATTAATTATTTTTTAATTCAAATAGAATTTATTTGATTTTTTTGTGAATTTAGGGTAACTTTTTACCAAAATTGTAAAAAATTCAATAAAAGATTGTTAATTTGAGTAATATTCAGTTTAATTTAAATTACTAATAAAATTTGAAATTTTATATTCAAAAATGTCATTTTTAATAATTTTTATAAATATTGACTAATCTATTACTTAAATTGTATAAATAATATAAAAATAATTTAAATTTGAATAATATTAAAATAAATAATACAATTTTCTACATTGATTGTTTTTTAGTCAAAAATGATTTATTTTACTTTAAGTGAATTTAGAGTAAGCTTTAACTAAACTTGTAAGAATTATAATAAAAGATTATAAATTTGAATAATATTTAGTTTGTTTAAAATAGTTATTAAAGTTAGAAGTTTTTGTATTAAAAAATAATCTTCTTTTAATTTTCATAAATATTGACTAACCTATTATTTAAATTATATAAATAATGTGAAAAAAAATTAAATTTAAATAATAGTTAGAATAAATAATGTAATGGTTTGAATCAATCATTTTTTATTGAAATATAATCTATTTTATTTTATGGTAAATTTAGAATAATATTTTACCAAAATTACATAATTTACAATAAAAAATTATAAATTTGAATAATATTTATTTTGATTTAAATAGTTAATAAAATTTAGAATTTTGTATTGAAAAAAATGTTGCTTTTTAACTTTTAAGAATGTTTACTAAGTTGTTACTTATATTGCATAAATAATATGAAAAAAAATTTAAATTTGAATAATAGTTAAAATAGATAATACAATTACTTAAATCAATTATTTTTTATTTAAATATAATTTATTTTAATTTTTGGTGAATTTAGAATAACCTTATATCGAAACTATATAATTAATAATAAAAAATTGTAAATTTAAATAACATTTGATTTCATTTAAATAACTAAAAAAAATTTAGGGTATTGCATTCAAAATAGTCATTTTTTAATTTTCATTAATGTTAATCTGTTACTTAAATTGCAAAAATAATATGAAAAGAGTTTAAATTTGAATAATAATTAGAATAAATAATGCAAATATTTAAATTGATTATTTTGCATTCAATTATAATTTATTTTACTTTTTGATAAATTTAAAATAATTTTTTACTAAAATTATAGAAATTATAATAAAAAATTATAAATTTAAATAATATTTAATTTAATTTAAATAGCCACTAGCATTTAGATTCTTTCTTTTTTTCAAAAATGTTGTTTTTTTTCTTTTACTTTTCTTCAATGTTACCTAGCATGTTACTTAAATTACATTAATAATACAATAAGAATTAAAATTTAATTGATAAGTATAATAAAAAATGTAATTATTAAAATCAATTATTTTTTATTCAAATATAACCTATATACTTTTTAATAAATTTAGAATAACATTTTAATGAAATTGTAAAAATTACAATAAAAATTTATAAATTTAAATAAGATTTAGTTTGATTTAAGTAATTATTAAAATTTAGAATTTTGTATTTAAAAATATCATTTTTTAATTTTCATGAATGTTGCCTAATATGTTACTGAAATTGTGTTTATAACATAATAAAAATTGAAAGTTGACTAATGGGTAGAATGAAAAATACAATAACTCAAATTAGTTAATTATTTATTGAAATATAACATATTTTATTTTTTTGATAAATTTAGAGTAATTTTTTACTAAACTTGCAAAAAATTGTAATAAAAGATTATAAATTTGAATAACATTTGGTTTAATTTAAATAGCCACCATAATTTGAGATTTTGGATTCAAAATTATCATTTTTTACATTTTATAAATGTTGCTTAACCTATTACTTAAATTACATAAATAATATAATACAACTTTAAATTTGACCAAGTGTTAGAATAAAAAATGCTTTGTGAAAAGCACATCCTTGTAGTTTTGGTGCTCTAAATATGATAAAATGGCCTCATGAATATTGATTAGCTATTCCTATAGTGATGGAATGTTTTAATTCCAGAAGAATGAAACCATCACTCCATTTCTGGCTAACAAGGCTTGTTTTTTCATTACATTGATTCATTCACGCAAAATTATCATGAATTCTACTTTTTTGCCAACACCAAACACTATATTCCTTGTGTCATGCATGTCCTTACACCTTTGGTGCTTTGTATCCATTGAGTTCTATCAAACAATGGAGTCATTGACCTTGACTAGCTATTCTTACATGTCTTCAATAATTTATTAGCTGAAAGAAATATGAGATAATTACTTCATTTCTTATGAATAAGAGACTTTGATGATCATGAAATTAACTTTTGTGTCCACACCAAACACATATTCATTGGAACAAGCACATTCTCAAACTTTTGGTGCTCTAAATTAAATGAATTCTATCAAATTGACTTTTTCCAAACAAAGGAATCATTTATCTTAATTAACTTTTCTCACATGGCTTGAATGGATAATTGTTGAAAACAAGAGACCATAACTTCAATTTTTGCAAATAAGGCTTCTCCTTTTATTGCACAAAGTCATTCTATAAAATGATCATGGAATCAACATTTGTGTTTACACTAAACATTATATTCTTTGTGATAAGCTGGTTCTTACACCATTGTTGCTCAATATCCGTTGAATTCCAACAAATAAGGTGGTCATTCATCTTTATTAGCTTTTCTTAAAGACATTAAATCATTTAACTCATGAAGGATGGGACTGTACCTTCATTTCTTGCTAATAAGCCTTTTCTTTTCATTGCATAGAGTTATTCACACAAAAATATTTGTGAAATCAACTTTTGTGTGTACTACAAATATTATATTCATTAGGTCAAGCACATCTTTCAAACAAATGAGTCCTTGATCTTGATTAGCTTTCCTACAATGATTGAATGTTTAATTCTCAAAGAATGAGACTAGGTCTATGTTCCTGATTCTTTATACCTTAGGTTTGTGTTCCTTGAACATTGGGTCTAGGTCTTCCATGATTGAAATCTGATTTACCTATCTTATGTTCTTGTTTGATTCCTTGTGCATATTAGGTCCTTAAGCCATGTCTTTTGGGGTTCACATTAGTTGTATAAAAGCTTAGATTTAAATCAAGTTTGCTTATCCCAATTTGTCATTTCTTGTCTTTAATTTGTGTGAAAAAATAAAACAGAGGGAAAAGAAAAATGAAGAGAAACAGAGAGAGAGAAAAGAGATAATTTTATTTGATTCCTCCCTATTTGAGAAGTAAATCCTATTTGATTAGGTCAAGAGGAGACAAAAGCTTTATTTCCTTGTTTCTTTTCAATTCCTACAAGGATTTGGATCTAATTAATCTTTTTTTTTTTTTTTTATGTGTGTGTGTATGTTTTGCAATTTAATCTTGTTGGGTTTTTGTAATCCGTAACCTTAGTTCATTGCACTTTCCTAAATTTCTTTGATTCTGATGTATTGGAATTAATTGGTTAAAGGATTGAGAGAGAAAAAGCCAAATTTATATAACAAACACAAAAGTGAGTATCATACTTTGAGAGAATGGATTAAAACATGTGAGGGAGTGCATTTGAGGTTATTCCCAATGTGTTTTTTTATTTTTTTATGTAGGTGATGATTCAAGGACAGATCATTTTAAGGAGAGGGGAAATGATGAGACCTATGGAGGACTTGTCAGGATCCATTGAACATTCAAGAAAGGCCAATGACATGTTCAAGAACTTAAAGGATGAAAGAGGCACTTAGCAGGCTAATTGAAGAAATTTGGGTCAAAGAAGATCATTTAAGCTTGAAGGGCATCAAAGCATATCTTAATGTGGGTCAAAGCTTTATTAATTTAATTAGAGTATTTAATAGATTAGGGTTATAATGAAATCCACTTTCAACCAGGAGTTTATTATAAAGTAGTAGTTGGTAATAAAAAAAGAGTGTTCTTATATTTTAGGAGTTTATCATTGTCTTTATTCTTAAGATTGTTAATTAAGCTTATAAATAGGTTTGATTTCAATTTTAGAAGAACATTAGTGAAAATGAAAGTGAGAATTTTCTCCTTTAGTTCTTCCAAGAACTATTTTTTTGTGTCGTTTAACCAAATTTATCACTGTTAAATCCCTTCTTTACTGGAGTGTGGCATCCATATCCTTCTTTTACCTTAGGTTTGTGTTCCTTGAACATTGGATTTAGGTCTTCCATGATTGAAATCTGATTTAGCATTATTGTGTTCTTATTCGATTCCTCATGCATGTTAAGTCCCTAAGCCATGTCTTTTGAGCATCACATTATTTACCTTTTCTTACAAGGATTGAAAGGTTCCATCAAATAAAAAAGTCATTGGGATAAACATGTCTTTACATCTTTGGTCCTTTAAATTTATTAAATTCCACTAAACAAAGGGGTCCTTAATCATGATTAACTTTTCTTACAAGGATTGAGTGGTTCATTGCCTAAAGGATTAGACCATTACTTTTTTCTTGCTAAGGCTTCTGCTTTTGTTGCATGTTATCATTCACACAAAATTATGATGAAATTAACTTTTGTGTCCAACATTAAACATTATATTCATTGACATATTCACATCCTTACACTTTTGATGCTCTGTATCCATTGAATTTCTTGAAAGAAAGACGTCATTAATATTGGCCAGCTTTTCTTACTTGGCTTGAAATATTCATTGCCTAAACAATTAGACTACAACTTTACTTCTAGCTAAGAAGGCTACACCTTTTTTGCACACTTTTATTCAAAAAAAAAAATGATCATGAAATTAACTTTTGTGTCCACACCAAACATTACATTCTTTGGGAGAAGTACGTCCCAACCTTTGGTACTCCGAAACCACACCAAACATTATGTTCTCATACATGGTTTGAAAGGATCCTTAAAATATAGGTGTTGTTGTGACAACCATGTCTTTTCACCCTTGGTGCTCTAATTTCATTAAATTCCGTGAAACATAGGAGTCACTTCATTTCTTATTAAGTAAGCTTCTCTTTTAATTGCAAAGACTCATTCAAACAAAATAATCACAAAATTAACTTTTGAGTCTGCAACAAACATTATATTAAGTACAACAACCACGTTAACATACATTTGGTAGTTTGAATCTATTGAAGTCCGTCAAACATGGATGTCAATAATCTTAATTAGCTTTTCTTATATAGTTTGAATGGTTGATTGCCTAAAAGATGAGAGTGATCTTCACATCCTTTCTATTTAACAAGGAACTTACTTTCATTTCAAAGAGTCTCACCCAAAATGGTCATGAAACTTTGTTTAATACAACAAGCATTTTAATCATTGCAACTATCTCATGAATTCATCATTGATAGTCTGAATGCATTGAAGTCCATGAAACATAGGAGTCATTGATCTTAATTAGCTTTTCTTTTATAATTCGAATGGTTTACTCCCAAGAAGATGAGATAGAGACTTTGTTTCTTGCAAGCAAGACCTCACTCTTCCTTGCATAGAGTTACCCACCCAAAATGATCATGAAATTTAGTTTGTTCAATACACTAGGCATTATATTTGTTATGGCAACCGTGTCAATACATCTTTGTTAGTCTTTATTCATTAAAGTCCATCTGATGGGAATCAAGTTAGTATGTGTAGTGAACTAATGTGCATACATGAATGTCCAATAACAACAGCTAAATCTAAAATGTTGAAGAAGCTTCAATTGTGGCTTTTGAAGTTATTTGGGCTAAAAGCAAAGCACAACAAAAGAAGCATGACTTTGAGGAATGACGGGGCTTAATAAACTTCATACAAGTACAAGGACAACTTATTTGAGAGGTAAAGAATGTAGCTAAGAAGAAGAACAAGAGAAAAACACAAATTTAGACAAGCAAACTTGATTTAAAACTAAAACTCTGACACTAAGAAGACACAAACTCCAGAGAGCTCATTGATACCCACAAGTGAAACAAGGACTTTAAAACCTAAGAAAGATTAATCAGGTTTAACAATAGTAAAACCTTGACCCAATGTTTATTAAGACAACTTGAACTAAAGGAGCAAGGCTTGGAAGAATATCAAGGCTTAATAAACTTCATATAAGTTTAAAGGTAGCAAATTGAGAAGTTTGGGCTAAATTTTGGACTTGGCTGCATTTCTTACTTCTTTCAAGGATCAAGTGTGTTATTTAGTCATTTTATGATTGTAATAGGCTAAACACTATTTTAATTAATGCCCCATCCATCCAATCTTCCATTTAGTAGTTTGTTAGGCAAGTTTGTTGTTCCTTATTTTGTTTTGGATTTATTAATTTATTTTTTTTTGAGAGAGAGAACTTTGAGACTTATCAAAATTACTCTTGTGGTATTCTAATTTTGGTTTATACCTTTGGTTTGTGTTTTCTTACTTTTGTTAAACATGATTCATCAATTGCCAGATAGTACTCGATGCATTAGACAAGTCAAATGGCATGCCCAGCCAATCACACAATCCATGCTTTGTCTTGAATACAATTTTCCACTAATTCCCCTCCTTCATTAGGATTTGGTGATAACCACACTTTAAAAGGACTTTAGAACCATGCAACTCATCCAGCATATCAGCCAACCTAGGAATAAGATAGCAATACTTCACCATTATTTTATTTGTCATCTGACTATCCACACATATTTTCATAGTTCCATCTTTTTTTGGCACTAACAAGTCTAGTACTGAACAAGCACTCATTAATTGCTTCACATAACCCTTCTCCAAAAACTCGATTACTTGCTATTGCAACTCAGCCTCCTTTGGATTACTTCTATAAGTTGGCCTATTAGGTAAGGCAGCCCCTAGCATGAGATCAGTTTGATGTTTGATCCCTCTAATTGGTGGTAGCTCCTTTGGTAACTCTTATGGAAACACATAAACAAACACTTCTAAAATCTTCTCAATTTGTGGTGGAAATGAAGCTTTCTCATTTGGCATAGCTTCCTTCATTATTAGAGATAGAACCTAGCTAGAAATGGACAAGGCTCACTCTACTTCTCCTTTGCTCACAAACAAGCTTGTCTCTTTTTACTTTTAGAGGATTATGAGGTGCTATGACTATGTTTTTTCCATCCTTTACAAAAGAATACATGTTTTTAAATCCATCATGTCTAGCCATCCTTTCATATTGCTATAGTTCCCTCAAAAGCAAGTGGTTGGCACTCATTGGAACCAAGCCACACATCACCTCATCCTTGTATGATTTTGCAATCATAAATGGCACCAAAATCTACTATGTAACCCTTACTTCTCCATTATCATTCGACCTTTGTAGTTTATAAGAGTGGGGATACTTTGTTGTTGCAAACCATCACTTTTCCACAATGGTTGTGGAAGCAACAGTAGCTCAGCTTCCTACCTTCTATAATCACTGCACACACCTTTTTATGAATTGTGCACCTAGTATGTGATAAGTATGTTATATGCATTATATGTATTCTCTTATATTTAACCTTTTTACCATATTTTCATCATAAATGCACTTATTTATCAAATCCATGGAGGAGCTAAATGCAGGAAGGGCTTCTAAGGACCCATTGAGCATTCAATTCAAGAAAGGCCAATGATGCATTCAAGAACTAAATGGATGACAGAGGCACTTAGCAGACTGATTAAAGAAATGTGAGCCAAAGAAGCTAATTCAAGCTTGAAGGGTGGCCAAATATATCATAATGTGGGCCAAGGATTTATTAATTCAATTGGAGTACTTTATTAATTCTTAATGTGGGCAAAACATTACTTTTTTGGAGTGTGGTGTCAAAGATGCTTTTTTATATAGGTTCATGTTCCTTGAACAATGGGTCTAGGTCTTGTATGATTTAAATATGATTTAGTTTTCTTGGGTTCTTGTTTGATTGCTTGTGTGAGTTTTCTTTTTCATTTTCTTTTTTTTTTTTTTTTTTTGTTCTTCTTCTTAGCCACATTCTACAACCTCTTATTCTTTGAATCCACGAATCCTAATTTACCTTTTTTTATGTACAAACCCAAGTTTATCTTTCTTTGACTTTAAATCTATCCACAAAAAAGAAAAGAAAAATCTTTTTTGAGAAAGAAAAATAAACAAGAAATTGAGAAATAAAAAAGAAAGAGAAAAGAAAAAGATTTTTATTTGAGTTCTTCATATTTGAGAAGTAAATCCTATTTGATTGGGTCAAAGGGAGATAGGGATTTTATTTCCTTAGTTCTTTCCAATTCCTAGAAGGGTTTGGATCTAATTATACCTTTTTTTCTTTAGGTGTTTTGCAATTTAATCTTATTGAGTGCCTCTCAAATATAGAGGCACCAAGGAGCCTCAATGAATTTAAGGCATTATTAATTTGATTGGAATACTTAATAAGCCAAGGTTATAATAAAATTCACCCCTAAGTAGAAGTCTGTTATAAACTAAAACAACCCTAAAACATATAGGAGTAGATTTGTTGTTAGCTTTGTTACAAAAAATGCAAAATATTAATGAAAGTAAAGGTGAGAATTTCTCCTTTAGTTCTTTCAACAATTAAAGTACTTATCAAGAACTAGATCTTCTTGTGGCATTCAACCCAACTTATCACTTCCAAATCCCTTCTTTTCTAGAGTGTGGCACCTATATTCTTCCTTATACTTGAGGTTCGTGTTCCTTGAACATTGATATGTCTTGTATGATTGAAATATGATTTAGTTAGCTTGGGTTCTTTTTTTATTCCTTGTATGTGTTGGCTTCCTAAACCACATCTTTTGGGGTTCATTTCTCCTATTCAAGTTCTTTTATGTTTTAGGAAATGTCCAAATAGATTGGGGCAATTTGACCACTAGAGGATATTTTGGAATTTCACATTCTATACATTGTTGGATGGATATGGGGCCTTAATGAGAATTAAAATAGACATCTTGAGCTTTTTTGATATGAATTGGTGGTGTCTTCAATCTAATTTATTGGTTAGTCAAAGCTATCCTAATCCAATCAGGAGTTCTCCAAATAAGCTAAATTGGTTTTAAAGAGGAAGTTTTCAACTTTGTTTGGATTATTTTTGTTGTAAATAGACATGCTAGGGTACCAAAGACAAATACATACGCAAACCTTTCTTTTCTTTTTTCCTTGTATACACACTTATGATTTAAGGATGAAAGTCATTGAAGGAAGCATTATGAGAATTATTGGATTTTATTTCAAATCTAATTCTTTCCTTTGAATTCTCATATTCTTCTATTATAATTGTTTATGATTATATTGCTTCATTGCTAGGATGCATCTAAACAATTATACTTCATGATTTAATCTAGTTTAGAATTCAAATTTTTAATTGATCGATAATGCTAGTGCTAAGTAGCAAATACAAATTCATAATTATGAATAAGTTTTTGTCCAATTTCCATGGAGACCATGGTTTAAAATTAAACTAATCATCTTATGAATTTATTGCTTAGATCCTGCTATCCTTTTTTTTTTTTTTTTTTTCTATCTTAAGGCTATCAATAAATTATATCTAGAGAGCTTATCCTAGGTAAATTTAACTGATAAAAGATTAATTGAAGAGCTTGTCTCAAATTAAGGAAATATTTAGAATAATAAAGCTTTTCATTATTCTAAGCCAAATACTCAATCAAAGAATTGATGATCTTTATTATCAATGTGTGAATCTAATGCTGTAAATATCCTTGTTATCGAAGGTGTGTTTATCTATTTATTTTATTTACAATTAGTTTTCTATTTTGATTTTAATTAGTTTAATAAAAACAAAATTCCTCCCCCTTTGCACTTTTATTTGTATGAACTCAATAAAACTAAGATTATTAGTTAACAAATTAATCAAAACACAATCTCTGTGGATTCAACCTCGAATAAGAACCCAAGAAAGTTAAATCAGATTTCAATTACACAAGACCTAGACCCAATATTCAACGAATATGAACTTAAGGCATAAAAAAGGATATAGACACCACACTTCAGCAATAAAGGGATTTGGGAGTGATAAACCAAGCTAAACACCACAAGAAAAGTTAGTTCTTGAAGAGTTCTTTAGTTCTTGAATGAATCAACTGAGAAAATTCTCCCTTTTATTTTCACTAATGATTTGCTATGTTTATCAATGCAATCTAGCCTATTTATATGGTAAATTAGATAGGCAAACCTTATTTAGAGCCAAGCTCTAATACCAACTGACGTTAACCCCAAAAGACATGGCTTAGGGACCTAACACATACAAGGAATCAAACAAGAACCCAAGAAAGCTAAATCGAATTTCAATCATGCAAGACTCAAACCCAATGTTCAAGGAGTATGAACCTAAGGTATAAAGAAGGATATGGATGTTACGCTCCAACAAAGAAGGGATTTGGAAGTGATAAGTCAAGTTGACCACCACAAGAAAAGTTAGTTCTTGATAAGTTCTTTAATTCTTGAAAAAACTAAAGGAGAAAATTTATACTTTCATTTTTACTAATTCTTGATAAATTTTGCAATTTTTAACAATAAAATCAGTCCTATTTATAGGCCAAATTACAACCCTAATGCTCAAGATAATGGCAAACATACTAAATAAGCTAACATCAAATCTACTCTTATTTGTTTTAAGAGTTGTAGAAATTCTCACAATCACTTGACACAAGCCCATTCAACATATTTGTACAATTGATACTGCTCTTCAAGCTTGAATTAGCTTCCTTGGCTGAAATTTCTTCAATCAGCCTGCTAATTACCTTTTTCATCATTTTGGCTCTTGAACATATCATTGGCCCTTCTTGAATGCTTAGTGGATCTTTAGAACCCCTCTATGCATCAATCCCACAAAATGATCATGAAATGAACTTTTTTATCGATGCAAAATGTTTTGCTCATTACAACAAGCACATTAATACACCTTTGGTAGTTTAAATCCATTGAAGTTCATACAAGATGGAAATCATAGATATTTTGTAAGTTGTTTTACATCTTTTGAATGATTCATTATACATGAAAGATGAGAGCATCACTTCATTTCTTGCTATCAAGTTCTCCATTCATTCCAAGGAGTTAATCACACAAAATGATCATGAAATTAACTTTTATGTATAAACCAAGCTTCAGATTGGTTGTGCCATCCATGTCAATAAAAGTTTGGTATATTGAATCTAGTGAAGTCCATCAAACATGGGACTTGTTGATATGGATTAGCTTTTCTTATATTGTATGAATGGTTCATTACCTAAAAGATGAGTGCATCACTTCATTTCTTCCTAATAGGGCTTCTCCTTTCATTGCAATGAGTTATTCATACCAAATGATTTCCAAACTAGCCTCTGTACCTACATCAATCTTTATATTCATTAAAACAAGCATATGTAAAATCATCTTTAGTACTTTGAATTCTTTGAAGTCCATCAAAACATTGATCTTGATTAGTTTTTATTATCGGGTTTGAATTGTTTATTATTTGAAAATTAGGTTGTCACTTCATTTTATTTAATAAGGCTTCCTTTATCACTGCAAGACTTATTCACACAAAATGACCATGAAATTAACATTTGTATCTACACCAAACCGCATATTCTTTACAACAAGCATGTAAATACACGTTTGGTAGTGTGAATCCACTAAAATTCATCAAAAATGGGTGTCATTGATCTTGATTGGCCTTTCTTTCATTGTTTGAATGGCTAACAACCCAAACTGCATATTCTTTAGAACTAGCATGTCAATACACGTTTGGTAGTGTGAATCCATTCAAGTTCATAAAAAATGGATGTCATTGATCATGAATGGCTTTTCTTACATTGTTTAAATGGCTCATTACCTAAAAGATGACCCCATCTCTTCATTTCTTGCTAAAATGACTTCTCCTTTTGTAGTTTAAAGTCATTTACACAAATTGATCATTAAATTTACTTTTGTGTTTACACCAACCATTATATTTATTGTGATAATCACATCAATACTCCTTTGGTAGTCTAAATATAGTGAAGCACACCAAATATAGGAGTCATTGATCTTGGTTAGCTTTTCCTACATGGATTGAAAGGTTCATTGCATGGAAGATAAACTATCATTTAATTTCTAGCTAACAAGGCTTCTTCTCTCATTGCAGGGAGTTATTCAGTCAAAATGATCTTCATATTAACTTAGTATTTACACTAAACATTATATTATTTGCCATAGGCACGTAAATACACCTTTGGTCCATTGTGGACCATCAAACTTATGAGTCATTGATCATGATTAGCTTTTCTTACATGATTGTTCATTGCCTAAATAAGAGAGATTCACTTTCATTCTTTTTAACAAGGCTTCTCCTTTCACTACAAGGACTCATTCGTACTAAATGATCATGAAATAAACTTGTGTCTACACCAAACCTCTTATTCTTTGTGACAAGCACATTAATACATCTTTGGTAGTCTGAATCCTTTAAACTCCATCAAACATGGGTGCCATTAATCTTGATTAGCTAGACTTAAATGGTTTTTATGTTTCATTGCCTAAAATATGTTACCATCACTTCATCTCTCCCTAACTAGGCTACTCCTTTCATTGTAAGGACACATTTACTCAAAATGATCAAGAGATAAAAATGTGTCCACACTGAACCTTATATTCAATGCAATAAGCATGTTAATACTCCTTTGGTAGTCTAAGTCAAATGAAATCCATCAAACATAGGAGTCATTGATCTTGATTAGCTTTCTTACATTGTTTAAATTATTCATTGCTTAAAAAATGAGATTGTCACTTCATTTCCTAGCTAACAAAGGTTTCTCTTTTTCTTGGGAATCAATTACACAAAATGATCATGAAATTAACATTTGTGACTACCTAAAACATTATATTCATTGCCACAAACATGTCTAAACATCTTTGATAACTTGAATCCATTGAAGGCCATAAAAATAGTAGTCATTAATCCTGATTAGCTATCATGCATGGTTGGAATGATTTGTACCATGAAGAATGAGACTATTAATAAGGCTTCTCTTTTTGTTGCAAGGAATAAATCACAAAAAATGATCATGAAATTATCTCTTGTTTATACAACAAGTTTTATTACAATTACCATGTCAATAAGGTCTACATAACATAGGAGTCATTGACTTTATTTAGCTTTTCTTGCCTGGTTTTGAAAGGTTAATTGCCTGAAAATGAGGTTGTCCCTTTATTTCTTGCTAATAAGGCAAGTATTTAACTATTGTGCAAACAACTAGTATTATATTCATTATAACAAGCACGTCAATACAACTTTGTTAGTCTAATCCATTGAAGTCCATCAAACATAAAAGTTATTGATCTTGATTAGCTTTTCTAATATGGTTTGAATGGTTCATTGCCAGAAAAATAAGATTGTCACTTCATTTCTTGCTAACAAGGTTTCTTTTTTTATTTTTTTTCTCTTTTTTGTTGCTATGAATCATTCTCACAAAACTCATAATGAAATGAAATTTTGAATATACACCAAGTGTTATATTCATTATGAAAACCACGTCAAAACACCTTTGGTAATTTAATTCCATTGGAGTCCATCAAACATAGGAGTATGATCTTCATTAGCTTTCTTACATGATTTGAATGGTTCATTGCCAGAAATATGAGATTATCACTTCATTTCTTGTTAACAATGGTTCACTTTTCGGTTGCAAAGAGTCATTCTCACAAAATGATCATGAAATTAATTTTTGTGTCTACATCAAATATTATCTTCATTGTAGCATCCACCTTAATACACTTTGGGTATTCTTAATCCAAAGTTTCATTAAACATAAGAGTCATTGATCATTATTAGCTCTTCTTACATTGTTTGAATGGTTTATTTTCTGAAAGATGATGTCATCACTTTATTTCTTGCTTATAAGGATTTTTTTTCTGGTTGCACAATGTCATCCACACAAAATAATTATAAAAAATTTTTTTATGCATATACCATAAATTATATTCTTTGTTAATAGCATGTCATATCACCTTTGATGCTCCAAATCCATTGAATTTGATCAAACAAAGGAGTCATTGATCTTGATTGGTATTTCTTACAATAATTGAATGGTTTCTTACAAGGGTTGAATGGTTCAATTCCTAAAGTATAAGATTATGAGTTCATGTCTTGTTAACAAATCTTATACACAAAATGATCTTAAAATATGTGTTTATGTCAAACATTATATTCATTGTGATGATCACAACAATACACCTTTGGTACTTTGAATCCATTCAATTCTATTAAAAAAAAAAAAGGACTCATTAATCTTGATTAGCTTTCTTAAGTGGATTCAATGGTTCAATTCTTGAACAATTAAATTGTAAATTCATTTCTTGCTAACAAGACTTCTCCTTTGGTAGTAAAGACAAATTCACACAAAATGTTTACAAAATTAATTTTTGTGTCAACACCAAACAATACATTATCTCAACAAGCACAACAAGCATAACTTGTTTGCCTACACCAAATATTATAATCATTGAGACAACAACATTGATCCACCTTTTGTACTCCAATTTCATTGATGTCCATCAAAAATAGAAATTATTGATCTTGATTTGCTTTTCTTACAAGTTTTGAATGGTTCATTACATGAAAGATGAGACCCTTTCTTTATTTCTTACTAAAAAGGCTTTTCCTTTTGTTGCAAGCCTCACTCACACAAAATGATTATGAAATTAACTTTTTTCAATACACCAAGCATTATATTCATTGAAGTCTAACAAACTTGAGAGTCATTGGTTTTGATTAGCTTTTCTTACATTTTTTGAATGGTGCATTGTCTGAAAGATGTGATAAACACTTCATTTCATGCTTACAAGGCTTCTCATTTCTTTGTTAGGAGTCACTCACTCAAAAAGGTCATGATATTAGCTTTTGTGTTTACACCAAATATTATATTCTTTGCAACAAACATGTTAACACACCTTTGATAGTATGAATTCATTGAAATCCATCAAACATTGGAGTCATTAATCTTAATTAGAAGTTGTTACATGGTTTGAATGGTTTAAGGCTTAAAATATGAGACAGTTACTTAATTTCCTTTGAACAAGGCTTCTTGTTTTGTTAAGAGGTGTCAATCACTCAAAATGATCAAAAAATTAACTTTCATATTTGTACCAAATATTATATTTATTATGACAACCATGTCAATGCACTCTTTTCGTAGTCTAAATTCATTAAATTCCATCAAGCATAGGAACAATTGATCTTGGTTAGCTTTTCTTACATTGTTTAAGTGGTTTGTTGCTTATAATATAATATTAACACTTTATTTTTTGCAAAAAGAAATGCATCTTCTTTTGTTGCAAGTTATCAAACACACAAAATTATCATGAAGTTAACTTCTTCCAAAGGTGTTTTGGCATGATTATGATGCAGCACAAAAATTGATGGGTTCATGATTTTGTTCACAAAGACAAGGGTGTTGATATCATTCAACAAGACCAAACAAAATTTGGCTCAGAAAAATGTAAATCTGAACTAAACTATTAATATAGACCTTTTATCATCATTCAAAAAATAATTCTCACCAATACATATGGTATTAAATATATGGAACACTCCTTTAGAATAGGGAAAGCCAAATTAAAGTTTGATGATAACGCAAACACAATACTCATCCTTGGGATGACAAGTGCTTTGTATAAGAGCATTTCTTGGACATTCAAAAGGGTATGGAAATGATTCTAGGTGAATGAATCTACAAATGACCAGATTCACTATTTCTTTGACTCCATTAAAAATGGCTGACTTCAAATTGGGCTTGGGTTGCATATTGGACTTCACATTGTTGGCTAACCACACAATGTTGTTCCTTATCATTCTCCTCCACTTGGAAAGAACTTTTCCTCGTGTGATCATATACATTGCCTTTAGGATGATAAAGTCCCTTGGCATCTAAATATGAGTCCTTGAAGCATTTGAAGGGACAACAAAAGTTGAATAAACAACATGCAAAAGGGATGGAGGAGATTCTTTGAGACATTTCCTTATGTGATCCAGCACAACCAAGGTAAGGAAAATGTTGTAGTTGATACATTACTCAAGCATAAGTGCTTATCTCTATTTTTACACCTATGATTTAAGGATCAAAGTCATTGAAGGAAGCATTATTAGACTTATTGGATTTTATTTCAAATCTAATTCTTTACTTTGAATTCTCCTATTCTTCTATTATAATTGTTTATGATTATATTGCTTGATTGCTAGGATGCAACTAAACAATTATACTTCATGATTTAATCTAGTTTAGAATTCAAGTTTGTAATTGAGCGATAATTCTAGTACTAAGTAGCAAATACAAATTCATAATTATGATTAAGTCTTTGTCTAATTTCCATGGAGAGCATGGTTTAAATTTAAACAAATCAACTTATGAATTTGTTGCTTAGATCCAACTATCTTTTTTTTTTTTTTTTTTATCTATAGAGCTTATCCTAGGTAAATTTAATTGATAAAAGATTAATTGAAGAGCTTGTCTCAAATTATGGAAATATTTAGATGGACAAAGCTACTACCCTTATCAATGATTATGCTACATAACTTATCTTTAATCTGGCACCGTGTATGGAAGATATTATCTCTTTGCACTTCATCATTTCCCTGGGCTTGTGCACTCAACACTTGTCAACCTAGCAATACATCTCCCTTAACTAGGTACTCCTTTCCATCACTTGCATCCTCCAATGGTGGCATGGAGTCATCATCAAACTCACTTTTTCTCTCAATATCACCATTACCTTGCAACACCATGGTATGCTTTTTTGGACATTGAAATGCAATATGTCCCCTTCCTTGACATTTAAAATATTTTACATCTCCCTCTCGTGTTTCACTCAATAATAGTGTCACACACCCTTGTGTTTATACTTTTTGAGGCTTTTCTTAATATATGTTTACACTCTTGCCTTTTTCTACTTCAATTTCCCCTTACAACTCTTTAATGAATTGAATAACTTAAATTAAGAGGATTAATCATGAACAAATCAAACTCACAAAATAAAGTAAATGGGCAGAATAGAACTAATGGAAAACAAGAAATTAGAAAACGAAAAGGGACATCAAAGGAATATGAATTTCCTGAACTAGACTCAAGAAAACAAGTTAAAGAGTTAAATTTGGAGGAGACATTTGGACAATAGAAGAAGAAAATAGATGGCAGAACTAGAGTTGAGATAGAAACTAGGTCATTGTTGCGGCAAGATTGACCAAAAACATTTAGTTATTGCCATAATCACTTGAAGTTGATTTTTTCTTCTTTTTTGACATTTTTCTTTTGCATGAATTTAGAGATAAGAAAAGAAAAACTAGAGTTTGCAGACAAGAAAAGATAAATTAGGATCCATGGATGCAAAGAACAAGAGATTATAGAATTTAGCCAAGAAGAAGAACAAAAAAAAAAAAAAACTCAAAATTAGATAGGAAAACCTTATTTAGAGCTAAGCTCTAATATCAACTGATGTTAACCCTAAAAGACATGGCTTAGGGACTTAACACATACAAGGAATCAAACAAGAAACCAAGAAAGCTAAATCAAATTTCAATCATACAAGACCTAGACCCAATGTTTAAGGAATATGAATCTAAGGCATAAAGAAGGATATGGATGTCACACTTCAGCAAAGAAGGGATATGAAAGAAAAGAAAGGTCTGCATATGTATGTGTTTTTGGTACCCTAACTTGTCTATTTACAACAAAAATAATCCAAACAAAGTTGAAAACTTCCTCTTTTGGAGCCAACTTAGCTTATTTGAAGAACTCCTTATTGGATTAGGATAGCTTTGACTACCCAATAAATTGAATTGAAGACACCACCAATTCATGCCCTAATTCTTATTAGATGTGTGTATATAAGTCCATTATAGAAAGCTCAAGATGTCTATTTTGATTCTCATGAAGGCCCCAATTCAATTGCCCCAATCTATTTGGACATTTCCTAAAACATAAAACAACTTGAATAAGAGAAATTAACCCCCAAAAGATATGGCTTAGGAAGCGAACACATACAAGGAATAAAAAATGAACCCAAGATAGCTAAATCAGATTTCAATCATACAAGACATATCAATGTTCAAGGAACACAAACCTCAAGTATAAGGAAGAATATAGGTGCCACACTTTAGAAAAGAAGGGATTTAGGAGTGATGAGTTAGGTTGAATGCCACAAGAAGATTTAGTTCTTGATTTACTTTATTTTGCATTTTTTGTAACAACCAAATTAAGACTATTTATAGGCTAAATTAATAACCCTAAACCTAGAGATAATGACAAGCTTCCTAACTAAGCTAACAACAAATCTACTCCTATTTGTTTTACAACTTGTTCGATTTTATAATAGACTCTTACTTAGAGGTAAATTTTATTATAACCTTGGCTCATTAAGTATTCCAATCAAATTAGTAAAGTCTTCTTTTCATTGAGGCTCTTGTAGGAACCCTTGTAGGAACTGGAAAGTTTAATTAGATCAATAAGATTAAATTGAAAAACACCAAAAAAAAAAAGGTTTAATTAGATCCAAACCCTTGTAGGAACTGGAAAGAACTAAGGAAATAAAGTCCCTATTTCCCTTTGACCCAATCAAATAGGATTTACTTCTCAAATATGAAGGACTTAAATATAATTCTTTTTCTTTTCTTTTTCATTTTTATTCTCAATTTCTATTTTTATTTTTTATTTTTTTATTTTTGCATGAATTCAAAGTCAAAGAAAGATAAACTAGGGTTTATAAATATGAAAAGGTAAATTAGGATTTGTGGATTCAAGGAATAGGAGGTTATAGAATGCAGCTAAGAAGAAGAACTAAGAAAAAATGAAAAAAAAAAAAAAAACTCACACAAGGAATCAAATAAGAACCCAAGAAAGCTAAATCATATTTAAATCAGGTAAGACCTAGACCCAATGTTCAAGGAACATGAACCTATATCAAGAAGCATTTTGACACCACTCTCCAAAAAAGGAGAGAGTTGGGAGTGATAAGTCAAGTTACTCACCATAAGAAAAGTTAGTTTTAATATGTTCTTTAGTTCTTAAAAAAGCCAAAGGAGAAAAGTCTCACTTTTATTTTCACTAATGTTTAGCTTTTTTAACAATGAAATCAAGATTATTTATAGTCTAAATTGATAGCCCTAAACCTAGAAAAAATAGAAAACTTCCAAAATAAGCTAAAAACAAATCTACTCCAATTTGTTTTAGGAAACTCCTATTTGTGAGTGGATTTTGTTGTAACCCTTGCTCTTTAAGTACTCCAATTGAATTAATAAAGTCTGGGCCCACATTAAGAAATGTTTTGCCACCTTTTAAGCTTGAATAAGTCTCTTTACCCAAATTTCTTCAATCAAGCTGCTAAGTGCCTCTTTCATCCTTTTAGCTCTTTAACATGTCATTGGCCCTTATTGAATGCTCAATGGATCAGTAGAAGCCTTCCATGCATCAACTCACTTCTCCATGGATCTCATAATTTCCCCTCTCCTCAAATGTTTGATCCTTGAATCATCACCTGCATTTAAAAAAAATCTTGGGAATCACCTCACACATACTCTTTCATGTGTTTCACTCCACTTTCTCATAATATGATACTCACTCTCTTGTTTGCACACTATAACAACAATTTGGCTTTTCTCTCTTAGTCCTTTATTGAACTAAACAAACTCAATCAAAGTTACCTTAAAACCAACTAATTCCGAAAATTCAAAATCAAAGAAATTTAAGAAAACTTGATGAATTAAGGTTATAGATTAAAAGAACTCAACAAGCTTAAATTGCAAAACACATAAAGAAAAAGGTTTAATTAGATCCAAACCCTTATAGGAACTAGAAAGAACTAAGAAATAAAGCCTCTATTTCTCTTTGACCCAATCAAATAGGATTTACTTCTCAAATATGATGGACTCAAATATAATTCTTATTTCTTTTTTTTTTTCTCAAACAAGATTTTTTTTTCTCGCAAATTTAAAGACAAGAAAAGATAAATTAGAGGTTATAAAAAGTGGCTAGGAATAAAAAGTAACAAAAAACTCAAAATTATATAAGTAAACCTGATTTAGAGTCAAACTCTATTAGCAACTGATGTGAACCAGAAAAGACATGGCTTAGGGACCAAATACACACAAAGAATCAAACAAGAACCCATGAAATCTAAGTCATATTTAAATCATATAAGACTTAATCCCAATGTTCAAGGAACATGAACCTAAGGTATACAAAAGTATATAAATGCCACACTCTAAAAAAGAAGGAATTTAGGAATGAAAAGTCAAGTTGACCACTATAAGAAGAGTTAGTTCTTGATAAGTTCTTTGTACTTGAAAGAACCAAAAGAGAAAAGCCTCACTTTTATATCCACTAATGTACAGCTTTTTTTAACAATGACAACCCTAATCCTAAAAGTAATGACAAACTTCCTAAATAAGTTAACAACAAATCAACTCCTATTTGTTTTAGGAGTTGTCCTATTTAATGACAAACTCCTATTTGGGAATGAATTTTATTATAACCCTAACTTATTAAGTACTCCAATCAAATTAATAAAGCTTTGGCCCACATTACGATATGTTTGGCCGCCCTTTAAGCTTGAATTGGCTTCTTTGGCTAAAATTTCTTTAATCAGTTGATAAGAGATTGAACCCTAACTCTATCACGAAAGCTAGCTCAAGAGTAGAGGTTTGACCCAACCCTTATAAACAACCCAAAGACCCCCTCAGGAACCGATGTGGGATACATCATGCTCAACCCCTTTAAACTACATGTCCACATGCTACCTTAGTCGGTGATCGGCACAGTGGCAGGGAACCTTTGTACATGCACCCACTCGACCCACTAAGGTTTGGCTTTGATACCACCTGATAAGGGATTGAACCCTAACTCCACCACGAAAACTAGCTCAAGAGTGGAGGTTTGATCCAACCCTTATAAACAAACCAAAGACCCCCTTAGGAACCGATGTGGGACACATCATGCCTAACCCCTTTAAACTGCACGTCCACGTGTTGCCTCAGTTAGCGATTGGCATGATGGTAGGGAACCTTTGTACATGCGCCCACTTAACCCACTGAGGTTTGACTTTGATACCACCTGATAAGGGATTGAACCCTAACTCTGATCATATGTAAACGGAACCCAACACCAATGTTGGTATAGGATCATTCTAATAAAAGTTGAGGGATTTGGAGTTCTAACCCAATGATTATAAACAACCAAGAACCAAAACTATAAGATTCATACGCCACTCCTAACAATAACAACATTGAAGAAGATAAGTCTATTGAAGCAACATACTCAAGTATGAAAATTCGGAATTAGTTCTTAAAGAACTAGAGAAAATAGCTCATACATTCATGAAAAAATCCACCTCCCTAGAGCCACCCTTTCTGCCCCTTTTATATGCTAACCCCCCAAAACCCTAGCTAATAAGATGAGTTTATTAAGGAAATTCGTTTAACCCACTACATAACAATATAACCCATGAAAATAATCCATTTAAATGCCCAAACATGGGCTCCTAAGTCCAACTTCCTTCCCAAGGCCATGGTTCTTAAATTCCTCCACAAATGACACATTTGCAAGCCCCAGTGAAGCCTCCATCATCCTTAACTTGTACCTAGCAACTTCCTGATAGTAAATGTTGCACAACAAGTTGTTGAGAGCTTCCTTTATTTTCTTTGACCTTGCCCTTGTCATTGGTCCTCCAAGGTTTTGCAAAACATCAACTCCTTTGTTGATTTGAGCTAGTACAATATCTCTTCCATCATTCCCGCTCTCCTTAAAATGATTTGTCCTCAAATCAACACCTACATCATCAAAGAGAAAAGGTCAAAAACATTAAATGTTGCACTCACATTATACTCACCTAGCAAGTCAAGTTTATATGTATTATCGTTGACTCTTGCCATCACTTAAAAAGGATCATCTCCCCTTGGTTGCAACTTTGATTTCCTTTGCATAGGAAATATATCCTTCCGCAAATGTACCCAAACCCAATCACCAAGTTCAAAAGTGATATGCCTACAACCTTTGTTGGCTTGTGTTTCATATTATTTGGTTTTTCTCTCAATGTTAAGCCTACCTTCTCATGAAGTTGCCTAACCACTTCAACCTTCTTTTTCCCATCTAAATTAACCCTGTCTTGTATAGGCAATGGTACTAAATCCAAAGGAGATAATGGATTAAAACCATAAACAAACTCAAAAGGAGAATAACCTGTAGCACTATAAACAACACGATTATAGGCAAACTCCACAAAAGGCAAACATTCTTTCCAGGTTCAATCTATCCATCAGTTTGTGGATGGCAAGTTGTAGAAAACAACAACCTTGTTCCAAGCTTACCCCACAATGTCTTCGAAAAATGGCTCAAAAATTTTGCATCACGATTTGATACAATACTCTTCGGCACTCTATGTAGGCGAACAATCTCTCTAAAAAATAAGTCTGCAATGTGTGTGGCATCATCCATTCTGGTGCAAGCAATGAAATGCACCATCTTTGAAAACCTGTCAACTACAACACGAATACAATCTCAGCCCTTCTTGGACCTAGGTAACCCAAGAATAAAACCCATAAAAATGTTGGTCCAAGGTTCACAAGGAATTTCTAATGGCATATACTTACTATGGGGCAAAACCCTAGACTTAACTTGTTTACAGGTAATACACTTGGCGCTGACTCTTTCAACATCCCTTTTCATATGTGGCCAAAAGAAATGTTCATTTAAAACATCAAAAGTCTTTTGAATGCTAAAGTGTCCCATTAAACCACCCCTATGAGCTTCTCTCACAAGTAATGTTCTCATAGACCCTTAAGGAATACAAAGCTTATTTACTCTAAACAAATACCCCTTATGTCTATAGAACTTACCAAAGGCAGCTCTCTCACATGCAGCATATATGTTATTAAAGTCAGCATCATTAGCATACAAATCAATAATATGCTCAAACCGCAGCAACTTAACGTTTAAAGTGCTAATCAATGTGTACCTATGTGATAATGCGTTAGCAACAACATTTTCCTTACCTGATTTGTATTGAATTACATAAGGAAAAGTTTCAATAAACTCAACCCATTTTGCATGTCTCCTATTCAACTTACCTTGCCCCTTTAAATATTTTAAAGACTCATGAGCAGTATGAATTACAAACTCCTTGGGCCAAAGGTAATGCTGTCATGTTTCTAAAGTCCTAACAAGTGCATACATTTCTTTATCATAAGTTGGATAATTTAATGTTGCCCTACTTAACTTCTCACTAAAGAATGCAATAAGTCATTTCTCTTGCATGAGAACTCCCTTAATCCTAATGCCCAATGCATCACATTCAATTTCAAAGATCTTAGAAAAATTAGGCAAAGCAAGAAGTGGTGCATTACACAACTTAGACTTAAGCAAATCAAAGGCATCTTGTTGTTCCTTACTCCACTTGAAACCCACACTCTTTTTAATCACCTCAATCAATGGTGTAGCTATGGTACTAAAATCCTTAATGAACCTCCTATAAAAGCTAGCCAAACCATGGAAACTCCTCACATCACTCACACTCTTAGGTGTAGGCCATTCTTGAATTGCCTTAATCTTCTCTTTATCAACCTCTATGTTATGAGTAGACACAATATAACCTAAGAAAATGACATGATCCTTGCAAAAATTGCATTTCTTCAAATTGGCATACAATTCCTCTTTTCTTAAAACATCAAGCACATAATGCAAATGTTCAACATGCTCTTCTAAATTCCTACTATATACTAATATGTCATCAAAATAAGTCATAACAAACTTTCCTAAGAATGGTCTCAAAACCTGATTCATTAATCTCATAAAAATACTAGGTGCATTAGTCAAACCGAAGGGCATAACTAACCATTCATACAAACCATGCTTGGTCTTGAATGCAGTTTTCTATTCATCTCCTTCCCTCATCCTAATTTGACGATACCCACTCTTAAGGTCAATTTTAGAAAAGTAACAAGCACCATGTAATACATCTAGCATATCATCAAGCCTAGGTATAAGATGTCAATACGTAACTGTTATTTTGTTGATAGCTCTACAATCGACACATATCCTCCAAAATCCATCTTTCTTTGGCATAAGCAACACTGGCACTGCACATGGACTCATGCTCTCCCTTACATGTCCCTTCCTCATCAACTCATCAATTGCCTCTGAAGCTTCTTTGTCTCCTTAGGATTACTTCTATACGTTGGCTTATTGGGAATGAGAGCTCCAGGAATAAGATCAATGTGATGTTCAATCCCTCTCCTTGGTGGTAAACCATCTGAGATCTCCTTAGGGAATACATCATTATAATCCTGCAACAAAAATGAAATAGCACTAGGCAAAGATGAATCAAGGTTAGTGTTAGAGAAATAAGAATCCTTGTAAAGGATCAAGATCATTTGTTGCCTAGCTTGGAAGGCAACCATAACATCTACTCCTTTTGTAAACACACTCACTTGTTTTCTTTCATCTTCACTTTTGTGAACCTAACCACTCTTGTACTTAGTACTCTCAAATGCGTTTACCTTATTTTTCTCTCCTTCACTTTCTTTTCTCTTGACTCTCTCTTTCTTTTCACTCCTCCTCTTTTGCTCACTTTCATAAAGTCTCACTTGGTCTCCATACACCTGTTTTGGAGTCAATGAAACAAGTGTAAATGGTTTTCCATCCATGGTGAAAGAATAGCAGTTCTTGTAACCATCATGCAAAACTTTTCTATCAAATTGCCAAGGACAGCCCAATAACAAATGCCCGGCCTACATAGGTACAACATCACAAAATAACTTGTCCTTATATCTACCAATGGAAAATGGAACCACAACTTGTCCTTATATCTACCAATGGAAAATGGAACCACAACTTGTTTAGTCACTTTCACCACTCCACTATTATTCAACCATTACAAATTATATGGCCTAAGATGTTTGGTTGTAGGCAAGTTCAATTTTTCCACCAACTCTGTACTTGCTATATTAGTGCAACTACCTCCATCGATGATCAAGCAACAGAGTCTATCTTGAACTAAACATCGAGTATAGAAAATATTTTCCTGCTGCATCTCAACATCATCCTCCTCCTTAACCTGCACACTAAGGGCTCTCCTTGCTACTAAAAGTCTTCCACCATGCTCTGGATACTCTATCCCTTCATCAACATCACTAGCATCCTCTAGTGGTGGCATTTGGTCTTCATCACTAGCATCACTGCTAGACACATAGTCACCGTTCTCCTTAAGGTACATGGTTCTCTTGTTAGAACATTGTGAAGCCATATGACCCCTACCCAGACATCTAAAGCATTTGATGACTTTAGTTTTTCCTTGGGCGCCCTTAAGTTTTTCTTCAAATTTGCCCCTTTCCAGATTGCCCCCACTAGTCTCGGGTCTATGTGAATTGGTTCTAAACTTAGAAGTCATCTTCTCTTCCTTCTTCCCCTAGTTCGACTTCCAAAAAGATGAACCTAAGTTCTGATTATTTCTAGAAGTGCTCCTTCCCTTAAATTGCCTTTTAACTTTCATGGCAATGTGTACCATGTCTTCAAGCTCTAGATAGTGTTGTAGTTCTACCACATCAGCTATACTTCTATTCAACCCTTGGAGGAACCTAGCCATGGCTGACTCCCTATCCTCCATTACATTTGCCCTAACCATAGCAATTTCCATCTTCATATGGTACTCTTCCACACTCTTGGAACCTTGTGTAAGACTCTGCAACTTGTTATACAAATCCCTATAATAAGAGCTGGGAACAAATCTCCTTCTCATCACAGTCTTCAACTCAATCTAAGTTTCTACGGTTCTCTCAAAATTTCTTCTCCTAGTGGTAACTTGCTGGTCCCACCATACTGCAGTATAATTAGTGAACTCTGTCATAGCTAACTTCACTTTCTTCTCCTCAGAGAAGTTGTGGACTCATATATTAATTTTACCTTTCATTCCCAATCCAAATAGACATTAGGGTCAGCTTTCCCTTAGAAAAAAGGTATTTTCATTTTAATACTACTAAGATTTTTGTCTACTCCTTCCTTCATTCTATTTCTATTATCCCAACCTCCATTGTACCTATCATAAACATTTCCATTGCCTCTTACTCTTCTACCATTCCTATTACCACATCCTCCTCTAAATCCACCTCTGAAGTTTCTACTAGCATTACCACCGTCATCATAATAATCATCACCATCTTCACCAAAGTCATGTTCAAATTGCTCCTTCATGACCCTCCCAGCTGGCCTCTTAGGATTGACACTTGATTCCCCTTCTATTTTATCCATCCTGTCTCGAACTTCCCAAAACATTTGGTCAATCCTATCAAACTTCTACTCTAAGGATTTCATAAGCAATTTGAAATCTAGAACAACTACTTCCTCCTCTCCATGTGGGAAACTGCCTTCTTTAGCGTTAGACATTGGATCTGTAAGATTGTTAGTAAATAAAGAATATACCTCACAAAACTCACTCCCTTGCGTGTTTGCTCTCCACTCAACTATAGTAGTCCTCAACTCTCGTGTTTCACACAGTGAATTGCAAGACTCTAAGAGCTCTTTCAATAGTTCTAAGCAAACTAAATTCAGAATAAACAAAACTTGAATATATCAATCCTAGACCTACCTCTTCAGAGAAGTGACACGATCAAGAAGATGGGCAATAAAGCAAATAGAATGTCAAGGAATTCAATGATATGAGCAGTGCAATTGGATAATAATCAATTATCGAATATAATTGAGTAAATGACCAATTAAGCAATGAAGCCCGCTTTTTTTTTTTTTTTGGTTAACTAATGGGTATTCTTGTAAAAGAAACAAATATCAGAAAGAAAACCCAAGAAATACATGATTTTTCTTTTTTGGTTAACTGATGGGTATTTCTATAAAATGAATAACAGCAGTGGCCGAACACAAGAAACACACGAATTTCTTCTTTTCTTTTGTTTCTTTTTTTTTTTTTTTTTTTTGATTATTCAACCAACAATGAAGAATACATGAAATAGATGATAACAAAGATATAACTAACCTGAGTTAGAACCAAGGCTCTGATGTCATCTGATAAGGGATTGAACCCTAACTCCATCACGAAAGCTAGCTCAAGAGTGGAGGTTTGACCTAACCCTTATAAACAGCCCAAAGACCCCCTCAGGAACCGATGTAGGACACATCATGCCCGACCCCTTTCAACTGCATGTCCACGTGTTGCCTCAATCAACGATCGACACGGTGGCAGGGAATTTTTGTACATGTGCCCACTCGACCCACTGAGGTTTGACTTTGATACCACCTGATAAGAGATTGAACCCTAACTCCACCATGAAAGCTAACTCAAGAGTAGAGGTTTGACCTAACCCTTATAAACAGCCCAAAAACCCCCTCAGGAACTAATGTGGGACACATCATCAATCCTCTAAGTGCCTCTGTCATCCTTTTAGTTCTTGAATGCATCATTGGCCATTCTTGAATTGAATGCTTAGTGGGTCCTTAGAAGCCCTACATTTATTTAGCTCCTTCATGGATCTCATCAATAAGTACATTTATGATGAAAATACACTAAAAAGGTTAAATATAAGAGAATAAATATAATGCTTATAACATACTTAACACATACTAGGTGCACAATTGATAACAAGGTGTGTGTAGTGATTATAGAAGGTAGGAAGCTGCACCACTATTACTTCCATAACCATTGTGGAAAAGTTATGGTTTGCAACAACAAAGCATCCCCACTCTTATATACTACAAATGGTTGAATCATAATGGAGAAGTAAGGGTTGCATAGTAGATTTTGGTGCCATTTATGATTGGAAAATCATACAAAGATGAGATGATGTGTGACATGGTTCCAATGAGTGCCGGCCACTTGCTTTTGAGGGGACTGTGGCAATATGATAGGATGGCTATGCATGTTGGATTTAAAACCATATATTCATTTGCAAAGGATGAAAAAATCATAGTTGTAGCACCTCTTAATCCTTCAAAAGTAAAAAGAGACCAGCTTTTGGTTAAGAAAGGAAAGAAAGTAAGCTTCTTTGTGAGCAAAGGAGAAGTAGAGTGTGTCTTGTCCATTTCCAGCTAGGTTCTATCTCTAATAATGAAGGAAGCAATGCCAAATGAGAAAACTTCCTTTCCACCACAAATTGAGAAGATGTTAGAAGTGTTTATTTACATGTTTCCATAAGATTTACCAAAGGAGTTACCACCATCAAACATCAAATTTATCTCATGCTAAGGGTTGCCTTACCTAATAGGCCAACTTAAGTAATCTAGAGGAGGCTAAGTTGCAACAGCAAGTAATCAAGTTTTTATTCTAACTCTTAGTCAAATTTAAAGTAGTATTAAGTTATTTATGTAATTTAAGTAATATATTAGACAACATTCATGAAAGATAAAATATGATATTTTTGAATTCAAAATTTTAGATTATGGTAACTATTTAAATTAAACCAAATGTTATTCAAATTTAAAATCTTTTATTGCAATTTTTTACAATTTTAGTAAAGGATTACTCTAAACTCACCAAAAAGGAACATAGGTCATATGTGGATTTTAAAAAAAAAGGAATGATTCGAGTTCTTGCATTTTTCATTCTACCCATCAGTCAATTTTCAATTTTTATTATGTCATAAACACAATTTAAGTAATATGTTAGGCAACATTTATGAAAATTAGAAAATTGATCTCTAAATCAAACCAAATGTTATTCAACTTTATTTTTTTTTGTTATAATTTCTACAATTTCAATAAAAAATTACTCTAAATTCACAAAAAATACAATATGTCATATTTAAATAAGAAACAATTAATTTTAGTAATTAATTTTTTTATTATACCTGTTAGTTAAATTTCAATTCTTATTATATTATTAATGTAATTTAAGTAACATGTTAGGTAATATTCAATAAAAGTGAAAAAAAAAACAACATTTTTGAAAAAAAAAAAAAGAATCCAAATGTTAGTGGTTATTTAAATCAAACTTAATGTTATTTAAATTTACAATCTTTTATTGTAATTTCTATAATTTTAATAAAAAATTATTCTAAATTCATCAAAAAGTAATATAGATTATATTTGAATACAAAATCATTTATTTAAATAATTGCATTATTGATTCTAATTGTTACTCAAATTTAAACTCTTTTCATGTTACTTTTGCAATTTAACTGATTAGTTAACATTTATGAAAATTACAAAATTATTATTTTGAATACAAGACCCTAAATTTTTGTATATACTTAAATGAAACTAAATTTTATTTAAATTTATAACCTTTTATTGTTAATTTAGCAATTTCAATAAAAGGATACTTTAAATTTACCAAAAATTAAAATAGATCATATTTAGATAAAAAAATGATTGAAATAAGTAATTGCATTATCTATTCTAACAATTATTCAAATTTAAATTTTTTTTATGTTATTTACATAACATAAGTAACAAGTCAGTTAACATTCATGAAAATTAAAAATTACCATTTTTTTAATATAAAATCCTAAATTTTATTAACAATTTAAAGTAAACTAAATATTATTCAAATTTACAATTTTTTTATTGTAAATTATGTAATTTTAGTAAAAAATTACTTTAAATTCACCAAAAAAATATATTATATTTTAACAAAAAAGAGTGATTCAATCAATTGTATTTTTTATTCTAATCATTATGAATTTAAATTCTTTTCATGTTATTTACAAAATTTAAATTATATGTTAGTCAACAATGATGAAAATTAAAAAATAATTTTTTAATACAAAATTTTAGATTTTAGTAACTATTTCAATCAAATAAAATATTATTCAAATATATAATATTTTATTATAGTTTCAACAAGTTTAGTCAAACGTTACTCTAAATTTACTAAAAAGTTAAACAAATCATTTTTGACTAAAAAAATAACCAAGGTGGAAAATTGCATTATTTGTTCTAATTATTATTCAAATTTAAATTCTTTTTATGTTATTTATACAATTTGAATAATAAGTTAGTTAATATTCATAAAAATTTTAAAAATTGACATTTTTGAATATAAAACTTCAAATTTTATTAGTGACTAAAATATAATCAAATGTTTTTCAAATTCATAATTATTTATTGTAATTTTTGTAATTTTAGAAAAAAAGTTACTCTAAATTTACTAAAATGTAAAATTGACCCTATTTGAATAAAAAAATAACCAATTTAAGTAATTATATTTTTTCAATTCTAATAATTTTTCAAATTTAAATTATTTTTATACTATTTACACAATTTATATAATAGGTTAGTAAACATTTATAAAAATAAAAAAATAACATTTTTTAATACAAAACCTCTGATTTTGGTGACTACTTAAATTATACCAAATATTATTTAAATTTATAATCATTTATTCTTGATTTTTTCAAATTTAGTAAAAAATTACTCTAAATGCACCAAAAAGTAAAATAGATCATGTTTAAATAAAAAAATAACTAATTTATGTAATTATATTTTTTATTTTAACTATTAGTTAAATTTAAATTCTTATGATGGTATTTACCAATTTGAGTAATATGTTAGATAACATTCATGAAAAGTAAAAAATGACAATTTTTGAAAAAAAAAAATCCGTAATTTTAATAGCAACTAAGATCAAATTAAATACTAGTCAAATTTTCAAACTTCTATTGTAATTTCTATAATTTCTTTTTTAAAAAAAATGTTACTTTGAATTCATGAAAATGTAAAATACACCCTTTTGAATAAAAAAAAGACCAATTTAAGTTGTTGTATTTTTTATTTTAATCATCAACATTCATGAAAATCAAAAAATGGTATTTTTGAATACAAAACCTTATATTTTAGGAACTATTTAAATGAAACTAAATATTGTTTAAATTTACTATCTTTTAATGAATTTTTTGCAATTTTAGTAAAAGGTTGGTCTAAATTCATGGAAAAGTAAAATAAATTCTATTTGAATAAAAAAAAATTGATTTAAGTAATTAACTTTTTATTTGAACCATTATTCCAATTTAAATTCTCTTTATGTAATTTATGCAATTTAAGTAGTATGTTAGTCAACATTTATGAAAATTAAAAAAATGACATTTTGAATACAAAATTTTAAATTTTAGTAGTTGATAAAATCAAATAAAATATTATTTTAAATTACAAATTTTTATT
Source organism: Rhizophora apiculata (assembly GCA_037832385.1). Classification (NCBI taxonomy): domain Eukaryota; kingdom Viridiplantae; phylum Streptophyta; class Magnoliopsida; order Malpighiales; family Rhizophoraceae; genus Rhizophora; species Rhizophora apiculata. The sequence continues at coordinate 934,474 of CM075440.1, forward strand.
GTAATTTTTCTAACTTTTGTAAAATGTTAGTCATTACATTTTTTATTCTAATTATTATTTAAATTTAAATTTTTATTATATTATTTACACAATTTAAATAATAGGTTAGTCAATATTTATGAAAATTAAATAACGTTTTTAAAAACAAAACACTAGATTTTAGTAGTTAATTAAATAAAATCAATTTTTATTCAAATTTATAATATTTTATTATAATTTTTACAATTTCATTAGAAAATTACTCTAAATTCACAAAAAAAAAGGTATAATATATCATATTTAAATAAAAAAATAACCAATTAAAATAATTATATTAATTATTTTAACAATTATTCAAATTTGAATTCCATTCATGTTAATTGCACAAATTATGTAATAGGTTTGTCAACATTTATGAAAATTAAAAAATAATATTTTTAAATATAAAATTCTGAATTTTAGTAATTATTTAAATTAAATAAAATATTATTTGAATTTAAAATCTTTGATTATTATTTCTACAATTTCAATAAAAAATTGATCTAAATTCTTCAAAAAGAAAAATAAATTATATTTGAAAAAAATGATTGATTAAATGTATTATTTATTCTAATAATTATTTAAATTTAAATTCTTCTCATGTTATATATGCAATTTTCATAACAATTAAGTCAGTATGCATGACATTTAAAGAATAACAATTTTGAATGCAAAATGCCCTATTCTAGTAACTGCTTAAATCAAACTAATTGTTGTTTAAATTTATTTTTCACTAAAATTACTGCAATTTTAGTTAAAGATTATTTTAAATTCAGTAAAAAGTAAAGTAAATCTTATTTAAATAAAAAAATGATCGATTTAATTAATTTCATTAGTTATTCTAATTATTATTCAAATTTAATTTTTTTTTCATGTTATTTACATAACTAAAGTAATAGTTTAATCAAAATTTATGAAAATTAAAAAACAACATTTTTTAAAACAAAACCTCATATTTTAGTAGTTATTTAAATCAAACAAAATATAATTCAAATTTATAATCATTTATTGTAATTTATGTAGTTTTTATAAAAAGTTTCTCTAAATTCATTAAAATGTAAAATAAACTCTATTTGAATAAAAAAATGACTTATTTAGGAAATTAAATTTTTTATTCTAATCGTTAGTTAAATTTAAATTATTTTTATATTTTCTCAGCAATTTAAGTAATAAATTAATCAACATTAATAAATTGTAAAAATATGAAGCTTTTTAATATAAAACCTAGATTTTAGTAACTATTTAAACAAAAATAATTGTTATTCAACTTTATAATTTTTTATTTGGTAGCTACAAATTTAGTAAAAGGTTATTATAAATTTACTAAAAAGTAAAATAGACTATATTTAAATAATAAATAATTGATTTAAGTAATTATATTATTTATTCAAATTATTATTCAAATTTAAATTCTTATCGTGTTTGAAATTCTCGACTTCTCCCTAGAATCTACTAGTTTGTGATACTGAGAGAGGGGTGAATCAGTATCACCACAATTCATAATTCGCAGGTAAGTGAACAACTTCAACCTCTTCTTAAAAGCGAACTCTTTCTCAGACTCGACTAAAGTAAATCTATTGCTACCTACTAATCACAATAGTCCCCAAAGTCACCTTTCTGACATCTTACCTAATAGACAATTTGGATGTTCTTGTTTAGGCCCTCGTTAGGTTATGGGTTGGCTGATACTTTAACTGCGTTCACAACTCAATTCAAGACACAAAATGTAAAGCAAATTAAGGACACACGAGATTTATGTGGTTCTGTCAATGTGACGTACATCCACGGTGGTAGGGACTCTCCCTTATCGAGACCATCCACTATACTTGAGAATTCCAGTTACAATGGATGTCTTAATTCTCTGCTCCTTTCACTATTGCAAATACTAAGCAAGTATAATACAAAGAGTGTCACTTACTGTGTCTACCCTTCTTCTAACTTGTCTTGCCTCTATTGAATTGAAAGGCTATTCCACTGCCGCTTAGAAGTTTACCGCAACGCTGTTTAACCTCTTTTGAAGAAATTTGGAAATACGTTGAGTTCTTTCTGATGTTTCACTGAATTCTTTCTCTAGGTTGTCTCACACGGCTCCTGCTTTCACCATCTCACGGTCTCACCCGTCTCCTTGTCTCATGACTCGCCTCACGTTTCTGTTTTTTTTTTTTTGTCCAGCCCCTGTTCTGCCAAATCTCTCACCGTCGACTAGATCTCTTTCTGCCGGATCAGTCACTGTCTGCCGAATCTATCACCGTCGACCGGATCTATCTCACCGTCTGCCAGATCTCTCACTGTCGATCGGATCTGTCTCACCGTCGACCGGATCTATCTCACCGTCTGCCGGATCTCTCACCATCAATCGGATCTCTTTCTGCTGGATCTGTCACCATCTGCCAGATCTGTCACCATCGACCGGATTTGTCTCACCGTCTGTCGGATCTCTCACTGTCGATCGGATCTCTTTCTGCCAGATCTGTCACCATCTGCCGGATTTGTCACCGTCGACTGGATC